>JADLZN010002635.1:0-197532 GCA_018155175.1 Sinocyclocheilus anophthalmus
GTCTGTGAAATCCAAGCTAAAGTCTCAAAATCTAATTATGAGATAAGCATCAAAGTTTGATTTCAACCATTAATTTCACTATGATTTCAGTCTTTGACATGGCCTTACTCACTCAATATTAAAGATATAAAGGTTGTATTTTCACAGAATGTTCTGCATCTTTATGAAGGATGATTTTATGTAGTAAATCACAAAAAAATATTTTTTACAGGCAGGGTAATTTGTTTTATGTTTTTTAGGTAAACATATATTTATATGATCTCTGTGGTTAAAAAAAACATGTCTGTCTTTGTGATAACCAAATGAACAGCACAGTGACGTGGTGACTCCCAGTGGGAATGAAAATATTGAACCGCCAGCTGATAAAGTAGGAGCTCCTATTAGAAACCAACAGCTCCGAGACTTGATTTGATCAGGTTTTACTTCAACACTTCTCCTCCAACCACATGATTCTATTCTAGTATGTAATGCTCACTTTTCATGATCCCATAAATTCCTGATCGATAACATCAAGCACTACCTTCCATTTTGACATGCTGAAAAGCCCGTTTCATAGAAATATGCCACATTACTGAAGTAAAGCGCATGGTTCAGAGGAAGTGCAGCATAATGCTAAAGCATCTGGCTGGAAACTGCTAGGTTGTAGACTCAAAACCCACAGGAGGTGATGCATGAAACTCCACAGTGCCCTTGAGCAAAGCACTTAACCCCAGGTTTCTCGAGGGAGATAATAAGTGTGCTTTAAGCTTTAGATAAAAGCGTCTGCCGCATGACAAATAATTAAGTAAGTAAATGAAATTACCAGATGTGACACTGGAATAACTTATAGGAGCACATACCAATGCCTGAGCAAACATTGCAGCATTCGGAGCCATTAAAGCGTATGTTTCATTTACAGATGATTTAGAACACTGAGCTTCCAGCATGTTTCTACACAACTGCAGAAGTGAAACTTTATGTACCTATTTAATAAATGCTTCAGTGCCGTAAATAAGACTTTAAATAGAACTAAATCATTAAAAGTTAATGAAGAGTCCGTTTTGCTGATCGTGCTGCAATACAGCATTTTATATCATGATAAGCCTCGCTGCTTTTACCGCAACTGCAGACAAGTCGCCAACCATTAGTGCGACACCATTAGTAAGAAGGTGAATCTTACAAAACCTGACAAGAAAATGTTTAGATTTTTCAGTCCAAAAGCAAAAGAAAAAAGTTAGAAATTATATTTTGCATAAAGAAAATGAAGAAGATATTACATAATGAAACTTCAAATTACAAATTTTTTTGACAATTAAGCACATTCTCATCCTGTGCCTGTCCCGTAATCGATATACATTGGGAAAAAGTATTTAGTCACCACCAATTGTGCAAGTTCTCCCACGTAAAAAGATGAGAGAGGCCTGTAATTTTCATAGGTATACCTCAACTATGAGAGACAAAATGAGAAAAAAAAATCCAGAAACTCACATTTTGTAGGATTTTTAAAGAATTTATTTGAAAATAAGTATTTGGTCAATAACAACATTTCATCTCAATACTTTGTTAGATACCCTTTGTTTGGCAATGACAGGTCAAACGTTTTCTGTAAGTCTTCACAAGGTTTTCACACACTGTTGCTTGTATTTTGGCCCATTCCTCCATGCAGTTCTCCTCTAGAGCAGTAATGTTTTGGTGCTGTCGCTGGGCAACACGGATTTTCCCTCCAAAGATTTTCTATGGGGTTTAGATCTGGAGACTGGCTAGGCCACTCCAGGACCTTGAAATGCTTCTTATGAAGCCACTCTCTTCGTTGCCCGAGCGGTGTGTTTGGGATCATTGTCATGCTGAAGGACCCAGCCATGTTTCATCTTCAATGCCCTTGCTGATTGAAGGAGTTTTTCACTCAAAATCTCATGATACATGGCCCCATTCATTCTTTCGTTTACACTGATCAGTCGTCCTGGTCCCTTTGCAGGAAAAACAGCCCCAAAGCATGATGTTTCCACCTCCATGCTTCACAGTAGGTATGGTGTTAACTCAGCATTCTTTCTCCTCCAACACGACAAGTTGAGTTTTTACCAAAAGGTTTTATTTTGGTTTCATCTGACCATATGAGATTCTCCAAATCCTCTTCTGGATCATCCAAATTCTCTCTAGCAAACTTCAGACGGGCCTAGACATGTACTGGCTTAAGCAGGGGACACATCTGGCACTGCAGGATTTCAGTCCCTGGCAGCGCAGTGTGTTACTGATGGTAGCCTTTATTACTTTGGTCCCAGCTCTCTGCAGGTCCTTCACTAGTAGGTGCCCCCGTGTGGTTCTGGGATTTTTGCTCACAGTTTTGTGATCATTTTGACCCCACGGGGTTAGATCTTGCGTGGAGCCCCAGATCGCGGGAGATCATCAGTGGTCTTGTATGTCTTCCATTATCTAATAATTGCTCCCACAGTTGATTTCTTCACACCAAGCTGCTTTCCTATTGCAGATTCAGTCTTCCCCAAGCCTGGTGCGGTCACAATTTTGTTTCTGGTTTCCCTTTACACTCTTTGGTCTTGGCCATGGTGGAGTTTGGAGTGTGACTGTTTGAGGTTGTGGACAGGTGTTTTTTATACTGATAATGAGTTCAAACAGATGACATTAATACAGGTAACGAGTGAAGGACAGAGGAGTTTCTTAAAGAAGAAGTTACAGGTCTGTGAAAGCCAGAAATCTTGCTTGTTTGTAGGTGACAAAATACTTATTTTACCGAGGAATTTAACAATTAATTCTTTAAAAATCCTACAAATGTGATTTTCTGGATTTTTTTTTTTTCTCATTTTGTTTCTCATATTTGAGGTATACCTATGATTAAAATTACATGCCTCTCTCATCTTTTTAAGTGGGAGAAATTGCACAATTGGTGGCTGACTAAATAAATTTTTTGCCCACTGTAAAACATCTACAGTGGGTACGGAAAGTATTCATACCCCCTTAATTTTTTTCACGTTTTGTTAAGTTGCAGCCTTTTGTTAAAATCCATTAAGAAAAGTTTTTTTTTTTTCCTCATTTATGTACACACATCACCCCATATTGACAGAAAAACACATTTTGTGTGTTTGTTGACATTTTTGCAGATTTATTACAAAAGAAAGACTGAAATATCACATGTCCTAAGTATTCAGACCCTTTGCTGTGCACTCATATATTTAACTCAGGTGCTGCTGCGGTGTATTTTGGGGTGTTGCTGGGCTGGGCTGGGGGTGGTTGGTGAGGTTAAGCTGGTATTGCTGTGTTTGTAACCATTTCTTCTGATCATCCTTGAGATGGTTCTACACCTTCCTTTGAGGTCCAGCTGTGTTGATTATACTGATTGGACTTGATTAGGAAGCCACACACCTGTCTATATAAGACCTTACATTTCACAGTGCATGTCAGAGCAAATGAGGATCATGATGTCAAAGGAACTGCCTGAAGAGCTCATAGACAGAATTGTGGCAAGGCACAGATCTGCCAAGGTTCAAAAAAATTTCTGCTGCACTTAAGGTTCCTAAGAGCACAGTGGCCTCCATAATCTTTAAATGGAAGACGTTTGGGATGACCAGAACCCTTCCTATAGCTGGCCGTCTGGCCAAACTGAGCTCTCGGGGGAGAAGAGCCTTGGGGGAGAGAGGTAAGAAGAACCCAAAGATCACTGTGGCTGAGCTCCAGAGATGCAGTCGGGAGATGGGAGGAAGGTGTAGAAAGTCAACCATCACTGCAGCCCTCCACAGTCGGGGCTTTATGGCAGAGTGGCCCGACGGAATCCTCTCTTCAGTGCAAGACACATGAAAACCCGCATGGAGTTTGGTTGAGATGGTGAGAAATAAGATTCTCTGTTCTGATGAGTCCAAGATAGAACTTTTTGGCCTTAATTCTAAGCGGTTATGTGTGGAGAAAACCAGGCACTGCTCGTCACCTGTCCAATACAGTCCCAACAGTTAATCATGGTGGTGGCAGCATCATGCTGTGTTTTTTTTTTTCAGCTGCAGGGACAGGACGACTTTTTGAAATCGAGGGAAAGATGAATGCGGCAAGTACAGGGATATCCTGGACGAAAACGTTCTCCAGAGTGCTCAGGACCCTCAGACTGGGCCGAAGGTTTACCTTCCAACAAAACAATGACCCTAAGCACACAGCTAAAATAACGAAGGATGGCTTCACAACAACTCTGTGACTGTTCTTGAATGGCCCAGCCAAGCCCTGACTTAAACCCAATTGAGCATCTCAATTGAGACCTAAAAATGGCTGTCCACCAAAGATTTCCCATCCAACCTGACATACTGAGAGGATCTGCAGGAGGATGGCATAGGATCCCACTCCATATTCAACTTGTTGCATCTTCCAAAAGACTCATGGCTTATTAGATCAAAGGGTGCTCTCTAATACTGAGCAAATTGTCTGAATACTTAGGACCATGTGATTTCAGTTTTTCTTTTTTAATAAATCGGCAAAAATTTCAACAATTCTGTGTTTTCTGTCAATATGGGGTGCTGCGTGTACATAATGAGGAAAAAAAATTAACTTAAATGATTTTAGCAAATGGCTGCAATTTAACAAAGAGTGAAAAATTTAAGGGGGTCTGAATACTTACCGTACCCACTGTATATAGTCTAGAATTTTCTATATGCATATTTTACTAGAATATATACACACACACACACAGTATATTCTAGTATTTTCTATTTATTTTATGCTGGTTTTTTATCTTTATATTTTCAATTTTCCATGTTTTTTTGATTTATTGTAGTATAACTAATTTCTTTCTATTTAATAAAAATATATAATTAAAAATAAAAATTATATATTATATGGCTTCATATAAACATTTTTATTTAATTATTTTAATTTTATTATAACTTCCAATTTACTTTGTATATTAGATTGGATTGGGGGTAAAACTTGGTACATTTATTATATTTTCGAAAATGAAGAAGCAATTTAAAAAACTAATCGGTCTAAATAAATAATATTATATAATTCTGTTTTTTTTTCTTTTGGTTGTGGGGTGAAAAATTACTAGGGAGACCAGTTGCTGTTTATTAAGGCACTACTAGTGAACTTTTCAAATAGTTCAGTATTGCTTATATTGGTTCTGGAAATGTATTTAAACAACTGTTTTCTAGATGCTTTTTAGTAAAAGCTTTGGGTTGAACAAATTATTGTGTGTGTGTGTGTTGTATGTTTTGAATCTGAACGTTCACCAGCATAAGCCAGCAGCAGATTCTTGCACTTATCCTGAATGTATTTCGTTTACTGGCATGTAATCAGATTCTGGCTTAGACTGTCACTCTAATGAAGACACTGAAGCATTTCCAACAATGCTGATGTCAGTGCTCTGAATGGTTTTCTTAATAATGAAACACAAATAAACCCCATACTGCATTTCATATTCCTGCATTTGCTAACACATCCAGAGCACAATCATTTATTTTAATTGCTTTCTTCAGATAAAGATCTTCTTTTTTGTTGAAAGTGCTTGTGCTTGTTTAAATTTGGTTACAATTATTTATGAAAAGATATAATGCATTACATAATATATTATGAATACCTTTATAATGCATCATAAATAAGACTTTTTAATTAATTTGAACTCTACACTGTGACTTTTTTTTCGAAGTTGTAAATAAAGATTATTAGAGAGCGTTTTACTAGAAAACACTATTTCAGTCTTTCTACTTAAACATTTTGTGTTTAATTCAATGTTACTTGCTATTTCTTTGTAATAAATTGTGAAATTTACTAGCAATTTCTTAATGAAAATTGTACACCGATATAAACTGGCTTTGAAACAGTTTTCACTCAGAAATCACACAAATAATAACAAAGCAATGGCAAATAACACAAATTAAACATGAAATGTTGAAGTTGAAAGACTGTAAACACTCAAGTACTTGTTGTTTTAGTTGCAACTTGTAAAATAGTATTTATTTATGGTGTACATGTGTCAGTTAAAAGGTACCAATTATGCAAAATTCACTTTTACATGTTCGTTGAACATAAATGTGTGTTGGCAGTGTGTGTACACAATCACCCTATAATGATAAAAATCCACCCGCTCCTTTTTTTTATCTCTATGAATCATGAGCAGTGTCTCAGATTCTGATCACAGAATCCGTAAAATGTGTGACATCACACTTTCCCAGCCCTGCCCACGATAGTTGACTGACACAGCCGTATTAGCTGAGTGAGCCGCACACACACTATCTACCATGTTTATCTTCACCCCAGAGCATTTAAAAGCAGCATTCAAGTAAGAAATGTCTTCTTATTAGAGCTATAGAAGTTGTTCAGTCCAGAGCAGTGAGTGATTTTCTGCTTTTATTTTATTTTATTGTTTGGGTCATATTAACAGCTTAGACAGCAGTATAGGTACTGTATATTATGCTGCGTCACTTAAATTTTTTCCCAGCTGTTTAACTTCACAGACAACGGACTGTGTTTTTGTAACTTAAGCGTGTTTTTAACATAAACTTGTGTGTAAATGAGAACTTAATTTAGTACTCACATGCCGTGTGACAGCCACTTCCTGTGCACGTGCTTCAGATGTGTGCGTCCAGAAAACGTATTGCTTTAAAACCCCGTGTTTTCAGCGTGATAAACATGATAATCAAAACCAAAACAGATTTTTTTTGTGCAACACTCGTATCTCAGATCTCGCTTCGTAGATCTGAGATACGGCTAAATTTCACGCCCTGTCTGGAAGAGGCGGGGAGCACAGCTCCTTTGCTTAACGAAAATGTGACTAAAACGAGCGTAGTTTCTGCTTCTCACTTCCACAACTAGTCCTTTTCAAAACGGTTGCCTAATAAATGATCTGTGGGGTATTTTGGGCTGAAACCTCAGACACATTCTGGGGACACTAGGACTTGTATAATCAACTTTTAACCAGGTCATAATAGTGCCCCTGTAACTATTGATTTATTTTGTATTCAATTTGATTGAGCAGTTCTTCCATGCATTTTAGATTGGCTTTTTTTTTCTTAATGCTCATATGCAGGCGCAAATGGGATTGCATTACTGATGACTACAGGAGTGTCCTCTTAAATCATGTCGTCGTAGATAGGCATCTTGCTAGTTGTTTTTCATGTAGAGGAGAGATACAAAATTCTTAACAAGACACTACAAAATTGTATTAGCCTGTGTGTGTCTTTTCAGAAACATGTCATCACATGTACGAGAGTCTGGTATACACACCACCAAATTTTTGAGTCCTTTAGAGACATTGGTAGTTGCACGCACCCACATTATTGCTTGTTCCTTTCGCCTATACGTCTACTAACATGCGCAACGAACCCGAGTGTGTGGGGACTTATACATGCTCGCTATCCGGCTGCCACAGCTTCATGTACTTAATTGATGTTTTACCAGCAGCCGGAATACGTGTCGTCGTCAGATTCGACATGTCTTTGGGTTAGTGAGGGGCTGGCAATGCAATGAACTCATGACGCTCCTGGATGAAGCGGAAACCTTCGGTCATCAAAAGTTTTTCCTGCCCAACCACTCATCACAACATTTTTCCCATTAAGGTCTCATCCCATGACTATTCGGTTCCTCCGCTATTGTGTTAGCGTGTTACGAATACACAGCTGGGTTACTGTCACCACACGAAACGACTCTGAGGTGATCATGGCTTTTGATTTCCCGTCGTTGACTGAATATCCTTTGTTCTGAAGCTGATATTGCAACCGTCGGTAGCTATGCAAACCTTCCTCATGTTTCATTGTAGACCCGACCATTTGACGCTTTGCCACTGACCTGTGGTGCTCAATTTGATATTATAACGCCCTATCGTCGCTGCGATCCAATATATGAACTACCTTTGTTAATGGTGCTCCGGTTAAGTGCCTTAATATCGCGTCAAGATTCCATGTAGTATTTTTCAATTTCTAGCTTGGGTTGTCCGATCGCAAGATGTTATGTAATTTTTTATTTGTCTAGCTCATATTGTGACGCATTCATTTGTTGTAGCGATTACATGCAACGATCATCCTCCTATTTCGTATATTTTCCATGTAGGCACACCGCTTAAAGTCTTTCATGTCAGCCGCCGGTACACTGAGACTTCAGCTTGCTGTGCTAATCAGTCTTTATCGTGAATTATTTTATGAGTCACGTTCCACCTAAGAAAAACCGGAGCTGCATACAATCTAATTGGCTCGTTGTCTCTTGTACAAAACCGAGGACGCTACTACCATCTACTGTGGAGTAAACGCATTCAACATAGCTACACGATAAGCTAGATTACTTATTATGTTACTTTCCTATCACGGGTGTAAAATATATATGAACACACTTTTTGACTCTTTCTTCATAATTGCTCCCTGGCAGTTTCAATCTTGCTTGTTTGCACAATGACCTTGGTAGGAAGTTGGGTCAGTGTTATGCCGAATGTTCACAGCACGCTATTCTTATGGCTTCTGTTTCTTTACATTCTGGTGGGTATGTAACAGAACTCCCTAACTCTAAGACCGTCTGGAAATATTCACACCGTGGTGTTGTACTACAGAGCGGACGAGACGTGGGTTATGAGTTACGTTCTTTCTGTGGCAGGTTTTGACCTGGGTCCTGTATACAAACATCAGACTCTACCCTTGGAACCACCTAGAAAAACTATGAAACCCATCCCCCAAATACCTCGATCCCCCACTGCGTATCGCCGCGCTATTCACCCACCCCAAACACCCTAAGCCAACCAGCTAGCCAACACACCCACCGAAGACCCTAGCAATTTCTAGCACGCACATCCATTGAATACTCTATCGTCAAACAGATCGAAGTGCCAAGTACCAGGGCCTGTTCACACTATAGCGACCGTATAACTATAATGAATACCACAATCCAATTAGCATTTCTAAAAAGTGTCTCAATACCATGGTTGGGGACTCTATATATACCATCTTTAGCTATCTTTATAGCTAACTCGGCTTCTTGGTGTTAACCTGCAAACCCCGGTACTCATACTCACCCTATCTACCCCTTATGCAGACGCATTCCGACCTGCATTCAACCTCCGTCTAGACAGTCACAAGACACCTCCTAGACTCCACCCAAGCACACCCTAGATAACCCTACAGAAGAAACCACCCGCATAGACAAACACACCACAACAATTTAGCTCAACACCTTAAGAACTCTGACTATAGCAACCCACCTCGAGACTGGCTCTAGCAACTCCTTATCCAATCAACCTAGAAGACTCTCTATTTCAACTAACGCGACAAGCAAGCACTTCAAACTGCCTAGCAATTTTCCGTAGGACTTGGAGCCCACCTTAACCACTTCTAGACCCTAAAACCCACTCCCGGTATTACTGCCTACCCATCTAAACAATTACACTAGCAATCACAAAGAGCAACCACGTTCACCAATCTACTAAGAGTGCGGGCACACTTAGCAACGCCTTCAGGTCCCTCCTACCGCAACATCCTCTTATGCCCACCCTGGCACACTCCTAGCATTGTGAGTGTGTTCGTTTTAAGTGCATCGGGCAAGCACGCCTTCTATTTTTTCTTCTGAAATTTCACATCTAAGGGTTTGTTTTGCGCTCTGTCTGACTTTCTTTTTCCACCATCAGCTTATTCGTCGACGCAGACACGCCCTCCGAGACTGGCACGCTTGGGAGAGATCGCTTCTCACCGTCCTCCCACCCCTTGTCCCCTTAAAAAAACACCAGCTATTGGCGTTTACCCAGGCGGCGGTTTTCCAAACCAGGATTGAACATGCGCTCTTCCTTCCCGGTCGGTTACGCTTTACCGCCTCACCAACACACAAAGCACACACACAATCAACACCCCACACACACCCACACAGTCACACAGCAGCTGGAGGCACACGACAACACACACAACCATATTCGCTTTCGCACCATCATACATGCCACCGAGGTTGAAACCTTGATCCAAGTCACTCAGGAGAACTTATTGATGTGAATCCCCAGTTGTAGCCCATCAATCTGACCCTTTGCATTAATTTGCACGAGAAGGTATTTAAATGTACGATATGTTCACCCAATCCATATTGACCTTTTTCGTGTATAATTTGTGCCTTACCCTCGCTGCCATCCAGATGTCCTCTTGACTTTTATTTCCTTAAATAGAACAGCAAAGAATTGGGTTTTTTTAGCTGAACCGACTGATGGGCCTTGTTGATTCTTTAAACTGCGAGTCAATGGCTACGCAGTTTTTGTAACAACTCAAAAAGCACTAGTCTAAGAAACCCACATGATCACCCCCATGACGCTCCTATGAATATAGTGAGGTTCTTATCTAGCGATGATATGGTCTTTTGCAAGACGAAAACGAGTTATTCTACACATTATTATCCTTAACCAGATTGCTGCCTCAGAGTACGCGCGTCCCAGATGTGCTGTCTGTTCACATAACGAGTCATCTATATTTCTGCAGCCCCGTTCAATTCGTATTTTAACTTAACCAAATTTAATCATCTCAACAAGCAGATCTGAACCTGCCTGAAACGTTCTGTGGCTTTTGAGGCCCCACATGGTAGCTACTTACGAGGTTACTCAAATTATCCGAAACATCCACTTTTGCGAAGACCCTATGAGCCTAGGCACCATGCACCTACATTGGAGGCTCCTGAGCCACCTTCACTTAATGCAACAAGCGTTGAAATCTAATTTAGTTTTTATGTGTATTCAAGTTTTTTTATGTAAAAGTGAGCGGGTTGCCCACACTAGTTTGCTGTCTCGACGTCACACTTTATTGACTATGCGTGGGACATTTAAACACATAGTTTGTGTTTCTTGTAATATTGCATAATTCCTTGCACACTAGTGCTTATGTACCTAACTTTGTGGAGAATCATTATTTGAATCGAACGAACTGTCCCCAAGTAACCAGTTAGAGAAGGTAACTGCGAATTCAGATTTCCCCCATTGCCCCTGATGCTATGGCTTACAACGGTATCGGTCAGGCGATTCCCAGCCTTGGGTAAGTAACTTTCTCAGCTTGTTTGCACTACGATGTGTTTCGCTTCATATACCTCCATATATCACGAGTCTCAAGTATTTGTATTTTTTTTTCTCAAAACGGCAGCTGCCGACATTGCAAGTTATGAATCCCCAAGGACGCACGTTGTTTAAGCTTTTGAAATCTTCTTTCCTGTTTCTACTACAAGAAAAAAAGTCCCCGACTCTTGATGGCCTGAGGGAGAGTAATTTCGTGTGTTAATCATTTATACTGCTCCAATCCATGCCAATGGTTCACTCTAGTGATCCAACACAGCCTTAACTCGGTTGATCGACCAGCATAATTTGTAGACTGCCATTATCACGTTCCTACACTTAGACAATAGTGATGGCGACGCGTTCGTTGCCGGCACGTGCACCTACGCTTGTAGTTTTAGTTCAACGTGCCTCTCAATTAGTCATTCAAACGTCCGCAAATGCACACAAAATGACCACCAGTGTAGCGTTATGACTCTATCGGCCCCTCTTGCGTGGTAATTGTCGTGCACACCGACATACCTCTTTGGAAACATAGTAACAGATACTTGCACTTGATGATATCAGAAAGGGGAGACCCAACATGTACGTTCTAACGTACCCTAAGCATTGCGGACCTTTCAGTCAGGGCAGTTTACATCTATGCAAGACCTCCGCCCCAGCGTCTCGTACCAAGGCATATTGGGCAGCTTTCGGGTAGGATTCCTAACCAAGGGGTTACTCTTTCTAGAACACAAATTAATTAGTGCACCGTACTCCTGTGTAGACTTCGTAGGTCCCGCCGGTAATAGACTCACCCACCCGCCACACCCTGTGCGTTGCCCAGAATGTCAGAGTCTAGCCGTCAAGCGTCGGCTGTCTCGTGCGCACGCCGAACGACCACCAATCGTTCGCATTGCTGATGGACTCGACTTCGCGCGTAGGTGTACAGCTCATCATGGGAGTGTGCCTGTGTCCGCGGCGCGCGCCTCCGGGAACAAGCCGCGCGGCTCAGGGACGACCGGGAGCCTTCCGAGCGGGCGAGGAAACGAGACGCTAGCGCCTCGCACGGGCGCGCGGGACACACTAGGAAACAGGAGGGCTCCACTGCGGTAGGAGTACGTGCGTCGTGGAGCGCTCCGCACAGCACGTCTGATAAAACGACTAAGACACAGGCACAGAGACGGACTCGTCGAGCGGAGGGGCAACCAGCATGGCGAGAGCAGAACGAGGAGAGGTAGAAGAGTGAATGAGGAGAGAGGAGAGAATGGCGAGACAGAAGGAGGAGCGGGCAGACGAGTACAAGAGTGTGGGGAGGGAGGGAGAGGGAAGACGAGCGGCGAGAGGGCCACAAAAGAACAAAAAAGCGATCGGTCAGGTCGGCGCTCCTGGAAGAGGCGGAATAGATCAGGCGAGCGCGACGCCCTGAGGCGTGCGTAGATATCGAGAGTACTGCAAACGGAAGAAGAGCCGTAGCAAGACAGGAACGCAGCGACAAAAGCGAATAACGAAAAAGAGAGGGTGAACATAGGGGTCAAACAAAAGCGCTGATCGGAAACGAAGGGGAAAAACAGAGGAAGCGACATAGGTGGACAGAGGAAAACAAAAGGGAGAGCATAAAGGAGCAAGAACCTCGCAGAGAGAGGAAACAGACGTGACAGGAGACACAAAGTGAACACGGGAACACGCCACGTCGAGGACAAATTCCGCAGGAGTGGAAAAGAGATATGGGTATGAGAAGGATCGAAAGGGAAAGGGAAGAGCGACTCTAGGGAAAAGGGAGAAGACGAAGGCCCCACAGAGAGCGAAGAGAGAAGGGAGAGAGAGGGAGAAAAGGAAAGGGAGAGGAGGTGAAAAGACTTAGAGAATAAGGAAAGTGAGATGTCTGTGGAATGATAGGAGAAAGAGATGAGAGGGGGGAAAGTACTACATGGGGGATGTGTGGTAGGGGGCACAAGCGGGAGGAAAGGAAGAAGAAGCGGAGGGAGTGGGAAAGGAGGGGAAGAAAAGAGGAAAAAATGAAAAAGGGATGCAAAAAAAACAGGAAACAAAAGACAAAGAAAGGGAGAGAGGAAAAGGAGAAAAAAAGGAGAACAGGGAGAAGAAGGGAGAAGAGAGGGATAAGGGGGGGAGAGACAAGGTGAGGAGAGGAAAGAGATTGACAGAGTGAAAAGGTAAAGGGGGGGAGAGGGAAGGGGGGGGGAAAGGAGGGGGAGAGGGAGGGGAAAGAAGGGGGAGAAGTAGAGAGAAGAGGGGGGAGGAGAAAAGAAGATAAACGAATGAGGAAAGAGGGACATTGAGAACGGGGCGGAGAGGGGGAAAGCAAGCAGCGTCATGGAGGGCAAAAGGAAAGCCAGAGTGAGGTGAAGGGCCGAATGCCTCTTTGGACCCCACAGTAGAGAGGTCATGTGCATGTGCAGTGACATTATTGTTTTCTATGGCTTTGTCACAGTGTGAGAGTGAAATGCGATGATGGCTGACCAGTGGGAGTTCAGAACCTCTCCAGAAACCCAATTCCCTCTGTCTCGCTCTCTTTCTCGCTCTTTTTGGCCGGCTGCTAAAAACAGCATTGCACATCCGCTCTGCGCCAGCTGAGGTCAGATCCCTACAGGAGGGTAAAAAGTACAGAGAAGTTACTGTTTCTGCTTCAGTACAAGTTAAAATCTACCGGTAGTATTTGTGGCATAATGTCGGCTCATCCCTCTGTGTTTTAAGTTTTAATGTTGCCGATAGAGTAAGGCACTTACAAGTCAAATATGAAGATTAAAACATAAAGTGTGTTTATCCTATATGTTGTTATGTTGTTGATAGAGCTTAACTTGTGTTAAACCTGGAACATTCCTTTAAGTTAGAGTAATGGTTTAAATACATCAGTGTGTTATTTAAAGCAATAGTTGAGGTGACTGCTGTAATATAAGAGCATTTTATAAGACAGATAATATAAGCCACGATGACTTGTGAAATATGTACTCTGAGTAAAATTGTAACGAGTAAAAATAGCGTTTTGTACAAGTACAAACATGCCTATTTTCTATGCAAAATAGATTTATTATAGATGATGCTTATATTCACAGAACTCGTTTGTTCACAAAAAGCATTATTTACCTACAGCAATTAAAGATAAAGGAATCATTCACACAATTATAAAGATTTGCTGAAAATGTACTCACCCTCTGGCCATTCAAGAAGTACAGTAGATTAGTTGTTTCTGCCTGGTAACAGATTTGGAGAAATGTTGCTTTACATCACTCGCTCACCAATGGATCTGTCAGACTCTGTTTCTGTCTATTGTGTTTTGTTCCCCACGTTCTCCATGTCCTGGTTTCCCCCGTGTTTCCTCCCTCATGCCCATATTTGGTCTTTCCTGTTCCTGTTCCCATTATGTTAATTTGATTCCAGCTGTGTCCCATTAGTTTCCATTTGTATTTTCGGCCCTGTGTGTTTCCATGTCTAGCGTGCTGTCTTGAACGTCGATCCCATGTCCTACGTGTGTTTCCCTTGGTGTCAATAAAGACTGTTAATTCTGGATTCTCCTCGTTCTCCTCGTTCCTCGCTCCTTGTTCCTTGCTCCTCACAGTAGGCACACTGTGACAGGATCCTCTGCAGTGAATGGGTGCCGTCAGAATGAGAGCTCAAACAGCTGATCATGAAAACATCACAATAGTCCACACGACTCCAGTCCATCAATTAATGTCTTGTGAAGTAAAAAAGTTGTGCATTTATGAGAAACACATTCACCATTAAGGCATTTTTAACTTCAAACCATTGGCTCTGGCTAAAATATGAGTCCTCTATCCATAATACTGTTATGTATTTCTCTAGTGAAAAAGTTGTCTGAATTAGGAGAGAAATATGCACAGATCAAGCACCGTTTAGTTCTAAACAAATATGTGGGTGGATTTTGATTTGAGAGGACTTCTCAAGGCATGTCAAATCTTAAAAGTCTGCTGTATCCTGCATTTGATATTTAGAACTCATTTTCAATATAGAATTGCACCGTGCAAACCGCATTCATTAATTTTGTAGATGGAATTCATTTGCAAAATTAGTAAATGAAGAAGGCTTTGAAACAAAGCAGATGACATGTGCAAATAAACAACACTTCCAGAAGTCGACATCATGAAAGGGTTAACAGGATTGCGGAGTAAATGAAACCTCACAGTATCAGGGCCTCACAATACCATGCCATGCAAATAAGATTGTCATGCAAAATCTTAAAATGTGATTTTGTAAAGCCACAGAGATAATGAGATGAGGGCTGGTGCTTGTGTGTGTGTGTAAGCCACATTGTCTCATGAATATATGAATATTTTTGTTTGATGGTGGATGAAGACGAGAGACAAGTGATCACACTTTCACTCCCATAATCTTGCAACTCTTGTAAAAGCATAAATCTGTTTAGCATGATTTTCAATGCGGGCGGTCTCTCTGTCTTTGTCTCTTTCTTCTCGATCAGGTCATGGAGGAAGCCGAGGTTTGTTCCCTGCCTGGGGGTCTGGCCAGTGTCCGCAGACAGTTCGAGAATGAGGGCATGTCATCATCTCGCACGGTCACCCAGATTCACCACACACACAGATCTGTGCAGGTCAGTGGTAACTCTGGTAACTCGTAATATACACTACTGTTCAAAAGCTTAGGGTCAGTATGTTTTTTTTTACTTTTTCAAAAATATTAAGCAGCACAACCGTTTACCATATCGATAATAATTGATAAGAAATGTTTCTTGAGCAGCAATCAGCATATTAGACTGATTTCTGAAGGATCATGTGACACTGAATACTGAAGACCCTTACTGGAGTAATGATGCTCAAAATTCAGCTTTTTCATCACATGAATAAATGACATTTTAAAATGTATTCAAATAGAAAACCTCTTTTTAAATCTTAATATATTTCAAATATATTCTTGTTTTAAATTCTTCTTCTTTTTTATTATTACATAAATGCAGCATTGGCGGAGCAATAAGAGGACGTTTTCATAAACATTCAAAAAATAGCAGAGATCCCAAATGTTTGACAACCGGTAGTAGTATATAGGCTTATAATACCAGTACATATAAAAAAAATTAAAAATAAATAATTGATCTAAAAACGATTTAATAAATGAGCCTTTTGGACTTTGGTAAGGTTAACATATCAGAGACATATGTTGGCATATTTATCAGTTAAAGTTTGGAGGCCACACTTCCCTCACTTTTATTAGGCGTAGGTGTTATTTTTTGCATTTTTTTGCTATAAACCAATGGTTAATTCATTGTAGTCATCTTTTTCCTACGTAATGTTTTTTTTGAGTATATTTAACATAGTTTTATTTACAATATATAGTTCACAATATATTCAAATAGCCTTTTATTAAATAATATATTTACTGCAGACAAAAAAAAAATCAGATCCCAAACTTTTGAACAGTAGTATAAAATCAAATAGGCACTAGGTTATTTTTCATTGCCCTGTCGCATACATCTCACCAAAATGTTTTCCAGTGAATAAGACAGCAGGCTTTTTTCTATGTAAACATTACAGGCCCAACCAACTACAAAAACTTAAATGTTTATTTATTTATTTATCTTTATAAATATATTATTACTATATATTTTTAAATTTTAATAATATTGAGCAAATCATCGGAATGGCATACAGTATATGCATACTGCTATGTATGTGTATTGAAAAGAATGAAGTGCTAAAATGCATTTGAGATGCAGTTACTTTGATTTTGACTCACTGACATACAGAATCTGTTAAAAAATAAATGAATTTTAATGTCATACTAAAGTGTCACACATCATTACACACATATCAGTTTAGCTTCTACCCAGGCGATATATGGCACAAGAAAATCGTGACTCAACATAAAGAAGAACACACTCTTATTTTGTTAATATTTTTAGTGCTTTTGTACATTTTAAAGTCCCAAAACTAATCCTAAAGGTGTTTCACATCTGGCTTTTGTTTTCCATTCTAATCTACAATTGTAAAATTAAGACTTGGATGCAAAACTAGTTCAAATGCAATGAAGCGTATGGGTGTGAGATGCTAAAATACACATTGTTTCAATCAAATTCACTTCTGTTTCCTTAGATGCAGGACACTTGTGTATCTTTTAGCATGCTTGGCAACCCTAATCACCACTAGTTTTAGTTCTGGTACAGGTATTAAATGCTATAAGCATGCATGCAACTTCCACATGAGCAAAACGTCTTCTGGTGTAGAAAAGAGAGTGTGTGCATGGACTTTCAAAATAAGATTAATCCTCTTACAGCTGACCTTACACCAAAACCCAAAATCTGACACAATAACAAGTCAAATCTCTATCCATCTGTACCCTCTCAGATCTGCATAGATTCTCTCAAGCTTCTGAAACCCATTAGCATTGACACATGCAAATATTATACATGCAGTGCCTGCCTCTGAAAAAAAATCAGATACTGCTCGCATTGAGAGAAGCAGAATGGAGATACATTTTGGTTACAGTCTGTGTAAACCAGCTCTGCCGATCCAAATTGAATCCAGTCCACCCATCCATACCAGTGGGTCTGAGTGCGCTCTGTTCGCCCTGCAGGGACGAGGTGGTTTCGGCTCACTGATAAAGGAAAAAAAACATCAGACTGAATACAGAATGACAGGAGAAAGTGGGAGATGTGCTCTCATCTCGTCTGCCAGCACATCAGCGCTCAAGTGCTCTAAAGCCGTGCCTCTCAAACTGTGCTAGCTGACGTGAATCAGCAAATGTAAAATATTATGAAGCATATATTTAAATTCATTTTTTATTATGCCTTATTTCTAATTTCTGATTGATGTGCAATTTAAAGTGTGTGCTTCATCCTGTTTTAAATGTGAAACGTATGTGGGATGCTAATCAGGAGACTTGATTGCGGGCTGTGAAATTTTCTAGGACAAGCTACGTTGCAAATTTTATTGAGAAAAATCACCAAAATCCGAGAGTTCTTTTTTCAACGATTGACTCTGTTTTGAACCCTAAATTAGAGGTGCCTGCCGATACATCTGTTGAATTATGAAAAAGCTTTTATACAATTCTTTGACGGTGGAATATCAGAGGTTCGAAATAATATACAGCCGTGTACATATGTGCCTTTGTCTGCACCAGAAACCCTTGCTATGCTGTCTGAATTTGAGCCTATCTGCATATCCACTTTTAATGATATTGTTTCTAAGTTGAAGCCTACATCTGCTCCTCAAGACATTATTCCGACACCTCTGTTAAGGCAAATCATCGAAACGGTCGGTCCATATATAGTTTCTATAATAAATAAAAGCTTACTTTCAGGGATCGTCCCAGAGTACTGTAAACAAGCTGTTGTTCAGCCCTGGTTGAAAAAAAGAAAATCTGGATAAGAGCATTCTTTGCAACTATAGACCAATTTCTAAACTTCCATTTCTGGCCAAGATTTTAGAGAAAAGTATTCTTATTCAACTGGAGTCATGATTTGATGAAAATGATATTTGTGAAGTATGTCAGGTTTAAGAAACACCATAGCACGGAAACAGTATTATTAAAGTTTTATTTAAAAAATTTTTTGGCAACCGATCAAGGGAATATGACTGCACTTTTGCTTTTAGACCTCACAGCAGCGTTTGACACAGTTGGACCATCATTTTCTCATTTCCCGACTTGAAACATGTGCTGGCATCTCTGGAAATGCCTTAAATTGATTTAAATACTATCTGTTAAATAGAAGTTTCTCTGTTTGTATGGGTGAGTGCACATCAGTTTCATCACCTTTATCATGTGGTATTCCTCAAGGGTCTGTGTTTGCACCGCTTCTCTTCTCTCTCTATATGCTCCCATTAGGTTTGATTCTGCATAAATACAGTGTGTCCTTCCACTGCTACGCAGACAATACACAATTGAATGTACCATTTAAGTCAAATGACTCCACTGCCATGGAAAGATTGTTGGCCTGTCTTAATGATGTCAAGGCATGTATGTCTATACATTTTTTGAGCCTAAATGAATCGAAAACGGAATTGATTCTCTTTGGTCCCTCTGAACTTGATAACGCAGTTCAAATTAAGCTGGGTCCCCTGAGCCCCTTTAGGAAACATCATGTAAAAAATTTGGGGATGATTTGCGATAGAGCACTCAAATTTGACAAGCAGATAAATGAAATCGTCAGAAAGAGTTTTTTCAAGCTGAGGATGATCTCTAAGATTAAGCCTTTTTTTTATCCCAGAAAGATTTGGAAAATCTTAAATGACGTGCCCATTTCTGAGTGAAAATTGTTTTGACACCAATTTTTATTTAGTGAATTTAGTTTGTTTACGTATTTTTACTGGTGGCAGCAATTTTGTAACTGGCTTCCTTTCAATTCAGTAGCATTCAGCCCAGCTAACAGTGAATGTTCTCATAATTTTGGGTAACGCTCTGTCAAGGTACTCTCAAAAGTTATGAACAAACCAGGGGGGTGCTACGGGGGTGCTAGAGGGTGTAATCAATAGCACCCTCAGTAAAAGCTGTAATAATGCCATTTCATTGCAGATTTGGCAAACAATCCAGTGCGTTATGGTTCGCGGTCTGGAGATTGGTTTCTGTTTCAACATGTTTGTGCAGCGTTGAGCAATGTAACCAATCACAGACATATCAGTTGATTTCTTAAATGCAATGGCCAATCAAAAACGTTTTGTCAGAATTCACTCACCGCTGAAAACACCACAGTTTTTAATTTTCAGGTGTAGCCTCCATGATGAATCATCTCATTATAACAAAGTGTAGACACAATGTAAATAAGAGATTCATTATGCAGTGTAGAAACCTTTATTGATTTTAATAGAACGTTCTGAGATCGTGAACTAAGATGAGTGACAGCTTTTTGTGATTATGAAGATAGCACTCTTTGCGCCATAGCAATAAATGACATATATAAGTAATAAATTATATTAGCACCCTCACTAATTTAAGAAGCACCCTCAGTGATTTGATTCTGGAGCCGGGCCTGGAACAAACATTATTCCAGTAACACTATTAGAATGTTAGTTCAAAGTTATCTGGTCTTTAATAATGTTCTTAAAACATTAGCTCAACAACATTATTTATGCATCATTCATGGAATGTTTTTTCCCCTGAAACATTTTTAAAACATTTGAAAAACTAGATGCTTTGGATATTCAGAGAACAGTATGGAAAACAGTGTTTTTATAACTTATTAGGAGCGTTAGCAAAGCATTTTTAGAACAAATTTCTGTTAGCTGGGAATGTTGATATGCAATTTGAATTGGAATGACAGGAAGAGGAATTCAACAAAGTAAACATCTGCTAGATTTCATGAAGGTAATATGAGTGGCATGCTTTTGACTCTGAAATGCTGGATTCAGGTCTCAGTTTTGAGAATTGATAAAAAAGTCTTAGAGCAGTTTTAAGCACTTCTAAACAGACGTGAGACGTTTTAAAAATCTTTATGAGCAGTTATTAACCATTTACACTATTACACTACAGTCATGAAACCATGATTTACTACCTGCTAGTCAAAGGCAGGTGATATTGGGAGGAAATAATGGTGTGGAAAGTGATAGTGATATTGATATTACGTTTCTGAGCAGCAGATAATCTCACTAGTATTTTAGTTTTTTCTAGAAGAGAAAGATTGTAAATTGCTTATAAAAGTTTCCTTAGTGTAAATTTAGGGTTACACTTTAGTTTAGGGTCCAGTTCTCACTATTAAAAATAATTGCTTATTCACATGCATATTACAAGCATATTGGCTATTTATTAATACTTATGAAGCACATATTAATGCCTTATTCTGCATGAACATATTTTAGATTGCTTAATCCAACCACATACATAAGCACTTAGCAACTACCTTACTATTAATAAGCAGCAAATTATGAGTCTGTTGAGGTAAAAGTGTTGTTTGGTCCCCAAACTAAAGTGTGACCAAATTAGGTACATTTGCTACAAATATGCTGTAAATATAACATTTTGAGAACCACTGCTTTAAGTGTTTCTCTATTTTTGTAGCTTTATGAAATCAAGATGCAAACGTATACAGACAAAGTGTAGTTTACTGAACATTAGATGGAATTACCACATAAAATAGCTAAAGTTTGGCAGTAATCCACAGCTCACAAAGAGAAGCATGTTGTAAATGATAAGCACTGAGTAGACAAATGAGAAATGACATAAGCTGACATTATGTATCATGCAGCAGTTATTTGAGAGAAGGATCAAAGCATTCTGCTGCAGCAGGTCATCTCATTATCTGTGCTTTCTGTTGCTCGGGGTGACACTAATTTATTAAACTTGTTTGTGTGTGCATGTTAGGAAGGGGGTGTGTGTATATTTAAACTATAACTTGTGTCACATTCTGTGTGTGTTTGGTATGTAGGATGTATTTTTGAGCTTATTTTTTTATCCTTTTTCTGGATAATGAGGTCTGTGTTTATTTTTTATATTTTAGACAAGTGTGATTTTTTTTTCTATAGGTTATTTATTTTCTGTTCAGATTATCTAACACAACCCGAAATGTCTTCAGCTTTCTTTAAGACTTTTTAAACGAAACATGTTTAAAACAAGTTTCTTTTCAACCACAGTACCTATTCATGGTCTGTCAGTTTATCATCCAAAACTGATTTGCTTAATTTAAGCAGGAATAAATGGAGAACTAGAAGTTCCTCTTAAAATGAAATGAACAAAGAGTCAGTATATTAATAAAAAAATATATTAAAAAATAAACCTTTGAAATTGCCTCAAAAGTTCTTGTGATGTCAAAATCACATTGAAAATGGCCAATCATTTACTGTATTTTAAAATATAAAATATATTTAAAAAAGAAATATAATAATAGAGCATTGTTAAAATGTTTATATTATAAAATGAATCAATATTATTAAAAATAGTTAACCTTTTATGAGTTTAGGTACTTAATAATAGATGTGTTGTCATGCTCTATTTTTCCAATCAGTCAAAGGTTACATTTTTAAGTGACATTGATATCACTAGATTTTTTTTAAATAAATGTTATCTTATTCAGTAAATGCCAATTGTTTCATTTAATCTACAAATGAGAGTCTTGTGAAAGAGCCTTAATTTTTTAACACAGTAATATGTCAATGAGATGTATATCGGTGCATTAATGCAAAAAATATTAAACCGAATCTAGATCAAAACTGAACTGAACCAAAATAAAAAAAATTATAAAAAAAAAATTCTCAATGCAGCCCTACAAATAGTTTTTTTATCCTTTTGCCAGTCAAGTTAAAAGATATCATTGAACAGTTCACTTCTGAGCGTAGCCAATGAACTTGGTCCTTTATTCCCATTTTCAAATGCTTTTTCGCTTTGAATCAAAGTTTGTAGTGTTGTGATTCATCTCAGAGCTGGTTGGTTTGGTTAATGACTTGGAACTCTTTATTAAAGTGTTTTTTGAAGTCTCTCTGGAGAAAATGAAAAATACTTCACCAAAAGCCAAGCAGCTGAAGCAGTAGGCGGTCACTATTGCGCTGTTGCTTTGATGAGTGTTTTTAGGTTTGATTCTCAGTCACCTTTGGTTTTAATGATGCAGTCTGCATCAGTCGTATCTCTTTTAACGATGAGCGTGTGTTTTCGGGCTGTTTTTATGGATTGGTATTGATTTCGTCCCTGTTGATGATATCACACTTGTTTATGCGCAGCTGCATGTGTTTGTGTGTGGGAGTGTTGGAACATGTTATAACATTACAAAATCTGCTCATCTGAGGGCTGAAACCATTACACCTGCCATTTAACAGTAGTTGACACTGACTAATCGTAATCCTGAAATTGAAAACGAAAATGTACAGATTAATTCCAAGCTTTAATTTGTGCTTGGGTAATGCAGATTTCATGCAAATATGCATAAAATAATTTTTTTTATTTTATTATAATGTTTCCTTGTGCATGTGTGTATTACAGAATGTGTAAAGGGCTGAGATATGCTAGCAGTACTAGGTTAAGTATGTGGCTTTTATTTCAAAATGTTCAAACATTAGTCACTATGGTTTTGACAAGTCGTGTGGTTTTGAGAAAAGAACCTTCAGCATTTGATGCCTGTTGGTTTGATATCTAGCTTTCTAATGCAATACATGAAGTTATACATTATACATTATACATTAGTGTCTTTGATTGACTTAATAATTATTATCATCTTATATCAGTGTTTTGATGAA
The DNA here is from genome assembly GCA_018155175.1 of Sinocyclocheilus anophthalmus. Taxonomy (NCBI): domain Eukaryota; kingdom Metazoa; phylum Chordata; class Actinopteri; order Cypriniformes; family Cyprinidae; genus Sinocyclocheilus; species Sinocyclocheilus anophthalmus. Next base: position 23,083 of record JADLZN010002635.1, read on the forward strand.
TATAAATTTCAAAAGAACAGTATTTATTTGAAATAGAAATCTTTTGTAAATTATAAATATCTTTACTGTCACTTTTGATTAATTTAATGTATCCTCTGCTGAAATTGTTTTTTAATTTCTTGGAAAAAATATAATGTATCTCAGTTTCCACAAAAATATGATGTAGCAAAATGGTTTTCAGCATGTATTATAATAAGAAATGTTTCTTGAGCAGCAAATCAGCATATTAGAATGATTTTTTTGAAGGATCATGTGACACTGAAGACTGGAGTAATGATGTTGAAAATCCAGTTTTGCATCACAGGAATACATTTTTAAAATATATTCAAATAGAAAAAAGCTATTTTAATTTGTAATAATATTTACAATATTACTGTTTTTACTATATTTTTGATTAAATAAATTCAGCCTTGGTGAGCAGAAGAGTCTTCTTTCTAAACATTTAAAAATCTTAATTTTTAACCTAACTTTCTTAATTTTGATCAGTAGTATACATTTCGAATGTTAAATAATTTTCTAAATACTTTTTGAATACTAAATACTTAGCACTTTTCGTGTATATTTTTGTTCACAATAGAGAGATACAGCAACACATTACATCACAAATATATTTGTTTGTGACTAAGAAAAGGCTGCGCAGATAAGATAAGACTACTGGGGTACCTCAGGGCTCAGTTCTTGGACCACTTCTCTTCTCTGTCTGCATGGCATCATTAGGTTCTGTCATTCAGGAACATGGCTTTTCATACCACTGCTATGCTGATGACACTCAACTCTACCTCATTCCATCCTGATGATCCGACGATAGCTGCTCGCATCTCAGCATGTCTAACAGACATTTCTTGTTGATGAAGGACCATCACCTTCAACTTGCCAAGACAGAACTGCTTGTGGTTCCAGCAAACCCATCGTTTCATCACAACAATGTTTTTGTTTTGTTCCACATCCAGTTTAGCACATCAACCATAACTCCTTCAAAAACAGCCAGAAACCTTGGAGCTATGATTGATGATCAGCTGACTTTCTCAGACCACATTGCTAAAACTGTCCGGTCCTGCAGATTTGCTTTATTCAACATCAAGAAGATCAGGCCCTTTCTTTTGGAACATCCTTCACAGCTCCTTGTTCAAGCTATTGTTCTGTCCAGGCTGGACTATTGCAATGCTCTCTTGGCAGGTCTTCTAGACAGTTCTATCAAAACTTTACATTTAATCCAGAACGCGGCAGCAAGATTATTTTTAATGAGCCAAAAAGAATGCACGTCACACCTCTGTTTATCAATTTGCACTGGCTGGTGGTTAATCAAACCACCACTGGCTCTGTACCCCTTTACCTAAATTCATTACTTCAGACTTATGTGCCCTCTAGAAGCTTGCGTTCTGCAAGTGAACGTTGCTTTATTGTGCCATCCCAAAGAAGCACAAAATCTCTTTTACAGACTTTTAAATTACAGTAAATGTTCCCTCCTGGTGGAATGACCTGCCCAACTCAATCCGAGCAGCTGAGTCCTTAGCCATCTTCAAGATGGCTAAAAACACATCTCTTCCATCTTTTTTTGATCCTCTAACTCTAGCACTCTCTATTCTTTAAAAAAACAAAAAACACTTGTCCCTTTTAGACTTTCACTCTATTCATTTGCTGCTTGTTTTCTTAAAAAAAAAAACACTAACACTAGCGTTCTAATCTTTTTGTATTCTATCTGTTTTCTTTTCATTTATTATACAATTAACAAAAGCAAAAAAGACCTCTAACACTAGCTTGCTCTGTTCTTTTTCTATTCTTTCGGTTTTCTTTTTATTTATTATATTATTTAAAAAACCCTTGCTACGTGTACTGCGTTAAGCTAAATGAGACTTGTTATAGCACTTGTATATTATTGCTCTTTTGTTGGTTTTGATTGCTTTTATTGTCCTCATTTGTTAGTCGCTTTAAAGCGTCTGCTAAATGACTAAATAATAAATAAATAAATAGTAAGATATTTTGTGTGAGCGCTTTCTTGGAAAGACAGTGTGTGTTTTTCTCAGTCTCATCCTCTTAACAACCCTTGTCTCCTGTCACGCAGGAGGTGTCAAATTCATCAGCGATGAGTGTGGTGAGCAGCAGCGGAGGTCGACAAGTCTCGCAGCAGGTCTTCCTCCAGGATGAAAGGGTACGGACATTTCCGACAGCCCTGCTACTAATAACTCTCCATTTCACAAAAACGTCAGACACCAACAGTAGTGGATCTCGCCAACAGGAGCTACACTGACAATCACACGGCTCTTAATTTACAGTCTCTATAGTGTCTCATTTCTGTTTACTATCTGCTGTGAAATGTCACTGCAACTGATCAGTTTTCAATAATGTGAAAATGTCATTTAGAAGCTGGAGGTTTTAGCGTCATCATCTCCACATAAACACTTGCATTTACATTCATTCATTTGGTGGGTGCTTTTATCCTAATTGACTTGCATTGCATTTAACGTATATATTTTATATATAACATATATATTTTATCAGTTGATGCATGTCTGAGAATCAAACCCATAACTTTGCCATCCTTATAATATATCAACGGAAAATATGCTAAAAGTGATTAGAAATGACGACAAGGGGAATAAATAAAGGTTTGAAGTAACCCTGCGAAAATAGACGTGAGAGTATAGTTCAGCAGAATAATTCATGGAACATTGATTGTTAAATCGAGTGAGCAGATCAATGTCTGTTGAGTAGAATAAAAATAAAACACTAAAACCCTGAAACATTGCATTTGATAATATTAAAAGTGCTTCAAAGGCTCTTGTCATGTCGAAGTCGCATTAAAAAATCATGATCATTTGTTGTATTTTATATAAAACTTAATACATTTTATAAAATATTTATTACAAATATTTTACCTTTTTATATGTGGCTCATCTGATTAGAATTTAGAGTTTGAAATATATATATTTTTTTAACCCAAGTGACATTTATAAAAATATTTATTACAAATATTTTACCTTTTTATATGTGGCTCATCTGATTAGAATTTAGAGTTTGAAATATATATATTTTTTTAACCCAAGTGTAACATAATGTAGTTGTTTTTGCACTAATGATTTTATCTTTTGGTTTGCATCCATGAACTTTCAAATAAAATGTTTCATTTGAAAAATGTCATTCAATAGATCATCCAAAAATATGCAAAACCACATGGCTATTTAATATATAATCCATTGTGTTTATTTACTGAGCTGTAAATTGTCGTGCGCTACTTTTATCCATGAGTAAAATGCATTTTTCAGTTGTTGTTTTTTTAATTGACCTTAACATTACAAGATCAATTAAGAAACCAGGTGTATTATTTATTTTCTAGTTTATTTTTGCATTTCTGTAAATGACAGCATTTTTGCATTTAATCCGATAATGTAAGTCATGTGAAAAAACCTTGATTTCTTTAACTCGGTGTATGTGAGAGACACTCTTACAGGGATACCTTACTGCCCACATTTCCATGTTGAGAGTTTTAATTATAGTATTATAAACTCAGCTGCTAAAGCAACACCACATTCAGTGGTTTGACTCCCTAGGAATTAATGCACATACTTGTGAAACACAATGCTTATGAAAACATCTGCATGTTAGAACTGTTCATTTAGATCCTTTGACATTCACTCCCTTTCATTATTGCATATGCCACTAAATTGGAAGTTGTTGTATTTATTTTGCTATATTACAGGCTGCACGTGATCAAATCGCTCATAACCGGGAGGTTATTTCCGGTTATGAGAATCATCACAATGAAACGGGTAAGTTTACCAGCAGTAATTTATAGATAATAAGTTCTATATCACACAATGACTCATTCTTTGGTTTACAGTGCATTTTACAGGCTCGCAAGATGTATTTAATTTGAACCTTTGCTTCCAGAGGAGGAAGAGTACTATCCGAGGCTCTCGACTAAAGAACTGGCACAGCATTTTGAAAAGACTATTGAGGAGGCAGCCCCCAGCAAGAAAATGAAGGTAAGTGTTTTTTTTGCCAACATCTCTACTCTGACATATACATATGTATTATACTTTAATAGGATTCAGTGCATAAAAAGACTCTGCTTACGATCTTTTTTTACATGTTTCCATGAGTCCCTCCACGTTCAACAGCATAGTTGTATTGAGCTTCATAAGACTTATGAAGAGAGCATGTGTTCATCTCTGTGTTCTGACGTTGTTATTGTAAATTCACTTTACATCTGATTTGAGTTGTTTTTGTGTCTTTATTGTGCATCTAAACGACAATGCATACCAGTGGTGGTTCTGACTACAAGTTTTGCTCTCAACACATTTTTTTGCTTGAGAAACCGGTTTACTTGAATATCAACACTGCATTAGATATTCACGCTTGTTTTTATAGACTGTGTCTTTAATATGAGTGTAATTAGTTTTTGTTCACGTATGAACACATTAAAAATGTAATGAAAATACACTGCATTAAAGAAACAGTCTATAAAAACTTGTCTTACTGTCTAATGCAGTTTTGCTTCTCAAGTAAGTTTTCTTGCTTTAGAGATTTTTACATATTTTACTTGGAAAATGTCAAAAAGACTAAATTAACTCATTAAAAAGAAATTTTTGCAGTGTGCTGTAATTTTCAAGTGTAGTACATGATATTGATGGTTTTTGGGAAGTGTGTCTAATATATTCATGAAGCTGTTTTTTAAAATATAACAATGCATTGGGTTAGAAAAACCATTCATTTAGTAAATGGATAACACTTTCAAATGCAGAGGGCACACATAGTGCTGCGGCTGAGCAGTTACAAAAATCAGATAACTTTTTCTTGTAATTGTGTAAGGTGGTGCTCTTTATTTATTTTTATGACACTCAAGCGGAACCTTTTTAAATGCTTTTTGCTGGTCTTTTTTGAATGCACAATAAGGACACAAAAATACTGGAAAGGCCTTTAAAATAATTTGCCCAGATTTGGACATTCATGATCCAGCTGAAGTATAAGCCATTTCAGAGCTCCACTGAATTATCTTCATTATTCTCTCTCTAAAAAAGATTGAACATGACAAAAGCCGTTCACAGCTGCCATCAGATGTGAACGTGTCCCATCAAACTGTGAAGAGTGAAATATCAGCTACTCTGAACAGTGTTGCCGCAGACAAAGTGGAAGAAGGTGAACTGAGTTATGAGTTTACTTTTGATGATGATGATGATGATGATGACGACGACGACGATGATGATCTGGAATATCTGCCACCGCCCCCACCGGACCTACTGGAGGAACCTTCAGACATTGCGGAAAACTTTCCTGAACCTCCAGTGAAACACACAGTGAACAGACAGCAATACTACAGACAGAGGGAGCTATTAGAGCTGAAACGTCTCTGCAAACACATTCACTCTGATGTCAGGAAAGACCTGGAAAGAGATTTTTATGATGACGAGGACATTGAAGAAGTAGGAGAAGTTCAAGAGGCAGCATATCAGTTTGAACACACCGGCAGCAATTCAAACGGAAGCCCGGATCGCGAATATTTGGAGTGGGACGAGATTCTGAGTGGCGAAGTGCAGTCCATGCGCTGGATGTTTGAGAACAAACCCTTGGACTGCATTAAGGATGATTCGGATAACGAAGAGGATGGCAAAAAGATCATTCAGCAGGAAATCATTCCTGGAGGTGATGTTAAGAACAGGGCTTTGATGTTTGAGACGCAGCCCATGGATACACTAGGATTGCAACGTGAGAACTATCTCGTGAATGAAGTGGGGAAAAGAGATGTGCAGGCAGCCGCCTGGTTGTTTGAGACAAAGCCAATGGATACATTAAATAAAATTCACACTGATGATGAGCAAACCAAAGAAGTCATCTTTACACAAGAAGCCACTGAAGGAGATGTGAAGTCTGTGAGGTACATGTTTGAAAACCAAGAAATGGACTCTCTGGGCGACACTGAAACCATGGATGAGAAGCAGCTGCTGAGCCTGAAGTCTGTACTGGAGGAGATCAAGTCAGAAGTGAAGAAAGTCATATGGATGTTTGAGACGCAGTGCATGTGTGTAATGAGGGAACACTCCGGTGAGATGATGTTGATTACTTCTGTCCGCCGAGAGGAGACGGAGAAAGGTGATGTCAAAACATCAAGATGGCTCTTCGAAACGCAGCCATTGAATGACATTGACATGGACCTTTCTCAAGTCAGGCTAATCTCCAGTGTATCCATGGAAGATAACCAGCTAGGTGATGCGAAAACGGGAAGGTGGCTGTTTGAGACAAAGAGGCTTGACTCCATAAATGCCCAATGGGAGAGAATGCAAAAACAGCAGAAAGAAGAGATTCTTGGGGCGGATGTACGTAAACACTGCATGGTGTTTGAGACGCAGCCTATGGACACGCTTAAAGACGATGCCAACTCCAGACCTGTTGCCTCAGAACAGATTATTGGAGGTAACGTTCGCTCTGTGAGACACTTGTTTGAAAACGCTCCACCGGATGAACTCAAAGAGCTTCCAGAAGTGGGAAAACTAAATAAAAAAGTAGTCTTTGAAGAAGGAAGACGTGATGTGAGACACCAAAAATGGATGTTTGAGAATAAACCTCTGGAGAACATTAAAGATGAGGATGATGAGGTAAACCGACTTAAGAAAACCATAGCATCTGATGAAGAAAGAGGCGATGTGAGACATCAAAAATGGCTGTTTGAGAACCAACATTTGGACGACATTCAAGAGGAAAAGAGAGAGTTTGTGAAGACAGTTGATTCAGAACAAATAGATAGAAGTTACAAGGGTGAAGTCCGCAGAAATTGTAGGGTGTTTGAGACGCAACCGATGGATATGTTAAAGGATGATTCCAATGCCAGGCCAGTAAGTGCAGAAGAAATTCTAGGAGGTGACGTTCAGTCTGCCAGACACTTTTTTGAGACTGCTCCAAAAGATGAGATGAAAGAGCTTGCAGAGGTGGGGAAGCTCAAAAGAATGATGACATCTGAGGAGAAAGGAGACGTTCGACACCAGAAGTGGCTGTTTGAGAGCCAGCCACTGGAGCAGATCAGAGAGGAGAGAAAGGAAATAACAAGAACGGTGAATCTGGAGGATATAGAAAATGTGGATGTGAGCAACTACAAGCAAATTTTTGAAACATATGATTTAAGCCAATATGACGAAAGTCAGAAGATTCAAGTTGAGGGTGTCACCACTGGCTCTGTTAGATCAAATAAAAGTCTATTTGAGTCCATGCCATTATACGCACTGCAAGACAGCTCTGGGCATTATCACGAGCTCAGAACCGTACGGCGGGAGGAAATCGTCAAAGGAGACGTCAGAAGCTGCCAGTGGATGTTTGAAACTCGCCCTATTGACCAATTCGACGAGAGCATCACTAAATTCCAAATCATAAAGGGCATAACACAACAAGAGATCGAATCTGGAGATGTCAAGATGGCCAAATGGCTCTTTGAAACCCAGCCTCTTGATGCTATTAAGTATTTTAGCAATATTGAAGATGAGGAGTGTGTTACTAGGGAGACAGCAGAAATAGTCAAAGGTGATGTTAAAACCTGTAAGTGGCTTTTTGAAACCAAACCTGTAGACATGCTTTATGAAAGGGAAGAACTTAAGAGTACAAAAGATTCTGGTGAAGTTCAAAAAGGTGATGTGAAAACATGCACTTGGCTTTTTGAAACTCAAACTCTTGATGCCATACAGAATAACTCAGAGATGGTGTTGCAAACTCGCACTGTGAAAAAAGAGGACATTCACGGAAAAAATGTCCGCATGGCACGTTTCCTGTTTGAGACAGAGAACCTGGAGAACATAAGTGGAGGACAGCGAGAAGATTTTAAGAGTGTTACTGAGATAGACATACAATCCGGGGATGTGTCTCGGATGAAATACATATTCGAGACCCAATCTTCCGACGTTATGAGCTCAACCTCTGAGGATTTCATGAGACAGCTGAGGAGTGCTCAAGCTGAGGATATTCAGAAAGGAAATGTTGGAAACTGCAAATGGTTATTTGAAAACCAACCCATAGATGAAATTGCAGAGACCCCCGGCGAGCTAAAAGGAGCTCGTACGGTACAAGACGTTCAGGGAGGCAATGTTGATAAAGGCAGATTCATTTTTGAGACCTACACGTTAGATAAGATTCAAGATGTGTCATCTGAGGCCGAAATGAGAAAGCTGCAGAAAGTCATCAGAGAGGATGAGGAGAAAGGAGATGTGAAATCGTACGCCATGATGTTTGAGACTCAGCCTCTCTATGCCATCCAAGACAAAGCAGGCCATTATCATGAAGTAACCACACTTACAAAAGAAGAAATACATAGAGGTGATGTAGTAGGAGCCCGTTGGCTGTTTGAAACAAAGCCTCTGGACTCAATTAGAGAGACAGATGAGGTATATCTTTTAAAAGCCATTACAGAGGAAGATATCCAAAAAGGTGATGTCAGCTCAGCAAGATGGAGGTTTGAAACCCAGCCCCTTGATAAGATTGCAGAAGATGCCAAAATATCAATCAAAACAGTCGAGGACATTCAGGGAGGCGATGTAAAGACAAACAAGCAGCGTTTTGAATCCGATGCATTGTCTCAAACGTTGGTGCGTACTGTCAGTATGAGTGAGATTCATAAAGGGGATGTTAGGACAGCAAAATGGATGTTTGAAACTCACACAATTGATCAAATACATGCTGAAAAGTCAGAAGATGAGATGAAAACTGTTGTTATGGAGGAACAGCTGAAGGGGGATGTCAAACAGTCTGTATGGCTATTTGAGAAGAATCATCTTGATCATATTAACGAAAGTGACGAGAGTAAAAAGGTCATTTGTGAAGAAATCCACAAGGCAGATGTCAAAACCACAACGTGGCTTTTTGAAACAACGCCGTTCACTGAATTTAATGAGAGCAGCTTGGAGAAGACAGAAATCATTGGTAAAAGTGTTAAAGCCACCCTCGACGAACTGTTCACCCAAAGAATGGTAGACAACAAAGGTATCATCATAGAGGCCGATGAAATTGGAGACGTTCGCATGGCTAAGTACAACCTCATGAATAAAGAAGCTCCCCAGATCCAAAGAGAAGAAGTCATTAACGGAGATCTGCAAAACATCATGATGAACCTCCTCAACAGACAGGAGAAAACCGAGAGGGGAATCGTTATAAATGCAGAGGAGAGGGGAGACATCAGCGGCACCGTACATCAGCTGCTCCAAGAGCACAGCAGCACTTCTGTGGAGAAAGAGGAGATAATAAGAGGTGACATTCAGGAAGCCATAAACAACCTGCTAAAAGAGGAGAGCACTGGCAAACGGGGCATTCTCATTCAAGAAGACGAAAAGGGAGATGTTCGTATGACGATCTACTCTTTATTCAATTCTCCTGAGGAACCAAGCACTCAGAATGAAAATATAGTCGGAGGTAATGTGAAAGGGTGCCTTGAGAGACTTTGCAATCCAGACACAGAGGAGATTGTGAGAATTAAAGTGGATGAAGCAGAGAGGGGAAAGGTGAGCTTTTATTCTACATGTATTGAGTCGGGTGCACTGGATTACCTCAAAAAGCCTGCAGGTAGAGCCAGATGAGGCTGACCCTGGTAAAATTGAAAAAGAGGAAATCATCAGTGGTGATATTAAGGGAACGAAACTCAGCCTGACACGTAATCAAGCTCAAATCGGTCGTCTGGTGGACAGGGAAGATATAGTCCCAGGAGATGTTCATAACACAGTTAAGGTTTTCATGACCGAGCTTCCAGTCTCATTTGAACATTTACAGAGAGAAGAAATTGTGAGAGGAGACCTGCAAGCGGCGATGAATTCTCTGACGCAATCTGTAAACCAGATGGTTGTTTTGGAAAAAGAAGAAGTCATCCGAGCTGATTTACCTACAACCCTAAGGTCTCTAGAGGAGGCCCAAAATCAGCCCAGAGAGATGGAAAAGCCCGAAATAATTCCTGGTAACATCAAAGGAGTGCTGAAATCGCTAAAAGACTCGGCTTCCACCAAGGTGGAAATTGTCCTAGAAGACTTGGTGCCAGGTGACATCAAAGGTACGTTGAAATCACTGGAGGAGGCCAAACATGCAGTGAGAGAGGTGGAGAAGGAGGTGATTGTAAAGGGTGACATTCACACGGCAATACAGAGTCTACAAGAAGCGTCAAATGAGAGAAAGGTTTGCCAGCAGGAGATTGGTGTCCAGGGAGATGTGAAAGGCAAGATTCAGCTCTTACTTGAGCCTCCTCCATCTCCCAGAATGCAGCGCAGGGCGAGCACAGAGGGTGACGTGAAGCTTTCCATAAAATCACTCTATGACACCCAAGAGCAAGTGCTATCAGAGAAAGAAGAAGTGATAAAAGGAAATGTTAAGGGCACAATAAAATCCTTAATGGAAACAGCACAGAGAGCTAGCCCAACGATTCCCAGAAGGCAGCCGATAAGAAAGGTCAAAGTTCCTGCCAAGACCCCATCTCCATCAGTGAAAGGCATCCCGGCACAGAAGCCCACCCCTGCAGTTAAAAACCTTGATATGAGCAGTGAATCAAAGAGAAGCGCTCACAAGCAAACAATGCAAAACAAATACGCATCTCAAGAGAGCACTGCAATCACCACTCACACCACAGCATGCAATCAGGAGACAAAGACCACAGTGCTGGAGCACAAAACAATTGTTCAAACACACGGCGTCAAAACATTGAAGACCGACTTCCGTAACTTGAAAAAAAGGGGCTGTAAGGGGTTGATCATACTGGATAAAAGAAGACAGCAGGAAATCCATATGCCACCTCCACCACCTGACCCCGAGCCCCCTCTGCCACCCCCTCCGGATTATGATAGCATCTCCTTCCCCACTCCTCCTCCGTGCATTAGGGGTGATCATGATCTTCCCCCTCCCCCTACTCCTCCTCCTCCATGTGATCCAGCCAAGACAGAACTTGAGCATTTACCTCCTCCACCAACCCCACCACCTCCTCCTCTTGCCACGGCTGAGCTAGACCTCCTCCCTCCACCTCCCACAGAACAGGAGCTAGACCTCTTTCCACTGCCCAACATAACACCATCCAAACCCACTAAAATGACTGTCAAACCCGTCAAAGCACCAACATTGTGCAAAGTACCCAAGCTTGAGCCAGTGATTTCATTTGAGCAAATGGATGTGCAGGCTACACGAGAGACCAAGAGTAGAAAAAATGTCACCACATCATCAGTTAAATCCACCGTGATATCCTCTGAAATTCAGTCTGTATTCACAAAACAGCCACCGGAGTCTCCACGGCCTCCCAAGAAAGTTTTCGCCCCCTTGACGCTCACCCCACCCACCTCTCCTCCTCCGCCGTCCAAATCCCCAGTAAGCAAATTCAAAACCCAATTAATACAAGCCGAACAGAAGTACAGACAACAGAGGGAGGAAAGCTGCACGCCGTCACCGCCGCGCTCCCCAGCCTTTGAAATCTGCATGCACGAGTCAGTCAGTGCAGCCCTTGAAATGCTTTCTTCAGAGAGCACAGGCACGGTGCAATCAGAGGCAAGCATATCAATTGATTTCACTCAAGAGAGAGCTCAAAAGAGTGTGACCAAATCTGAATCAGCCACAGACTCATATGATTCATCCAAGCACACATCTCTCTCAAACGCTCCCCTAAGCAAGGCTTTGATCGCTGCTACAAATGAGAAATCTCCTCCAGAATCTCCTGTTATTTCCGCAGTTAAACAGAACCTTATCTCTAATCAGTCATCGCAGGGCTCTTCGGGTCAGCAGCAGACCACCTCCACTTCAGCTAAAAAGAAAAAGAAGAGATCCGTGATGACCAATATACAACAGGTGACGAAGACGGTTATTACAAACACAACCAAAGAAGAAATAAAGGCCTCTGCCAAAACGGACGAACCTCAAAGTGTCTCTAAAAATGAATCTGAGAATGTTGGAAAAGATGTAATGTGCAGCATATCTGAGGACAAAACAAAAGAGGAAAGCTCTCAGAAGAAAAATAAAGAAAGAAACTCCCCTGATCGCTCCCTACCAATCAAAGAGAGTCAAATTAAGGATGCTGAGCAGAAGCCCCAAAAGGTCGACAGTCAAAAGGCTAAGAAAGTTAATAAGAGCGCTAAACTGGAAAGCAAGGAGAAAACCACAGCGGAGCAGGAGAATGTTCAGGTGAAAGAAAGCAGAGAAAAAAGCTCCACAGAAGTGGAGAAAGAGACCAAAGAGAAACCTGTAGAGGGGCCCCCTGCCACTCCGAAAAAGAAAAGGAGGAGCAAGAGTAAGAAAGACAGAGAAGCCGCTCAAAGCAACAATGCCGCATCCATCTTACCCACAGAGGCCACGCCTGCTGAGCCTAAGTGGCCAGTCCTGACATCTGATGAAAAGCAAGAAGAAATCACCGTTGTGCAAACACAGCACACCATTCAAACGGGACACACTGAGGTTTACAAGGAGGTCATCAAAACTGAAAGTACAGTCCAACAGCAGAGTTTCCAGGAGGAGGGCGTGACTGTAAAACTTCAAAAGCAGGCCAGTGGAAGCCAGCAGATTCCTGAGGAATCAAAAGATGAAAGCAGAAATGTTCCAATAAAAATGACAGGCAAATCTGCACAAAAGGAACCTGCAGAGTCCTCAGCGGAGAGCGCCGGCACATCTCTAAGACAAGCCGAAGCGCAGATGATGTTGTCTCGTATCTCAGAATTACAGGGGGTTGCAGGAAAAATGGACACTAAGTCTGTGAAGACGCTGCTCAATGAAATGCCCGCCTGGCTTCTGGGGCCAGAGGAGAAGAGTGATTTGGAAGGGGCAGCTGCCGAACACAACGAACAGAAGCTCAAAGAAATTCTTGCTTATGTTAAAAACCTTGTTCAAGCTAAGCTAATGCACTTTGACGGCGCTATCGAAAAGCATGAATGTGAGGCCACCTCTGAAAAATTTGTCTCTAGTGGAGCCATACAAAGAATTTCGAAAATTTCCATTGGTTCTACAAAGTGTGAAACACAGAAGGTGGTCAAAGAGGAGACGAAGACAACGCGCAAGAGTCGAAAGCAACAGATGAGCAGCGTTACAACTCTTGACCCCAGATCTCCATCTCCATTGTTACGGCTGCGCTCTCCCTCACCTACATTCATCACCATCGAGTCCACAAGGAGAACTGACTCGCCACAGAGGGCAGCACCTACGCCTTCCCCAATGCCACCGACGCCCCCTCCACGCAAGTCAGAGACGCCAAGCTCTCGCTTAAGCAGGGAATCCCCTTCACCCTCCTCGAGCCGGGCAGATAGTCTGACGCGGCTCAGAAATGCCACAGCTACGCTCTCTCGCGGTGCATCGCCGGATCCGGGGCCTCACCTAGTGCCGGCCCCTGGAAAGAAGTCCGAAATTGTGGAATCTCCTGCCATGTTCCAACGGCAGATCAAAATTGATTCTAAACCTGTTGAAGAGGAGACTCTTGGGTCTTCTGAAACACAGGTGGTGACCGTTGAAGTGAATATCGCTAACGTAAGTGGAGATGCCATTATTATTCCAGAGCGTTTAGGCCCCAACACCGAGACTGAAAGTGCAGTGAAAGAGAATGAAAATCTCTCTAAGGATGACCTGTCTGGACAAGCCAAAACAATTGAGACGTCACAAGGGAAAGTTGGTATTAGAAAAGACCCAATTGACAATACAGAGAAGCCTGGCAGGGAAACTGACGACCTGCCACTTGATACGGAGAAGAAAGCAAGACAACAAGAGGATATGGCTGCTTTCAACATCAAGGATATTAAAAATGTTTTTGAAATGAGTGAACAAAGTTCCCCCATCAAAGAGCTACAAAACAAACAGGAGGAACAGGAGTCAAGAGTGAGTGAAATTGCATCTGAAGGTTCAAAGCCTGAGCTTCCTCCAGAGAGGGAACAATGTTCCCAGCTGAGCTCCCCTCCGCTTGTGAGCAGAGATGTGAAAGTAGACAAATCTGTCGATCCAACAGGCTTTTCAGAGACAGAAACAGTCACTGAACATTATTCTTCTGTTGATGAGTTCAGCACTAAAATTATCGGATCAAGAAGCACCACGACGGTTTCCACGCACTCTCAAAGCGTTACAACGCAACGGGTGCCTTTTTCCTATGCTGATGCTGTGAAGAAAAAGACGTCAGAGGTGGCGGTGTCACCTGAGGCCTCTGCAGAGGAACTGATGAAGAACTTCCATAAAACATGGACAGAAAGTGAGAGTGTGTTCAAAAGCTTAGGTGTCACAGGTGAGAGAGCCAAACCACCTACTAGTGCATCAAACCGAGACTGCTGTGCCGGGTAAATATGCCTGCAGTGCATGATGGGAATGAAATTTAACAGCAAGCTACTGCAAAACTTCTGAGGTACATTACCGGGTCAAACTGTGTGTGCTTCTAACTTTTGTCTTTGTCGACAAGTCCACATTTAGATGAATAAATGTGTATGTGAATGTGACAGTTATAAAACAAATGTGACTCATCGCAGTTATTTGCATGTTAATAGCTGAAAATGTTACTTGAGTTGAAAAGAGTTTGAAGTTTAAGTTTCAAACTAAGTTTGAGTTTAAAGTTTTAAATAAATAAATGTATTTATTTATTTTTCTAATTTACATTTAATTTTTTGAACACAATTTTATTTATACAATGTGACAAACAGGTTTCCTTTTTTAACGTTTACATTTTTTATTTTTTTTGGTATGCGACACATTTAATAATTCGTTCATGTATTTATTTATTTCAATTGTATTATTATTTTATAATTATTTATTCTATTTATTTGGAATACACACGGCGTTGTTCATACTATCTGAAACATATCACTGAACTAAGTGTCCTGGGAAATCACAGAGTCTGGGGAGCAGCCTACACTCTTTTTAGCCACTTAGAAATGCTCTCTGCCTACTCTCGCTCGCAGCACCATCAAAGAATCAAAAAAGACAGTTTATCAGCTTAGAATTTTAAATATCTCAATAGCACTGAGTGCTTTCTCCATAATTGCCATTCATCTCTGTCTCATTTGCATTTGAGAGTGCTACAATAATCAAATGTACTTTAAAAGCAAAATGTTTTAGGGATTGATACAGAAAACCGACTGAAGGAAAACAAAGATTGAGTTTAAAAATGTGCCTCTGTGTGACCTCAGAAACAACAGCTTGGCTTTGTGTGTGTGTGTTTGGTTGGTTTGTTTGTTTCTTTTTAGAGACTGCAAGTTTGCAGGATCATTACATTTCCCAAAATAACTCCACAAATTATAACCCAGTTGTTATTCAGACTTCTATACACTCAACTGGGGAAAATAAATAAAAGGCTAGATTAAAAACAAATGGTAACCCAGCATTGGGTGCATATTGTACGTGCACATGTTTGGCTAGAGTGAAAAGATTTTTTTTTTTATGTGAACTACTAATTTTGATATGTCTGTGTCATTTTCATCTCCAAGATTGTAAAGGATTAATGCTTTAATGTATTATTGTGTTTGAACATGTCTTTCACTAATGCTGTTGTTAACGATCTTTTCAATAACCTTACATTGCAGTAGTGGATGTTGGATGTGATTTGCCTGCGTTGCTCAGATGGAGGACTGAGTGTTTGGCAAAGTGCTGCGTGGGAAAATTGATTGTGCACAAAACTGAATTGACTAAAACGTGAATATCTTTACCATCTTGCCAGATTCGAGTACCAAAGTCGGAGATGTGTGCAGTGTGCAAGAAGAGGGTTTACCCCACGGAAGGCCTGATAGCCGACAAAAAGAAGTTCCATAAATCCTGTTTTTTATGTGAGCACTGCAAAAACAAATTGAGGTATGTTATAAAATATTGTAATATGATATTTTATAAGGAGTTTCACTCAAAAATTAAAAATTTGCTGAAAATGTACTCATCCTCAGGCCATCCAAGATGTAGATGAGTTTGTTTCTTCATCAGAACAGATTTGGAGAAATGTAGCATTACATCACTTGCTCACCAATGGATCCTCTGCAGTGAATGGGTGCCGTCAGAATGACAGCTGATAAAATCACAATAATCCACAAGTAATCCACACCACTCCAGTCCATCAATTAACATTTTGTGAAGTGAAAAGCTGCGTGTTTGTATAAAACAAACTCATTATTAAGAAGTTTTTATGTCTTGATGTTAACTTCAGGCCATTACTTATGGCTAAAACATGAGCGCATAATCAATAATAATGCTTCCTCCAGTGAAAATGTCCTTCACCTGTTGTCTTCTCACATCAAACGTATTTATTTAGAACTGTTTTCTCTTGTAAACGGTGCTTGATCTGTGTATATTTGTCTTATGATTCAGACGGGACAACTTTTTCACTGAAGAAAACAATATTATGAATAGAGGACTCATATTTTAGTTTGAGGTTAAACGCGTCTTAATGATCAATTTGTTTCTTACAAACATGCAGCTTTTCACTTCATAAGACTTGATGGACTGGAGTCTGGTGGATTATTGTGATGTTTTTATCAGCTGTTTGTACTCTCATTCTGACGGCACCCATTCACTGCAGAGGATCCATTGGTGAGAAAGTGAAGAAATACCCATGAAGAAGTTAGAACCACCTAGAAACGCTGCCGAAACACCCATGCATCATTGTCAGCATCGAGTTTATAGTATGTATGGTTGTGTTTAAAAAGAAGCATAAACAGACAATTTATCATATTTAGCATTAACATAAATATTCTGGTAGGTCTAACAATGTAAGTATCCCAACATAATAAATTCTAAAATGATTTTTTTTTTGCATAAAGTACCATTATTTGTAACTATGAGATAAAGTTTCCTGCATAAATCCATTCAAATGGAAAGCTTGCAGTGCAGTTCTCATTTACAAACTGTGAATGCAGACAGCTCTATATATTTTCTGTGACTTATGAATTATGAAACTCTGTTGTCTGACAGCCTTGGAAACTTTGTCTCTCTCCATGGACATTTATACTGCCAGCCACATTATAAACAACTCTTCAAGTCTAAAGGGAATTTCGAGGATGGATTTGTACAAGGATCGCAAAGGGAATTACTGGGTGTCCGGGATGCAGGGAATACAGACCATGACGGATCGGATTGGAGATATTCACTTTCGCAAAGTAGCATGTGCTCACTCTCAGACGGGTTTGAAAAAGAAGCAAATAAACCTGATCAAAGCCCTAACAAAATTTCTGTAATGTGGCCTCCGCAAACAGCCTCTCCGAAAAATACGTTGTCTCTGGATCAGGATGTGAAATTAGTCAAACCCGTTTGGCCCCCAAAGAGCGAAACTTCAAAGTCTCCTAAGTACCAGCGTCGGAAAGCAACTCAGAGGAGCACACTTTAGGAGGAGTGCAACAACGCCTCGGGGCCGGCGGTGAAAGAGGAACGGGGAGAGCGAGGGAGACATCTCATCGATCAGCGACACACACAGCATGAAGTATTGTGGGAACTTTAGAAACACGAGGACACATCACGATGATGAAGAGCTTCGAATGCAGGGTGAAAATCGCACCGTCGGACGGGTGAGGAAAGGTGGAGAGAGAGACGGTGGAGGTGAAAAGGTAACAGGAAGTTGATAAGGATTTCGGGAAATGATAAATATGTTGTGTATATATAAAGTAGGCGCAGGTTCAGATGGTTTGTTTGTTATGTTGAAAGAAAGACTGAAAGAAAGTGAAATTATGAAGAGACAGAAATCATTTAAGTTTACTCCATAAGCAAAAGATAGAAATATAAACTTAAATTTTGCATCAAGAAAATAAAGCCTATTTTTAATACATCCCAATTCTCATTACAGTAATCAGTAAAGAAATAAATACATACATACATAAAATCTCATTTTCATGATGTAAGGGAAAAAAAGTAATATTAACTGAGAATAATATTGAAAAAAAATGTATATATATATATAGTGGATATACATTTTTGAAAGTGGACCAGTAAATTTCTGTTCTCGCAATTTGATTATTTTTTATTAACTATTTTCTAAGAAGTACGCTCAAAAAATCTTAAGCAGCCACCACACGCAAAAGGTTAACTGTAACTGTTTAACTTAAAATTTAAGAGAACCATTATTAATTGCTGAGCACCAATAATATTTTAGCAGAAAACCAGTACATTAGAATTTTATATATCATCTGTTATAGTAAGATATATATTTTATTTCGTTAGAGTGCTTAATAATTATTCAAATCACAGTGCAAATAAACTTATTGGTTCTAAAAACAGGCTTTATTTTCTTTAGATATGCTGGATATAATTTTAATTTTTAAGTTAGAACATGACCTGGTCATGATTTCATGGTTAGCATTAATGCAGTTGCTGGGAATTTTTGGGAAGTCTATTAAAAAAAAGTTTTATTTGCAATGCAGCAATCAGTTAAAAATTGAAATAACTACAATTCAACTATTGGGTGCCAAATATAAGGGTCTATTTTTACAAACTTTCTGTACGCTTCAATTCGAAAATGGTGCAAAACATTTCAGTTCTGGTTAGTAATTCTTTTTCAAATTAGTCACAGCATATATTTTCTGCAATGCTTTTTCTGTGTCCATGGAGAGAAGACAATTTATCACTAAATTGAACTCTTTAGATTTGCATCCCTATATTTTTGTATTCTTTATAAGGTTATACTGTATCCTGGGGGTTCTTTTCACATTTCAACCTTTTTTTTTTTTTTTTTCTGTACTTCTTACTGTGCAGCACCTGGAGTGTTGTGTGGGAGGAAGATGAACAAAACACATATTTGTAAATCTCTTGTCTTGTTAATAATAGAAGTGCATGTCCTTCTCTCTCTAAACAGAAGATAGTTTTTGTGAGGAAAATGATCTTTTTAGAGTTGTCTTCTATGATTTGTACTGGACAATCCCTGATGGTTAAATTAAGTGGGGCTGGTTCACAAAGAGGTCTTGCTAATTTATTGATGCAATTGCAATAAAGACGTCTTGATATCACCGTTTATGCATTCAGGTTAATTTCTTCATTTTATATGAATGAGTAAATGAAAATTCTTTACTCGTATGGTTTTTATATTTCCTCAAAATTGCTTGTCTGGTTGTGTTGAGAGTTTGCACTTTAGTGCATTGAGGCTATTTTTATTTTTTAGCACAGCAGTACAGTGTAGTGTTTTACTCGAAAACACTTTTCATCAAGCATAACCTTCCTCTTCTGAGCCTCAACGAGAGCCTTCTGGTTCTGAACTGACACATGATCACATGAACTGCTGGTCAGCTGCACTTCTGCTGTTATTGAGCTTTAACTGGAATCCCTTAGCATCAATCACAGTGAGAATTTCAAGATGTAGTGTTTAAGCAAACCCGTAAGACTGTTGTAAATCAATAGCTCTTGCTGTACAGTGGCCTTAGGGAGAAGTGTTAGACTGATGGAAGCTGGAACACTCAGCGCTCTTTTACAACAGCAGCAGCAGCAGCTTGAAGACCTCAAAATACACTCATCAGCACCAGCAGGACGTTAAAGGGAGAAGGGTCATAATCAAGCGGTATGTGAACTCTTTTGATTCTTTTGAAAAAAAAATCTAAGAAAAAAATTAATTTCATGATATTATGCATTTAAAAACATACATAATGCAGCATCTGTTTTGTATCGCGTGATCCATTAACACGTAAACTACCTAAAGGTCCAAAGAAACCTACAGTTCATTTAGATATAAAACTATCGTGTCAGAGTGAAATACATTTCCTTTTAAAAATGAATGAATTCTGGAAGAGCAGAACATGTCTCACAAGCTCTTGGTCTGAATTTTCTTTGGCTTCTCACTGATGTGAATGTATCCCGTTTTCACCTTAAATATGATGCTTGTATTATTTCTTCATATACTTCTCAGGGTTCGCTCACGAACATCTGAAATAAGTGTGTTCATACAGCCAGCAGTCCATCTGCTGTAGATGTCTGAAACTGTCACTAGATCATTTATCTAAATTACTAAGCTCTCTCATATGTAGGCTATATACTGTAGCAAATGGTTTAATGCTGTGAAATCCTTTGGCCTCTCGTCTCTGCAGGGTGTGAGCTAATCTGCCAACACGAGTGGAAAAAGCCCAAGAGAAACTCTTCACTCTTCAGCTTCCATTTGTGTTTAAAGTTAGTTACTCTCATCTCGCACACACTTGTCTTGCTGGATAAATATGATGCATCTATCTGTCTTTGTGCTTTTATAAAACCTCCAAGAGCACATGAATCATTGACCAAAGCCCATCTTCCACAGAGATGCTGTCAGACGATACAGAGAGAAGGATGGAGCTCACCTTTCCTATACCCAGGCATCTTTTTTTTTTTTTACCCAAGGGGGGGGGGGGAAGATGGAGTTTATTTTAAAAACTTTAAAGAAATTGTTCAGGCGCAAGACTAAACTGTATAACTATTTACTCATCCTCATGTCAGTTTTCATGTCAATTTTATATAAATGTCCTGGTCATTTTTCAAATGCACTACAGGAGTTTCATGCTTCAAAAGGATTCAGAGGTATCAGAAAAGTTGTCTTCTCCAAAACTTGCACCAATATAGTCTTCTGCAGGGTTATTATAGTAAACTATAACAAAAAAAAATATTAACTGAAAACTGAAATAAAATCAGTTATTAAAAGAAAAAAGCTTAAACTTATTTTATTTCATCTAATTGCCAAGGCAACTTTTCTTATTTTTATTTAGTTTAACTTGGTGTACTAAAATAAGTCAAACTAAATAATAATAATAAGACAACTAAAATTTAAATGAAAGCAAAATATAAAAATTAAATCAAAATATAAACTATTAATGATTATTTAAAATTTAACAAGACTATATAGACATTAAAAAACATCAAATTTTTTAAACTAAAATTTAAAGCGAAAACAAAATATAAAAATAAAAACTCAAAAAAATGTAAATATTATAAACTATTAACTAAAATGGAAAACTATAATAGTATCTCAGTGGCAATATAACACTCATCAGAAGTCATAGATTTGTGTCAAACGGATGATTTGTTCACAGATCAGACATTGCTGCTTTTATTAATGTTGCATGAAAAACTCGAGCAGATCCACCTTTTCTAAGAATGACATTTTTTATTTCTGTCTTGTTTTCTTCAAAGCCGTCGTGCAATATTGATTATAACCAACTTGAATATAGTCCATGAGTCATATGGATTATTTTTACTTTATTTGAAGCTTCACAACTCCAGTCCAAAACTGATTGTAATTGCATGGGAAAGAGTGACCAGTACATTATTAAAATGTCAACCAGATAAAAAGTCATGATGACAGATTTAGACTTTTGTGGTGAACTGTTCCTTTAAAAGAAGAAGAAAACCGAACTAAGCATGGCAGTGTATGGCTGCTTTGTTACCATGGAGATTGTGAACAATGACTTTAATTCAACAATCATTTATTATCCTTTGACCTAGTTAAAATCATTTAACATAAAAATAGAATCTTTTGTGCCATCAGTTGTTAAAAAGGGCAACTCAATTACACTGGCAGTCAGAGTTTGACACCTACACATGCAATTAATTCAAACTCTGAAATTACACGAATGGAAGTACAGTATGTGTGAATGGTGTAATGATCAAAACTATGTTTCACACATTAAAAACTCTTATATTAGAGCTTTTTCCTAGACTCCAGCTCTGCTCACTCTGACATTCTTCAGCCAGCATCCTGAGGTGCATGCTGGGATGCTTTCAGACAGGTCTGAAGGAGTTCACATGAACGCCGGACACCTGATGCGTTTCCTTTGCTGTCTGCTCAAAGTCATGCAAGGTATAATTCAATGAAAAATGAAATTTTGCTGAAAATTTACCATCAGCCCATCTGAGATATAGATGAGTTTGTTTCAGATTTGGAGAAATGTAGCATTGCATCACTTGCTCACCAATGGATCCTCTGCAGTGAATGGGTGCCGTCAGAATGAGAGTCCAAACAGCTGATAAAAACATCACAATCCACAAGTAATCCACATTACTTCAGTGTAAAAGTCCATCTTCTGTTGTCATCTCACATCTAAATCCACCCACGAATGTTTTTTGAAGTGTTTTGAACGTTTGAATTTACAAAACATCTTAACGATGGATTTGTTTACTACAAACACACAGCCTTTTACTTCATAAAATGGACTGGAGTGGTGAGGATTACTTGTGGATTACTGTGATGTTTTTATCAGCTGTTTGGACTCTCATTCTGGACGCACCATTCACTGCAGAGGATCCATTGGTGAGCCAGATGTAATGCCAAATCTCCAAATCTGTTTTGATGAAGAAACAAACTCATCTACATCTCGGGATAACCTGAGGGTGCGTAACATTTCAGCAAATGTTCATATTTGGGTGAACTATTACTTAAAAAAAACAACAACTAAGTTTAAAACTTAAAATACTGCAAATGACTCCCTCCAAGATAGGCTTTGTGCATTAGCGTCATCTCAAAACTTTTCTAAAGCATTAAACAGAAAATTAGAATAATACTCTTGTAATAATGACATCCTCAGAGGCAATAAACTCAGGAGAAGGCCTAATCCACTTGTCCTTCCTACCCCAGATGAATAAAGCGCTGACTAATACCGCTCTTAGATGGATGAGCTGGAAACGCTAAGCATTATCAGGAGGGTGGATAATACCCACACATGTACAACTTCTTTCTTATGTCTTAATGTATTGTGTAGTGTAGCTTATATATTTAACAGTATTGTTTCTGGAGTTGTAGATGCAGTGTTGTTGGGTCTGAGCGTGTGCAGCAGCTAGTCAGTCTATCTAAGGCCGTTAACTCTATTAGATTAGTGGTGTTAATGCAGACACACCTGCCAGACCTCTGCTGCACCTGACTGGACACATCCATCTGCTCAGAGATGGGGAATTCTTTTGAATAAATGCATACGATAAGGGCCAGAACGGCTCGAAATAACTCTATAGAGTAATTCAAGTCAATTTATTTTGTATAATACTCAGACATATTGTTTCAGAGCAGATTTACAGAAATCACCCATTTAGTGTCTCCAGCGAACAAGCCTTCAAAGAAGAAATCTCCAGCAGATGTTTAGGATGGTAAGGTAACAACTGCTTTTTTTTAATGGAAGTCACAAATTGGTGAAATAATCTATTTCATGAAAAAATTATTTCATTAAAACAGTTAATTAAATAATTAAAATAATGAAGGCTGGCTTTGATTTAACATGTTTCTATGAAGGATTTGATTTTTTTTAGGTTGTTTTCAAAAAGCATAAACAGGGATATTATATTATACGATAATCATTATTAAGAATTTAAATATAACTACTATGCATTATAGTATTAGTATAATATTTATTTTTTGTTCTATGTAATTTTAAAAATATGGTATTGAATTTAATTTAACTTAATAGCATAACATATATATATATATATATATAATATGTGTGTGGGTGTGTGTGTGTGTGGGTGTGTGTGTGTGTGGTGTGCTGTGTGTGTGTGTGTGTAGGCGCGGCGGCGCGCAGATATGTATATTATATAATATATATCTATCTACTGATTTATACACACACCACAACAAACACAAACACACTATAATATATATATTAATACATACTAAATACACAAAATTGATATTTTCTTTCAAAATGGTGAGTGATAATATAATTTAAAAAAATGAAATCAGATGTAATATTTGTATTTACGAACGTTCAAAGGGGAAGTGTTGTTCTAAAAACTAAAGTTGTGTGAAATGTTATGCCTTATATCTCAAGAATCAGTGAGATGCATTTTAACATTCTCATTTTTTATTTATTTTGCCCAGTGCTGTACACTTAAATTGTTGTGTACTGCTTTTAATTTACTAAGGTATTATGACAGCGAATTCCTCCCTTTGAATTTTTTCGCAACGTCAATCAACCTTGCTATGCAAAACAGAGTAACTTGTCTTACTGCTGATTGGCTGTGTGTCTCTCAGAGCGCGATGTGATTGGACGGCGCACCTGTCGCGTAACGACTCCCACCATCAGGTTTCGTGGCGCAGAGGATTGAGGCTCATTCTCTCACACTCACTCACAGCAGCGCGAGCTCGGAGGATGGAGGCGACTGAAGCGGTAGGTGAAACGCGTCTCTCTTACTTCTCGCTGAAGAGCGGTTAGCTGCTCAGACCTGCCTGTTGGAGGAACAGCGAGCTGTGACGGGTTCTGTGGTTTGGTCGTGGGTCCTGGAGTTTGTCCAGTGCGGTTTAGTGCGCTGAAGTGTTTGCCGGGTCAAAGCCGCGAGTATTAGTGATGGAGGGACTGGCGCTGTCCGAGGTGCTGAAAGTGAGTAAAGCTTCCACTGTAAAACATAGTAGGACTTTCAACAGGAGAACAATGTCTAGTTTTAATTAGTATGTGGATAGACTATTAAATAGGCCATTCTGCATTTTAAAAATCGTATTATATATAGCTTTTTAAATTGCCTTACAATTTACAGAGGTAATTTATATTATATTTAATAAGGCATTGAGTATACTTTTGTTGTAAAATATTCTTTTGTAGTGTTTTTTTATGAGTAAAAAGTAAGAATGACCTTATACTTTAAGGAGAGAAGCATTTCTTGAAATGTCTATGCGAACTAGCAAGTTTGTTTAGATTTTTCTGTTGTTTATGATTATTGGGATGCATGTTGGGTTGTTTCTTTGCTGTTTGTGGCGTTATTATAGTATCGTGTGTTATCCTGATTGTGTTTGGTGGTTGAACTATAAGTAATTCATGTGGCCTTTTATTATACAACTTGTATGGATGGCAGTAGATTTTACAGTAACAGCTAGGTTGGTAGCTATTTAAGCATTTTTATGGATCAGATCAAGTACAAACACATCATTATGATAAAAATGGTTTACCATGTTACCATTTTTGAAAGTTTGCTAGAAGGATTTTTTTTCATGAAAATGCTGATTGCATCTAATTGCTCTTCTAATTACTCATAAGTATTTTGCATTGTATTTTCACACTGGCTGGAAATAAATCATCATTAGCTTGTGAAAACGTTGTTGATTACTGCTATGTTAACTTTGAAATATAAATATGGAGTTTCTGAAAAAATCTTACTGACGTTTGAGATTTTTTGTCTTATTTTTATTGTATTTTTTTTCTCCCAAGTTGGTTTTTTTTCTTCTCAGTAACTTCCCTTGTTCTCAAAGTTCTTTGATATTTGAGTCGTCTGGCTGTGTTTTGTTTGCTGCAGCGTTACCCCGCCCCGTTCTGTGTGCATGTATATTTTCCATGTCCTTTTGACCCCTCGTGCATCTGTGCCTGCAAACCTTGACAGATCTTCCTTTTCCCCGTTTTTGCCTGAGCAGTCCTTTGCGCACTGACTCGCATCATTTGCCCTCGCAACCTGCAATTTCTTTAAGGGAACCTCCTCCTTGCTCGGCCTTGTCTCTCCCTCAGTCTCTGTGCCCACCCTTGGCGCAACCCCCCCCCTTCCCCGGGGCTTATTTAGTCGCCTGGGTGGCCTTTCTCCTAGATTAGCGTCCGGCATGAACTGGACCTGGCCCCGTCGCTTTTCTTCTCTATGTGCTTCTCTCGTGAGTGCCCGGCTTCCTGCCCGAGGCCCTGTAGGCGGGACTTGATTTTGTCATGGGCTTTTTTTTTTGGGGTGGGCTGGTGTGTTTTTTCCTTTGCGTGTCGCATGCGAGTGCCCGGGGTGCTGGCGGGCCGTGCTTTTTGCCACCCAGTCCCTCCTTGCACACGTCCTCAGCGAGGCTGTTTTGCGCCGGCGCGAGCCCGTTCATGTTTGCTTCCCAGATTCAGAGGCTCCTCCCCCCTCCGTCGTGCAGCTCATGCGTTCTCCCTCCCCCGCCCTCGTCCATTTCTTTTCCCCGCTTCTTCCGCGTATCTTCCCGCGCCTCCGCTTTGCCCCTTTCTCGGGTCTATCCTGTGCTTCATATTATGCCCTTGTGCCCTTTCTCGCTACCTTCCCCTTTTCCTATGTGCTGGGACCTACTTTGGCCTTTGGAATAGTTCCTTCTTCCTTCCCGTTCCCCGTCGTTTGTTGATTTCACCCCTTCTTTTAGCGTTTCTTCCCCCTACCCCTCCTTTTGTTCACGTCCTTGGCCCCCCCGGGTTCTTCCGCGCGCTTTCTGCCCCCTGCCCTTTTTCTTCCCTCCTTTTTTTCACTCTCCGTTGTTCCCTCCATCCCCCGGCCTGGGTCACGCTTCCGCTGTGTCCTGCCCCCCCCCCTCCCCCCCCTTGCCGCAGCCCCTGCCTCCCCGACTTCACCTGGTCCTTGCAGCGTTCATTTCTTGCCAGCCTGTAGGGTTCCTGGCCGCACCGGTCTGGTTCCCCCTGGCACGGCTCTCTCGTCCCCTGTTTGCTGCCCTACCCTGTGGCCACCTCACTTTGCTGGCCTCCGAGCCCATCCTCACCACCATCCTTGCTGTCCGCTGCACCTCCGCTTCGTTCTTTTTTGTCCCTTTTTGACTTTTCCCTGTGCCTTTTCCCTCCCTTTTTGTTTTCCCCTTCTCCAATCCTTTCGCAGCTACTCCTGTGTTTCCGCCTTGCCTTGTCCCAATCTCCCTAATTTCCTGCCCTCTTTTACCTCTCTGTTGGGCCATCCTTTTGCCTTCAGACTCGTTCGTGCTCCATTTTCCCCGTTTACGTTTGACCTTGCCCCCCTCCCCCGTATTCCACTGGTGCTTCTTCGCAGCTGAGCCTTTCTCCTGGTAACCCTTTCCCTTACGGTTTCCTTTGGTCGCTTAGTTCCTTCACCTTCGTTCCCATGAACCCTGACTGCAAAATACTTCTACAGCATTTAGTAAACTTAATGTTAAATTCTATGTTTGATAATGCATTTTTAAAGTCAAAAATTGTATTTGTTAATGCACTGAGCTCAGCTTACATGAAATAGGCCTACTATGGAAAAAAAACAAAAACATTAACATTAACAAAAGTTAATTAGTACTGTAAAAATATATGTTACCAATAATCCTTTTAAACATCAGTGGTTGACTATAAATAACCCTTTCAACAGGGTTGATGTAAGATTGTCCCGTACTAGAGCAACCATTTAAAAAAAGAGACTTTACCTTGTCCTTGAAGAGTTCATGTCTTTGAAAGCATGATGATATCATGGCATTTATTGAAAAGTCTACAAATGGAATGTAACACAAACGCAGATGACGCATGGGGAAATAAATGGAAAAATACAAAATATATAAAGAGGAAAAATGTGAACTTTAATGTAAATATTTGCTGCAAGGAGTTTGAAGTTGGCAGGATGCAAAAAATGCAATGTCATGATGAAAGAAAATAAAAAGTCTGTATTAGCACATTGTTCATGTTTCAGTATTTTTGTACGCACTTGTGTGCGACGGGCTCATGGCACCTGTTTTGAAGAATGGCCCATATGCCATGGTGTATTATGCAGCCACATGTTGGTTTCAGTAGCATCACCTGTTTCGGCGGGCATTTGGTGTGCCGCTACGCTCACATACAGTCTGACAGTAAAGGCTGTACCATCTCCTTCATTTGCTTTTGTTCTCTTTACTGTGGTTCTCAAGTCGCAGTTGGGAAAGCAAAATAGGTGTTTGATGAGGATCGTTCCTCCCCGGCATTTTTCTTCCGGGCAAATCAAAGGCAGTAAGTCACTTGTCTTGTTGTGAGGAATGGGCACCAGCTCGCGCTTTCTCTCGGGTTTATTTGAAATCCAATATGAATTGTGCTGACGCTTTGAATTCGCTTTTGTGACCTTGGCAGCATTTTCTTGGTAAAGACAGTGTCGTGTTGTTTAAAATGTGTTCTGTAAGTCGACTCCCGGAGGGTAAGTCTGCATATCAGAGGTTTGTCTTTATGTTCCAGGTGTCTTTTAGTACTTTATGCTTCTGTCGTGGATGTTGAAATAGTCTCTGTGGTCTCCTGTATTCCCTACAGGGCTGATTTTTCTTTGAAGGAAATAAATGCAGTTTCATGCTTGACTTGTGGCCTCGATGCACTCGTTTCTGGCATTGCTAAGTGAATTCTGTTGGAAAATGTAATCTCTTTATGATTAGACGAGCTCTGGTTCCCATATGGAAGCCTGACACGCACCTAAACGTGAGCGTACAGGCACTCGAAGCATATTTATATCTGCTTTGCTCATGTTTTAATTGCTGTTTGGAGTCTGGTGGCTTGACATTGACGTATTGATCAGGTCTTAGAAAAGCCTCAATAACAGGCAGATCTAATTGATTACTCCGCATTGACATGCAGGGGCATTATGCCTCACCACGAGCGCAGACTGGGATATTGATGTGTGAAATTAATTCCAAGCATGAGTGAGGAATGACTTTCACTTTTGTTACTGTTCTAATGAAATAGCTCGAGCAATTTTCCGTTGTTTTTTTTGTACATTCCAGCACAAACGTGTTTGGGAATACCGCGTTTGAGGAAATTAGACTCCCCAGCCAAAACGCATTGGCAGCTTTTGCACTTGTTATCGGGCTATTGGTTTTGAACCTTCTCCTGTGTGTTAAATCAGCTCATTATGCTGCTGTATTTCCAGTCTTCTTTAATTTGTTCTGTTAGACATGCCGTCTCCATTTAAAGGTGTTCTCCGGGGAAAACTTCAGCAGCAGACAGAGAGGGTGTTAAGCGGAGGGCAGCCGATAATGATCATCTCTCTTGACTACTGAAAGTTGCTACTAATGATCTGCAAAAAAAACACAGGTTGCCGCTATTGTATTTGCTCATCTGAGGGATTCTCCTGACAGCACTTCTGGGATAGGAAACATGTAGCACTCTCATAATCTCTTAATTATCAATTAGCAATCTCATAATAGTCTTACCGATGTCATATGTTTACAACCAAGAACATATAGTTGATATGGCTTATTTCAAGCTTTGCTCTAGTCAAGAGAGAGTATATTAAAAATCTGCACCACTTGTGACATTTCAAACCATGTCATATGACTAATCACTCCAGAAACATGGGAAATGACATCACGACATGCTGATTGACACTGTTAGGCAGTAGTCAGGGAAATTTCATGAGATTCTGCCACAAACAGGCTCTGGTGAAACATCTTGCAATTTATATATCACTGTTCAAAAGTCTTTTGTCCAAGGCTGCATTTATTTGATCAAAAATTACAGTAAAAACAGTAGTATTATAAAATATTATTGCAACTTAAAATAGCGATTTTGTTTTTGAATATATTGTAAAATTTAATTTATTTCTGTGATGAAAAGCAGAATTTTCAGCAGTCATTACTCCGGTCTTCAGTATCACATGATCCTTCAGAAATCATTCTGATATGCTGCGCAAGAAATGTTTTTATTAATATCATTGTCAGTTGTGCTGCTTAATGTTTTTGTGTACATTTTATTCAGGATTGATGAATAGAAAGTTCAAAAGAACAGCATTTATTTGAAATAGAATTTTTTTAGAACTTTTAAATATTTAAAGGAACACTCCTCTATTTTTGAAAATAGGCTCATTTTCAACTCCCCTAGAGTTAAACATTGAGTTTTACCGTTTTCGAATCCATACAGCCGATCTCCGGGTCTGGCGGTAGAACTTTTAGCTTAGCTTAGCATAGATCACTGAATCTGAATAGACCGTTAGCAGCTCGCTCAAAAATGACCAAAGAGTTTTCCTATTTAAAACTCGATTCTTCTGTAGTTACATCGTGTACTAAGACCTAAGTTATTACGCATAAACTGAAATAGCTTATTGAAGTTCCGAGCTGGGACTGTTTTCAGAAGCGCTGCATACGATCTTCCCCTGCGCACCCATGTTACTGCAGCAAGTTCCTTGATTTATTACGCCGGAATGAAAGTATAGTCCTATCCATATCGCCTAGACAAATCTCAAACTTTTATTTTCGGTCGTCTTATACACGATGTAAGCTACAGAAAGTCAGTTTTAAATAGGCCAAATATAGAAACTCTTTGGTCATTTTTGTGCAAGATGCTAACGGTCTAATCAGATTCATTGATCTATGCTAAGCTACAGCTAAAAGTCCTACAGCCAGACCCGGAGATCGACTGAATGGATTCGAAAACGGTAAAACTCAACTGTTTAACTCTAGGGGAGTTGGAAAATGAGCCTATTTTCAAAAATAGTGGATTGTTCATTTAATGTTACTTTTGATCAATTTCATGCATCTTTGCTGCATAAAAGTATTAATTTTCTTTAAAACAAAAAATCTTACTGACCCCCCAAACTTTTGAACATTATATCACTTAACAATGTTACCATGTTAGGACTGTCCACTACTCAAAAAACAGACTGTAATACCATTTTGTGCAACTAGTTGCATAGAACTGATTGCATGAAAAGTTTTCTCTGAGCCAAAGGAGATTCATCCATTCAGATGTGTCTGCTGTAAATGCATCCAAGCGATTCGATCCATCTGAACTGAGTCAAACCAGCCCTCCGTCAGCAAGCAAAACTATACCTGAATGCATGAGAGGCTTTTTACAATGGCAGAACCACACACTCAGAGCATAATGCAGTTTTTACTTTCACTCAACCCCACCCGTCCCCCCCAGTCATTAGCTCTTATCCCAGCAAAGGATTACATTTTTGCCCATTTATGTAAATGGATATCTACTGAAGCAGTTCAGATTAAACGCCTTGTTTGCTGCAGGCTACGTCAATACTATTTCACAGCCGGGATTTGAACCACTAACCCCCTGCGCTTTTTTTCCTGCAGAGCATCACCTAACAAAAATATCGGATAGGCCTGTATCACGCACTGCGGTCTAAATCGTGTCACAGCCACTCTGGGAAAATGTTCTGGCAGTTTGAAAATTCCTTGATGCTTTTAAGGCAACCTGAACAAGAAACAGTTCTGTTTTACTACATTTAGCTAAAGCTGGAATGTGTCATTTTTTGGCCAGCTAGCATCACCAAATTGCAAAAACAATGACTGTTTTCGAACAGGTTTCATTGAGCCTCACCGTGTCTGCTATTAGTTGGGTGTACAGATAGTCCCACCCCCAACAAACACTATTAATTGAGTGATTGGTTGTTTCAGGTTAGGATGCTCAAACAAACAGTAATTTGAGACAAACAGTGAATTTCTAGGAAATTAACACACTATTTGCTTATTTGTAGTTGCAAAATACATTGTCATATGAGAAAGCATTATAATGTTGAAAATAATTACTTAAGCTCTACATGTGAACTTGTCTAGAGCATGTCCAGATTTCTTGTTTCTTTCCTTTGAAATTTCCATGATGTTACGAAAACCATCACTACCAAAATGATAAAATATTTAATTAATTATTTATTTATTTATTATAAATATGTGTGATTTATTTATGTTATATTTACCAGATGTGAGAGAAAAAAAAATATTAGAAAATAAAAATATTATTTATTTATATTTTATTTATTACATGTCAGGAAAAAACTAACCAACACTAAACTCGGTCATATTATGACCCAAAATCTATTCTATATTGCATACAATAAAGCCTATTTTTAGCACTATGTGGGTTTTTTTTTTATTGCATTGTGACATGATTTTCTTAAACAGTTTAGCATTTAATTTCCCTCAATGCTCTGATTTTGGTTAAAAACCGTTGTATTACAGTATTTTTACTGTTACAGTAATTGTAAAAAATACAAGCCTGAATATATAAGGCAGAGATAAAAGACAAACTTGTCCCGCACATAGTTGCTGAATTACGAATACATTACATTATGAAGGAAAGCTATTTGTCATGTAATAATTCACAAACCGCAACAAAATATTCATGTTCTTGAAAACTTTTTATCTTTATTTTCCGATTTTTCTGCATGCACGTATCATTTCTTCTTTCTTTCTCTTGATTTTGAGGTGAGATATAATCCAGACATGTTCCTGACAGGTTTTTGTGTGATTCACCTTGAAAGAAAGTGATTCACTGTGACCGATATCATAGAAGAAGAAAAAACATCCTCTCACGGTTAAGTTTTCTGACACGTCGCACCATCTCAAATCGTCCCGCAAACGATGCAAGACAAGAAGGTTTTATCCCACGACTGCGAAATATTTTTTCACTTTTCAGCTTCACGACAGCTTCAAATCCGAGCACATTTCAGGAGAAAAGAAACCCAGTTTTGTTGCCATCTGTCTGAGTATTCCCTGACTAATGTAGCTTACAGTCCCTCAGAGATGTTGCTTAAATTCTGTACAGATTTGTTCCATTAGATTGCCTCCATCTAGTTGTTTTTCCTCCTGCTGCTAACAGTTCAGTCTGAGTGCGGTCGCTATCCGCCGCTTTATTTCCTGCTGCTGCAGGAACTGACAGCATCTGGCCACATCAGTCAGAAGAAACATCCCACGTGGAGAATACCGCCGTATTCTTCTCCGCGGAGCAAATCCCCAGAACGCCGACCTTCTAAACAGAGGCTCTTTGAGGGCTCGTTGATGTGGGTGTGTTGTTAAATGTGCGGAGTGTGCGCCGGAGGAGAGGAGGCAGATTATTTATCCAGAGAGCTGGAGCACGAAGCAGGTCAGCAAGCCGCTATCGTGTTACTAGACGGTGCAAAGGTAGGAGAGCAATTCAGCCTCTGATCAAACGCATGTTCCGCTTGGATGATCTTGCAGGTGGGTGCAGCGGAAAGCTTTCTGCTTCCGTCCCGGATTCCTGACGGAGGAACGGTGTCACTTTGTTACCCTCTAACGGATGTGAGCGATGACAGATGTGTCAGCATGCTGCCTTTGAAATATCACCGCTAAAAATACATGAAATAAAATAATGACAAGAGGCAGGCGGAGAAGAGAGATAAAGGACAAAGAGACATGGCTGTCCTAATCCAGTTACGATTTGTATAAAGGAAAAATAAAAACTGACTTGTCGCACCGTATTTTGCCTGCTGGTGTAGCGGTGATAATCTCCAGGTTGCAATTCTGATTTGATGTTATCGGATAAAAGCTGCTGTGATATCTCTAATCTCATGTTCCCCGGTGGGGCTGAGCAACGAAGATGGGATTTTCGAAGTATGAAGGAGGCCAAAAGTCTGAGACCACTGGTGAAAAGTGTGAGTGAAATTTAATAGAAAATCTGACTCTTAGAATTTGTTTAGTCTCTCTTTTGCTGTACACTCTTAAAAATGAAGGTGCTTATGGCATCTATGATTCCATGGAGAAGCTTTAAACAAATAGTTTACCCAAAAGTTAAAATTTGCTGAAAATTTGCCATTTAAGATCTTCATGGGAACAGATTTGGAGAAATTTAGCATTGCATCACTTGCTCACCAATGGATCCTCTGCAGTGAATGGGTGCCGTCAGAATGAGAGTCCAAATAGCTGATAAAATCATCACAATAATCCACAATAATCCTCCAGTCGATCAGTTAATGTCTAGTGAAGTGAAAAGCTGTGTGTTTGTAAGAAACAAATTCATCATTAAGGTATTTTTACTTTAAACCATCACTTCTGGCCAAAATAGGAGTCCATAATCCATAATAACGCATCCTCCAGTGAAAAAGTCCATGCCCTTTTGTCCACTCACATTGAAATCCACCAACGTATTTGTTTAGAACTGTTTTGGACTGTTTTCACTTGTAAACGGTGCTTGATCTGTGCATATTTCTCTCCTCATTCAGATGAAATGCCTTTTTTTCCCCTTTTTTTACTGGAGAAAGAAATATTATGCATAGAGGACTCAAATTTTAACCGGAAGCGATTGTTTCTCAATGATGGATTTGTTTCTTAAAAATACTCAGCTTTTCACTTCACAATATGTTAATTGATGGACTGGAGTGGTGTGGATTACTTGTGGATTATTGTGATGTTTTATTTAGCAGTTTGGACTCTCATTCTGACGGCACCCATTCACTGCAGAGGATCCATTGGTGAGCAAATGATGCAATGAACACTGGAGCAAAATCTGATGAAGTCATATAATCAATTTTACTTTTTTTGTATATTTGATAAGTTTCTTTTCAAATTCTGTGTGATGTCAGACATTTGTACTCCACACGTCTTTTATCGTCTGTACTGCACAAGTGCTAAATGAGCAGCTTTAGCTATGAAGTTTTTCAGGATTCATTACTAGTGGCAATTTCATGGCTCTGTAACTGAAAACTAATGTTGGTAAACATTTGGATTATTGATGCAGTTTCCAGAGTGCAAAAATAATACTTTGATTTAATTCATACAAACCAACAGCCCAAATAATCGATTACCCACATTAACAAAAGCTGCTGATTGGAGTTTGTTACCAGAGATTCAGTGGTGGGCAAGTTACTCTGAAAATGTAATCAAATGACTGATTACTGATTACTCCTTTTAAAAGTAATCACGTTACTGTTCTGATTACTATATTTCAAAAGTAATTAGTTACATTACTAGTTACGTTACTTTTTTCTCCATGAAATTTATGAAATCCCAGCATACACGCTCCCAATACATATTTGTTATTAAAGCATCAACATTCACAGAACACTGTTATTTTTAACTAAAGCAAGCGGCTGCTGCATGCATGGTTTGGCATGGCAGAATGCTAAAAGACATTTCAGTTCATCGCAATCTCACAAATCTCTATTATAACACAATAAATATATGCATAATGAATCTTTCATAATGTCTACAATTCGTGTGTTATAATGAGAGGATTCGTGAGCACGCACATTTCAGCACTGCATCAACGCTGCAAACACGTGTTATAGCCTAAATAGAAACTCTGCATACGCTTGCACCTGTTAATCGTTTATATTTTATATTAGTTCATGTTGCTTTTGTGCAATATATGAATAACAATTTATTTGTTTTAGATATTTTATGTTTAGATATTTCTATTTTGCGGGAGTCCCGTGAATCATTTTATTGTCCCACATCCCACACACAAGCGTCTACCCGGCCGCACCAGCACTCACCCATCTTGTCCTGCACCACACTCTGATGCGTCGGGTCTCGCAGGAGCAGGTCTCTAATCCACTGGCACTTGACTCCACAGTGCGTGTGCTACATCCTTTTTACAATCTCTAGATTAGAAAACACTGCATCCTGTCAGCATTGTAACGCGGCAGTAAAGTATAGAGACCTCGACTTGTAACTATACTAGAATTGCTATTTTGAAAATTATAACGTGTTAAATTACTCCGTTACTAAAAAAGTATTCAAATTACAGTAACGCGTTACTAAGTAATGCGTTACTGCCCAACACTGCAGAGATTAAATGGAGACTTTTCTTCTTTTCAAATGTTTTTCTAAACAAAAAGACACAAGTCTCCTCTAGAGTTTCACTTGTTTTTCCAAGTCAAACATTGTCCATCAGATTCTCCTTAAACCAAAGATGATCTGCTATGCACATTGTTTTTTTTTTTAGCTCTATACTCTTATTGCATTAAAGATGTTGACTTAGTTGGGTCTATTTAGTATTTTTCCCAAGGAATTTTAGGAGAAACATCTGAAACAAAGGGGGAAAAGTCCAAATGTTTGCCATTCTGCATTATAAATGCACAAGCAAATAGAAAATAGTAAAAGTCCTGAATAGAGCAGCTTATAGGCTCTGGTCTCTTTGTGAAGTGTTCTTCTGGTGCATTTAACGTGTCTGTAATGCAGTGTAGATTGAGCTGAGATATTTGAAATAGAGTCTGACATTCGGTCAGCATGAGTGCAGTGGGGAATGGGTTTCTGTAGAGCATTATGGGAAGGCTGTCAGATGAGATTGCTGGGCGGCATGCGGGTAAAAATGCAAACCCTATACGTTAAGAAATACTGCATTTGCAATGATCACTAAAGACTTCCTCATAGCTGTAATTAAAATTCTGTCATCATTTACTGTCCTTCATGTTGTTTCAAACCTGTATGACCTCCTTTGTTCTGTGGAACACAAAAGATGTTGTTTATAGCAGCTGCTTCTTTCCATACAATGAAAGTCATGCCAGTTTGGGTGAGTATATAATGACAGTTTTCATTTTTGAGTAAACTATCTGTGATTAAATGAAATGGCATGTGAATGACAGGCAGATAATTTCTGTTTAGTAACAACAAAAGAGTGTGTTGTACACAAATTCTAGCTCCATCAGTCACTGTTGTGGTTCATCTTAACCTTTTAAAGCAGCGCTTTATTTGCCTTTACTTGATGAGCTCATGGTCTTGTTTTATAATCAGCCAGGAGATCAACGAGAGCCGCTCAATTTTACTGTCCCTCCTCTTCAGTCACTTTTAATAAATAGATGATCTATCTTTACAATCCAATGCTGCCATTAAATTATCATTGACTAATGGCTATGACAGGCCCAGGGTCGTTTAAGCCTCGAGACGGTCAGCGAACAGATGGTGGGCGGTTCGTGGACGTGCTGTCTAACTTAGATGTGTGCTGACACATTATAAAGCTTATTACAGCAGTTCAGAACAGTGTGGTTTTAGTATTAATACTAAATGCTAGTGTAGTATTTATTAATATTTTGAATATATTGTGTTTTGTTCCGTTTTCATTATTTGAAATTTTAGGTAGGATTTTAGTTAATTTTTTTAATCGTTTTGTTATGTGCTTTTGTCATTTTTATTTCTATTTTATTTTTATTTAGTTTTTCTTTATTTCTATTTAGTTTTAGTTTTTTTTATCTACTATTTGTATTTCTTTCCTTTTTTTTTAAATGAATGAAAATGCTTTTTAATAGTCTACAAAACATTTACCAAAACATCTGTACAGTTTGAAATAAGAAAACAATAGATACAGTGGGTACGGAAAGTATTCAGACCCCCTTACATTTTCACTCTTTGTTATATTGCAGCCATTTGCTAAAATCATTTATGTTAATTTTTTTTCCTCATTAATGTTGTCACAGCACCCCATATTGACAGAAAAACACAGCATCGTTGACATTTTTGCAGATTTATTAAAAAAAAACGGAAATTCACATGGTCCTAAGTATTCAGACCTTTTGCTCAGTATTTAGTAGAAACACCCTTTTGATCTAATACAGCCCTGAGTCTTTTTGGGAAAGATGCAACAGTTTTCACACTTGGATTTGGGGATCCTCTGCCATTCCCCCTTGCAGATCCTCTCCAGTTCTGTCAGGTTGGATGGTAAACGTTGGTGGACAGCCATTTTTTAGGTCTCTCCAGAGATGCTCAATTGGTTTAAGTCAGGGCTCTGGCTGGGCCATTCAAGAACAATCACAGAGTTGTTGTGAAACCACTCCTTCGTTATTTTAGCTGTGTACTTAGGGTCATTGTCTTGTTGGAAGGTAAACCTTCGGCCCTGTCTGAGGTCCTGGGCACTCTGGAGAAGGTTTTCATCCAGGCTATCCCTGTACTTGGCCGCATTCATCTTTTTTTTCCCCTCGATGGTCCCTAGTCGTCCTGGCCCTGCAGCTGAAAAACACTCCCCACAGCATGATGCTGCCACCACCGTGCTTCACCGTTGGGACTGTATTGGACAGGTGATGAGCATTGCCTGGTTTTCTCCACACATACCGCTTAGGATTAAGGCCAAAAAGTTCTATCTTGGTCTCGTCAGACCAGAGAATCTTATTTCTCACCATCTTGGAGCAAACTCCATGTGGGCTTTCATGTGTTTTGCACTGAGGAGAGGCTTCCGTCGGGGCCACTCTGCCATAAAGCCCCGACTGGTGGATGCTGCAGTGATGTTTGACTTTCTACAACTTTCTCCCATCTCCGACTGCATCTCTGGAGCTCAGCCAGAGTGATCTTTGGGTTCTTCTTTATCTCTCTCACCAAGGCTTTTCTCCCCCGATAGCTCAGTTTGGCCGGACGTTCAGCTCTAGGAAGGGTTCTGGTCGTCCCTAACGTCTTCCATTTAAGGATTATGGATGCCACTGTGCTCTTAGGAACCTCAAGTGCAGCAGAAATTTTTTTGTAACCTTGGCCAGACCTGTGCCTTGCCACAATTCTGTCTCTGAGCTCTTCAGGCAGTTCCTTTGACCTCATGATTCTCATTTGCTCTGACATGCACTGTGAGCTGTAAGGTCTTATATAGACAGGTGTGTGGCTTTCCTAATCAAGTCCAATCATTATAATCAAACAAAGCTGGACTCAAATGAAGGTGTAGATTCATCTCAAGGATGATCAGAAGAAATGCACCTGAGTTAAATATATGAGTGTCCCAGCAAAGGGTCTGAATCTTCGGACCATGTGATATTTCAGTTTTTTCCTTTTTTAATAAATCTGCAAAAATGTCAACAATTCTGTGTTTTTCTGTCAATATGGGTTGCTGTGTGTACATTAATGAGGAAAAAAACTTAACTTGAATGATTTTAGCAAATGGCTGCAATATTGTTAAGAGTGAAAATTTTAAGGGGGTCTGAATACTTTACGTACCCACTGTATACTGTAATTCATAAATAAGTCAAAAAGTGGTTCATAGTTAATAGGATGAAGTCCACGTTTGTGTGATTTAGTTTAATTTTTACTCATTTTATTATGTGCTTTTGTCATTTTTATATATGTTTCCTTTTAGCTTTTATTTATTTTTGTTTTAGTTTTTAATTAATAAATTTTTTCGTCTAATACCTTCATTTTATTTTATTTCAGCTTTATTTCAAGTAATGAAAAAGATTTTCAATAGTCAGTAACAATTTCTACTTCACCTAATCAATATAAATGTATTATGAATATTGATTAAGTGAAGTAGCTAATAAATATTCATGAGCCACTGTGGTTGTCATGGTTGCCTTCTGTGGCGAAACGAAGAGACGTGGGATAAACTCAAAGTAAATGTCTTTAATCATCCAAGACAGGGTAAAACAAGGCAGGCAGGGACACACAGGAAACACAACATCGACGTTCAATACCGGACAAACTCAGATAACACAGACAGGAACTTAAGTACATGGGGTAATTGACAAGACACACCTGGGATCAATCAAAAATCAAACACACAGGAAAACCAAATTATCATAATGACCTATAATGAGGACAGAAACATAACCAAATAAGGGCATACAGAAACAGGTGGCAGGAACAAAGGGAAATTGCACCGGGGAAGGGGGGTGGCCTCCTGGAGGCTGGTGCAGGACGGGGACAAGGAAGGCCTCCGGGGCGGATCAGGCAGTTCAAGGTGCCATGGCGGAGCAGGGAGCTCGGGAGCAGGAGCCCTCCATGGGCTATACTCGGGAACAGGAGCCCTCACTGGGCTAAACTCTCATGACAGGAGCCCACACTGGAGCGAGCTCTGGGGCTGGAGCCGACACTGGAGCGAGCTCTGGGGCTGGAGCCGACACTGGAGCGAGCTCTGGGGCTGGAGCCAACACTGGAGCGAGCGCACAGTCCCTTCCTCCGCAATCTCCTCTTTTGGGCTGAGGAGAGGGAGATGACCGGTGGGCTTGACAGCTGAGAGGCCGGCAAACTTGAGTGCTGAATGGCCGGCGGGCTTGTGTGAGCCACGGCCGGCGGTTGACATCGGAGAGGCTGGGCTGACTGGAAAGTGCCACGGCCGGCGGGCTTGACTTCGGAACGGCCGGCGGGCTGGAGAGAGCCACTGCCGGCGGGCTTGACTGAGGAACGGCCGTCGGACTTGACTTTGGAGCGGCCGGCGGGCTTGTGGGAGCCGCAGCTGGCGGGCTTGACATCGGAGTGGCTGGCAAACTTGAGTGAGCAGCGGCCAGCGGGCTTGTGTGAGCCACAGCTGGCGGGCTTGACAACGGCGCAGGGAAAAACAGGAAAACAAAAAGACTTTTCAAAAACGGAAAACAAAACGGGGAGAAGGACTGCCGCTTACTACTGTGTAGGTCCGGTATTCTGTCACGGTTGCCTTCTGTGGTGAAACGAAGAACGAGGAGATGTTGAATAAACTCAAAGTAAATGTCTTTAATCATCCAAGACGGGGTTAAACAAGGCAGGCACGGACACACAGCAACCAACATGAACGGTCAAATACCGAACAAACTCAGAATACACTGCATGAACTTATACTGGGTAATTAAAAGAGCACAACCTGGGAGCAATCAACGTCCCCACACGGGAAAACCAAATTAACATAGCAAACTATAATGAGGACAGGAACATAACTAAATAAGGGCAAACAGAAACAGGAGACAGGAACAGAGGGAAAACAAAACCAAAACGTACCATAAACGTGACAGTGGTAAGGTTTGTAATGTGTTAACAACACTTTTTTTGATGTGAAAACTTGCATGTGTAGTTGTTTGCATTACAGATCTTTTTCTGTCCAAACGGGCAGTTTTTGGTCAGAATGAGCTGCCAAACGGAGCAGTCTTTATGCTGATAGTCGTGAGTCTGATTCTGCAAGGCTAGGTTCACAGATGCATCCTTGTACATTGCTCCACACGCCGGCAGGACTGACCTCAAAGTTATTAACAGACATTTTCAAGGCTGAAGTGCCCTGCTTTTTTCCCATTATTACCAGTTGCTGCCACGCTACTGTATCTGCTCAGGATGAGGGGAAGGAAAAGGGCAATCAATGTTCTTGGAGAGGCTGCAGCCTGGCCGCTTAAGCGATGGAAAACAAATTCTGTGCCAAGTTCAGTCTTCATAACTGACACCTCACGGATCGGATATTGAGCACCACGATTTATTACCAATGAGAGCCTGACTGCTCCTAGAATAAAAGCAATAACTCACTGAGTTCCAGAATCAGCCACGAAATCTTTCCTAGCTCTTGAGATTTATTTTGACCATTTAGCATCCGACTCAAATGCTGCAGAACATCTACCTGAGTGCTTAACCGAATGAAGATCTGCTGCTGACAGCTGTGTTTCCTTGATGCAGAAGAGTTTAGAAGTGACTATTCATTTATATCGAATATAATTCGATTTACAATGAGCCAAAACAGTATTTGCATACTTAGGCCACACTAAAACATGTCTTAATGATAATGCATTAAATAAGAAAATAACAAACAAAAGTGGCATTAGGGCCTTTCGCACCGCAGGAACATTTTCATAGTACCAGAACTAATTGTGGAACTACCCCACTTTTCGGCGTGTTTGTACCGCCGGAACTGGGAGCGATTTTAGTACCGGACTGCCTTTTTTCGAGAACCAAATTAGCTCCTACTCCGGAGCAGGGTCTAACCAGCACAACTGGTACTAATCGTGACGTAAGTAGACATTGATTGGCCAAACGCGTATGAAAACTTGTAGCAAATGTACCACTGCCAGTTGTCGTTGGAGATTCTTAGTCCTCCTTTCCGTTCTTTCAATCGCTTTACGTATACGTCGACATTCCATTTCCATTATTGTGAAAGCCGCAAGACACAACAAAAACACAGCTCCGATCACAGCGTCCTCCATCCTCCTGTTGTTAACGTAGTTCTTTGTTTCTGTTGTTGAACGCCGCGCATAAATGATGTCGCTGTCGACCTGCTTACGTCACTTCTTAGTACACACTGTCTGTGCGAATGCAACTCTTTAAATGGTACTGGGAATAGTTCGCGCAAAATCGTCCCAGTACTTTAGTACCGTACATTTAGTTCTGGAACTAAAGTGGTCCGAAAGGGCCTATTGAGTAAATATTAAGAAAAATACAGAGTTCTGGCATGAAACTCTAGATGGTGCAGTCCGATAGGTCTAACTCAATCTGACCTAATGACAACATTACCACATGGCACAGCTGATTGGTTCTCTACTGTATCGGTAGCCAATGAGCTCGCTACTCAACATTCAAATATATGACTAGTTCTTGCCGTAGCAGTTGCAGCTTGCTTCAAAAAACCCTCCACCTACCCCAGCTCCACCTGTATAGATCTGCTACAGGGAGAATTCATGTATGTTATATATGGGGGTTATATCATATATGTTATTTGTGCAGCAGCAATATTTCTTACATGCTTACAGCAGCATGTTGTGGATGTATTGGCAGTAGCAAGTCTTGGTACTTGCTCTGCAGTAGCAGATCTATTCTGCCAAGACCAAATACATGAACATTGTCATGTACATTACCATGCCATCTCTCCGAGAGTTGTCATACCGATTAGCGGTAGCGTTAGTTCTGGCAGGTCACTTTAGTCAAGCTTGCATTAGCTGACTTTCAGCTGATCCACATCTACCTATAGGAATACGACACCTATCGCGGCATTCCTATATAAGCTATATTCAGTATTATTCAGCAGCTTTTCAGATTCAGCAGCTTTTCAGCTTGCTCAGGAGCAAATTAAGCATCGCTGTTCGCAAATCAATTGTTGCAGCATGTTTCAGAACATCTGAAATCCACATCTAAGATAAGTGAATGCTGTTTTAATCCATATCCCTGTGTATATTACCTGGTCTGCTAATAAAAAATTAAAAAAAAAGATGTTATCAGTTTTGCATCGTTTGCAGGAGCGAAACATTAAGCATATTCTGTGTTCTATACCGCTGGAGCACCACGTAGTCTCAGATCCTTCACTTAATCGCGCTGAGGACACCGAATAGTTAAGGCTGAGAACAAGTTAAATGAACAAGCCTTCTCGTGTATGCGTTTCAAC
The DNA here is from genome assembly GCA_018155175.1 of Sinocyclocheilus anophthalmus. Classification (NCBI taxonomy): domain Eukaryota; kingdom Metazoa; phylum Chordata; class Actinopteri; order Cypriniformes; family Cyprinidae; genus Sinocyclocheilus; species Sinocyclocheilus anophthalmus. Next base: position 65,289 of record JADLZN010002635.1, read on the forward strand.
TGGGGTCGCTTGTAGTTCAGCGGCATAATCTCAATGTTACGGTTGTTTATTTCTAAGGTTGATGTTTTCATTAGCTGTGTGAGTGTGCGGTCTGAAGCACGTGTTTATCGCTCCTAATGGCTTCTATATATATATAAGAATGTAATATCTATTTCCGCAGGGTGTATGCTTCCCCTGCTGGACTGCCACTCAATACTTATTAGAGATTCATAATTTCTGATCCTCTTGAATATGTGCTCACGCTGAGTAACGTGAGCATATAAGCATGAGAAATTAGGGTGATATGACATGTGTTGATTAAATACATGATCAACTGGCTGAGATCAAGCTATATTCATTTATAAAAAATAAAAAATAAAACACTTCGGTGGTGATTGGAAGGTTACTGACTGAGCTCTCATGAACACAAGTGATTTAAATAGTCCACATTATTCTAAGCACGTGCAGCGCGCTTTAAATCAACAAATTTAAATTTAAATAAAAAAATTTTAAAAAAAAATAAAATTAATAAATAAATATTATAATAATAAAAAATACACGTAACTACAGTCGTTTTCCTCTGTTTCCTCACTTGCTGAGCTTGGGGTGACGCTTCCCCCATAAATATATTAAGCAACATTTCCTGATAAGTTTCTTATTTCATTATTATTGCTTAACGCTATGTTGGCAAATACTATTGTCAAATATTGCTCGTTGTTTAAGCCTAGTTGTTCAGTAACATGTTGGTTTGCTAGGCACGCTGTTGCTTTAGGCTATTGGTTGCACTTTGACACACTGGTAACATTAACGTTACCCAGTTAAACTTACCACAGCTGAGGCTTGTTTTTAAATCTGTTTAAGACTGTCTGATATGAAACAGGCTTGATGCTTAAGGCTCATCTAGTATTGGGAATGCTGTTTCATTAAACATATCCGACTATTATTTCCATCAAGCTGTGTTTAAGTCCGTTGATATGCTGTTGCTTAAAGCTATACATTGTATCGGTAATGTGCTTGATACTTAACTTGCAGTATGTAGATTTTGCTACTAAAGGTGTTATTAATGCTAAGGATTATCTGGATAGGGCAACATGCTGTTGCCTAAACTTCGGGTATTGACCATATGCTGTACTGCATTAAAGGGGCATGCTGCTCTTCTCAGCTGCATATTAAAGAAGAGCACCCCTTCCCTGCTTCTCTTCTTAAAGGGCATGCTGCCTCAGTCTATGCTATTTCAGAAGGTCTTTGCTTTAAAGCTATTAGGGTATTGGGATTTTGCTTGCTTGTTAAGGCTTATCTAGTGTCAGTATCATGATTGTTGTTAGACCTGCTTGTTGCTTTAAGCTATTGGTTTTTACTGCAAGTGCTGGTACCTGGTTAAACTTTCAACAGCAAGAAGCTAATGTTTAAGCTATTGTTTAGGCCATCTGATTGTTCTTGAAATATGCTTGCTGCTTATGGCTCATCTAGTATTGGGAATGTTATTTCCTTAAGTTTCTCTGACTACTGCAACATGCTGTGATTAAGCAAGCAACATGCTTGTTGCAAGCTATCTATTGTATTGGTAAGGATTTTTGTCTATGCTCAGATTGTTGTCAGATTGAGGACACGTAACACAACGAGCACAAAACCTGTAAACTGATGAGTTGATTTGAGTTATTATATGCTGTTGTTATAGACTTTTAAATGGATGCTGAAGCTTTTAGGCAAAGTAGAATGTGATCTCTGATCCGTTCATTGCTCGCTTCTATGGCTGCAGTACGCTATGTTTGCTACAAACTAGGCTCCCAATTCTAGTGGGTTTTTTGCATCTTTTTCAGGTATTGCATTAAAGGGGCTTGCTGCTCTTCTTAGCTGCTTATAAAGAAGAGCAACCCTTCGCTGCCTTCTCCTGTAAGTTGCTGCTGCCCCAGTCTCTGTTATTCCAGAAGGATATGCTTCTTTCAGAATGCCATCAGTTGTGGTTTGGGCGGTTCTGGCCTATCGTTTGTGTTGGGGGGGTTATTATTGCTGCTCTCCCTGCTCATTCATGACAGGCTGCATGGATGGGCAGGAAGTTTTTTTTGCCCAGAACAGAACCATACTGCCAATTCAAACTGTATGCTAATTGTCAATCATTTTTGATGATAGTGGTCCTGACAGAAATTAAGCGTTAGTGTTAGTTCTGGCAGGTCATGTGAGTCAAGCTTGCATCAGCTGATTCTCAGCTGATCACATCTACCTATAGGAATACGACACCTATCGCGGCATTCCTATATAAGCTCTATTCAGTATTATTCAGCAGCTTTTCAGATTCAGCAGCTTTTTCAGCTTGCTCAGGAGCAAATTACCCTCCTCCATCCCCAGCTCCTCCTTTCGCCACAGTCAGGACTTGGCTTTCTGATATTCCTTGCTAATCAGACTCCTTTATCTTGAATAAAGTGTTACACTTAAATATCATTAAGTACATTAACGATATCTGCCTTGTTCTGTTCTGTTAACCCTAGGGGGTTATTATTGCTGCTCTCCCTGCTCATTCATGACAGGCTGCATGGATGGGCAGGGAGGTTTTTGCCCAGAACAGAACCATACCGCCAAACCAAACTTTATGCTAAGTATCTATCATTTTGACGATAGTGGTCCTGACAGAACTGAATTTATTGTAATTCTGAGTAAAGATTCCGCAGAATTTGACTGCAGTTTAATTTGCAGTTTAAAAGCAAAATTTGTTTAATGAAATAGCCAACATTCATACCTTTAAAAGAAATAATAGATGTAATGAGTTTGTTACTTCATCGGAACAGATTTGGAGAAACTGCATTACAACAGCTGATAAAAACATCACAATAATCCACATGTATTCCTCCAGTCTTTTGTCAGAGTGTTTGTAAGAAACAAATCCATAAAGCTGTTTTTACTGCTTCTGGCCAAATTATGAGTCCATAATAACACTTCCTTGGGTGAAAAATGTTGGGTGGGAACTGTTTATATCCCAAAAAAATTGATGTTGCATAAAAGGATAAGAGGAATTTGTGATATTAGCCATAAACGAAAGTAATTTTCGAGGTGGAGTAAGCAGTTGTATTTTAATAAAAGATTACAAAGATGTTTTGCACCAATGAATCGTGCACAATAAGAGTAGAAACATGTATTAAGCAAGTAAATAGAGTGGGGTTTGATGTCATGTAGGCTTTAGGCTCAAATTACAGTGGTTTGAACTGTACTGGATTGTCTCCACACTGATCGTTATATGCTAACTATCTCTTTGATTAGCTTGTAATACTACAGCAGTATTCAGATCACAAGCATGTCAAACAACACAAACCCGTCTTATCAATTCACGCCTTCCCTTTTCATCTCTCCTCCTCTTCTTTACCAATCCTTCTCTTCTTTGTTCTTTAACACGCCATCTGAAAAGACATTTGTAATCAAACAAACCTCTGGAGTGTAAACCTCAGCAGCAGGTGGTCCGTCCTTGGCATACTAATGAGCAGGGAGTGACACATCAACACAGACACAGACTTCATGCAATATGGTCTTTCTCAAGCAGCCTGTAAGTTGAAACTGCTTGATTTGAGTCTGAGATGTCACATCTAAAGACGGAAATCTCGCCCTCTTCAGTTGCAAGTCTGACCGATAAAAACAGATCGTGGTGACAGACTACACGACTACCGCTGACGTTTCCTGTCACGTATTGCAACGGTGCAATTTGGCAGCAAATCAATGAGAAACTCTGGAAAATAAGAACGGGAGTCAAGAACAGATGTAAACAATTGAACTCGAGTGACCCTGTCTCTCTGTGTGTGATGTATATTTACTGTGAACAGTTTGCATATTTACGTTTATTCATTAAGCAGACGCTTGTACCCAGAGTGATTTACAAATGAGGAACAAGCTATTTGTCACATATTCATAGTATAGAATGTCAGGTTTATTAGAAAGATAGAATAGAAAGCAAGAGGTGAGTTTTATTAAATGCATTGGATTAAGGTTGTGGAGTGGTTTAATGCTTGTATGTGTTCCAGAATGTTATTTTGATATAATTTATTATTATAATTTTGAATTCGTTTTTCTTTTTAGATTTGTTTATATTGTATTTTTAGATTTTATTTTTAGATTTTTCATTCAATGCCATTTCATTTTATTAATAATAATCAGTTTATTACAGTTAGATACAATATTCCAAGTTTTCTAATTTTAAGTTTTTTATATTGTGTTTATATTGTGTTCTATTACAGGTGAAAATTTGAATTACCGAAAATAGTTCAGAATTGAATGGAAAATGTGTTCTAAATTCCAAATGTTATATTTGATCTCAATTTGAATTGCAGTAACAAACCGGATGCAAAGTTAATTAATTGAAATTTACACAAATGTTATTTTTTATATCAATAGCTATTTTTGAATTGTTTAATTTATATATTCCATCATATTTAATACATTAACTTTTGCTGTGTTGAATTTCGTCTTGTCAATTTCTCTTTCAAAATTTCTCAGTTCGAATTGCAAATCATTAATTGTTGGTTCTTCAGTTTTGCACAATCCTGGTTCATGCATAGCTTCAGATTTTTTTTTCTTTACAATTTACATTTTTTTGTAAACCATTTTGTAGCTTTTCACAGTCAAATCATTTGCTGATGAACAAAGAAAACTTTCTGAAATTCATCACATTACAGAAGTAAAATACAGTATACAGTTGCGAACACAATTTCACTTTTTCAAATATCTGAAATGACTTCTGTATCCTTTGCTAATGAAAGCACATTGTCATCAGTCAGTGAGTGTTTGTGCTGAATCTAAGTGGCTGTTGTATAAGACTCATTAACACTCTTTGCATTTAGTTTCAGTGGCAGGGATCTGGCGTCAGGGTGATCGATGCATCGCTACCTCAGATATATCACAAAGTCTGTGCCTAAATGCATTGCACTTGTCTCATTTAGCAGTCTTGCAATTTGTCGCTGCGAGCAGTTAAACACCAGAGCCAGTCGGCTATCACTCCTCACATCAGGTGATCGCTCTCACAGACGCCATTGCTCCTCTCTATTCAATAATACAGCAGCCACTTCGGCTACGGTCCCAGAAATTGAGGTTGCCTATTTCCCAAGGCAGAGGCGAGTATTCGCAGCTTGTCGGAGGCTTTTTTTTTTTTGCTTGTGTCCTTCTTAACTACATTATGTGCACGAGGTGCTTCTGCTCGTAAAACAGGAGATGAATATAGAAAGGGTCAACTACTGGTTTCTGGATGTGAGGGTACGGCTCTTCCTTTACTGTTCCCTTGTCTGCCATAACTGAGTTTAAAAACCATCCGCAGCATCAGCTGATTTCCTGTGGGAGAAACTAAAATGTTCTTAAACGAGAGAGTGGCGATCCTTAGTTCCTGATTCGTACTGCGGCCCGACATGTACCTTCAGGGGGTCCGTCTTCCATCAGGAACGGGTCTCAGAACGGCTCTGCTGTAGTTTGGGACAAAAATGATTTGGACTGGCAAATTGAGCAGAAAAAAAGATTACTGTTACTGAAAAGGTTCAAATGTGAAGTAAAAGGGACTCTGTAGACAAGCTCTATCTTAAACAGTAACCCTCTAAAGCAAGCCTGACATTTTTTTAAGAAGAAAAAAAATGGAGCAGTTCATTGAAACTTTAGCCAAAATATATATTTTAAAATCATAAAAAATATATGCATATGTGCTTTTTGATGTATCGTATTTGATACATCAGGCTTTTATGGCTGTGAAATAGTGAGAATATGGTGCTCATACTCAATTTTAATTCAGAGGCCTGAACTGAGCAAAAATATGCAATTTCTTTTTGCAGATGCTGATATTTAAATGGCCAAAAAGTGAAACTCATTTTTGGTGCTTGCAATGTAAATTCATGAGAGTCTTTATAACAGACTAGTGTAGCAGACTACCTTTCCCTACAAATATAACATCACTCTCCCTTTCAGTCGGTCACTCTCGACGTCACGTCGGAGGACCGACGAAATTGGGATCTCGCTTAGAGGGACCAATCTACTTCGAGTGTAAACTAAACGAGCCAATGCACATTGGCATGCGATTATTGCATCCAGCTGCTGCTGATCACAGCGTGAGTATAAGTAGGCAGCAGGTGCAGCGCATATTCAGCTTTTCGCTTCGGAGCCGAGCGATCACATCGTTCCGCTCCTGACTACTCTACGGAGAGAAGACGGAACGAGTTCAGCACGCTCTTGGAGAGCTCTTCGTGTTGGCGGACGGTGCTTCAGCGGTGGTGGTTTTCCCGTGTCGAGTGGGTTGCACACTCGCACAGACTGCACTACCCCCTGTTTGTATTGCATATGATCATCTCCCCTGTGCGCCTCAGAACGCTAAAAGAGCTTTTTCCCCTAAAAAAACATTTTCGGGTGCGTCTTTCTAAAGAGCACCCCCCCGTTTGCTTGGCAACTTGATGTTACGTCTTTATAAAGACGATGTGGGTCTTGCTATAGACGACGTATCACCCGGGCGTTTTTGGATGCGGTCGTTACCTGGCACTGGTTGATGGTCACGATTGTTGCCTCTCGTGCCTGGGCATGAAGCATGCTGGGGTGGCTTTCGTGGATGGTTCATGCTTCCATTGCGGGGGTATGACCATCTCGGGGTTGCGGACCGGACTCCGTTACCTGCAAGGGGGCAGAGTGCCCGTGCCACTGCTTAGATCTGGGGTTCCCTCTGGCGGCAGCCAGGGGTGTCCTTTTTCTAGCTGTGGGCGGACTGGTCTTATGGTCATGGTGAGGAATTCCCCTCCGGGGATGCTCAAGCCCGCCGGCCCTTCGAAACCAGCGGAGCTCTCAAAAAAAGCAGGCTGGACCCTCCCGGGGGGTAACACCTGTTTCTTCCGAGGCTCCCCCCTACGATCGGATGTCTATTGCAGCATAGGAGGGTGAGCCAGAGCTTTCTGGAGTGGAAGGTTCGGCTGCGCTGCTGTCCTCCGGGACCGTAGCAATGCTGGATCGGATCCAGAAATAATGGCTAAGCTTTCCCGGGCCACCGTAGGGGTAGTGCTCAAGTGAAGACTTTCACCGTGTCCCGAGCCCTCAAGGTTCTCAGCGCCCCGCCTCGGTGCCTTTCTTCCCGTAGGTGCATGAGGAGCTCAACAGGTCGAGGACGGCACCTTTTTACTGCCGGAAAATTATTTGCTGGATCCTCCTCCCTCACCAACCTCGATGGTGGGGCAACTAGGGGGTTACAAGGGTCCCCCCGGTGGAGCGTTCGGTTGCGATGCAGTTGTGTCCTAATACTGCCTCCAACCGGCAGGGTGAACCGTGCCTCCCCTCCCGGGTTTGTTGGTACTCGACTGGCCAGCGATGCTTATATAACCTGTGGAGAAGCTGCCTCCGCCTTACACTCTACTGCGTGATTGCAAGTGCACCAGGCCAAGGCACTGAGGGACTTGCACGAGGGTGGTCACGACCTGGAAGTTCAGAGAGAACTCCACACCACGGCGGACCTCGCGCCACGAGCGACGAAGGTTACGGCGCGGTCTCTGGGTCATGCCATGTCCACTATGGTGGTCCAGGAGCGCCAATTCTGGCTGTGACTGGCTGACATGCGCGAGACGGACAAGACGTGATTCATGAACGCCCCCGTGTCCCAGGCCGGCCTGTCGGCAAAATGGTGGAGAACTTGCCCAGCGGTTCTCCGTTGACCATAGCAGACTGAGGCCATCAGGTACATCTTGTTCCGGTGTGCAGCTGCTGCCGTCGCCGGGGGCGGCCCCCCTGCCACCGCCAAACGAGAGCAGAGCTCCTGCGGCCTCCAGCGAAGCTGTGCCGTGGAGCCGGTCGCAGAGCAGCCGCCCCACCCATCCAGGCCCCCGCCAAACCTGGAGGCAAGCGAGAGAGCAAGAGGCCCGGAGACGGGCAACCCAGAGGTGGAGGGAACTGCTCTTCAGGAGATGGTGAATGCACCACTCCCTCTCCCGGAGGAGGGCCGGGCTGAGAATCTTTTTCCACCAATGACCTCGGTCGGGGGTACCCAAATTCTCGACAAAGAGCAATTTCTCTATTTCTGGGTCCCCAGAAGGGACGGGGTGTTGTGGACTATCTAGTGCGTATCACACTCACCCTCTTCTCTCGTCAGTGAGCAGCAGTGGGCTGATCGGGAGGACGAACCAACGGACTACCCACGCACCCTCTGCTCAAACGCAGGTCAGTGTTGCACACACTCAGACCCCGCCTCGGACCGGCAAAGAGACGCCCGGGCCGGGTCCCTGCGTTCTTCCTTGCTGCCCCACTGTGGGTACGCCTGTAGTGCCATTGATGCCACTAGCGCATTGTCTGGGAGCCTGGCTTGAGCTACCTAGCCCGTCTCGATGGCTCCGTCGAACTGTCAGGCTTGGCTATGCGATTCAGTTCGCCCGTCGCCCTCCCAAGTTCAGGGGCGTCCATTTTATGTCAGTGAAAGCAGCAGATGCCTCTGTCTTGCGTGCAGAGATTGCAGTCCTAGTGGCGAAGGATGTGATAGAGCCGGCCCCTCCAGCCGATATGAGGTCGGGGTTTTTCAGCCCTTACTTTATTGTACCCAAGAAAGGTGGTGGGTTGAGACCTATTTTGGACCTGCGCGTCGTGAACCGGGCCATTCACCGGCTCCCGTTCAAGATGCTCCCGCAGAAATGCACTTTCAGGTGTATCCATCCCCAATACTGGTTCGCAGCGATCGACCTGAAGGACACATACTTTCATGTTTCGATCCTTCCGCGCCACAGGCCATTCCTGTGGTTTGTGTTCGAGGGGCGGGCATACCAGTACATGGTCCTGCCCTTCGGGCTTTCCCTGTCGCCCCGTGTCTTTACGAAATTTACGGAGGCAGCCCTTGTTCCCACGAGAGAGCAGGGCATTCGCATCCTCAACTACCTCGACGATTGGCTCATACTCGCCCAGTCTCAGGATCAGTTGTGCGAGCACAGGGACTTGGTGCTTTCACACCTCAGCCTGTTGGGCCTTCAGGTCAACTGGGAAAATAGCAAACTCTCCCCGACGCAGAGGATTTCTTTTCTCGGTATGGAGTTGGACTCGTTCGAACATACAGCACGCCTCATGCAGGAACGTGCTCAGTCGGTGTTTTACTGCTTGAATACATTCAAGAGCATGATGGCGGTCCCACTGAAATTGTTTCCGAGGCTCCTGGTGCATATGGCGGCCACGGCGGCAGTCAAGCCACTGGGGCTACTCCATATGAGACAGCTGCAGCACTGGCTCCATGGCCGAGACCCGAGGTAGGCGTGGCAACGCGGCACCTTCCGGGACCAGGTGACACCGGCCTGCCGCCAAACATTCACCCCGTGGTCAGACCTTGCGTTCCTTCGGGCAGGAGTGCCCCTGGAGCAGGTTTCCAGGCATTCTGTGGTTTGTAAGGATGCCTCAACCACCGTCTGGGGGGCCACGTACAATGGGCTTGTAGTGTCAGGGTTTTGGACGGGGCCCCGACTGCACTGGCACTTCAACAACTTCCTTGATTTGCTGGCAGTGCACCTTGCCCTGAGCCTTCTCAAAGGGCGCTTACGAGGCAAACACGTACTAGTCCGTACGGACAACACTGCGACCATTGCGTACATCAACCGACAAGTTGGTCTGCGCTCCCGTCGCTTATCGCAACTCGCCCGCCATCTCCTCCTCTGGAGCCAGAAGCATCTGAGGTCGCTTCGTGCTGTTCACAGTCCTGGGCTGCTCAACCGGGCAGCCGACCAGCTGTCCCGAGCTGTGGCTCCCGGAGAATGCGACTCCATCCCCATACGGTCCCACAGCTGGTTTGGGGACGTTTCAGAGCCGCTCGGGTAAACCTGTTTGCCTCTCCAGAAACTCTCACTGCCAGTTGTTCTTCGCCCTGTCCGACGGAACACTCGGCACGGACGCTTTGGCACACAGCTGGCCGCGGGGCCTTAGCAAGTATGCTTTTCCCCCAGTGAGCCTTCTGGCCCAGTTCCTGTGCAAAGTCAGGGAGGACAAGGAGCAGGTCCTGCTGGTGGCGCCCTATTGCCTACCCGGACCTGGTTCCCGGAACTAATGCTCCCCGCGACAGCCCCTCCCTGGCCGATTCTTCTGAGAAAGGATTTACTGACTCAGAGACGGGGCACCCTGTGGCACCCTGTGGCGTCCAGACCTCTGGAAACTTCATGTCGGTCCCTGGACGGGACGCAGAGGTTCAGAGTGGCCTACCCCAAGAGGTAGTTGAAACCATCACTTCAGCGAGAGCACCGTCTACTAGACTCGCCTACGCTTTGAAGTGGAACCTGTTCATCGAGTGGTGTTCTTCGAGAAGACCCCCGGAGATTCCCGATCGGAGTTGTGCTGTCCTTCTTGCAGCAGGGCTGGAGCGAAGGCTGTCTCCCTCCTCCCTTAAAGTTCATGTCGCCGCGATCGCTGCTAACCACGACCCCGTAGAAGGAGGTCGTTGGGGAAGCCTGACCTGGTCGTCAGGTTCCTTAAGGAGGCGAGAACGTTAAATCCTCCATGGCCCCCCTCTATACCCTCTTTGGACCTGAGTCTGGTGCTCACGGCACTACAGCAGGCCCCATTTGAGCCTTTGCAGATGGTCGAGTTGAAATTTTTTTCGATGAAGACTTTGCTCCTGCTGGTATTGGCCTCTATCAAGAGGGTAGGGGACATGCACGCATTTTTCGGTCAACGATTCGTGCCTAGATTTCGGGCCGGCTGATTCCCAGGTAACCCTGAGGCCCCGGCCCGGTTATGTGCCCAAGGTTCCCGCTACTCCTTTCAGGGTTCAGGTGGTGAACCTCCAAGCGCTGCCTCGGAGGAGGCAGACCCAGCCCTACTTTTGCTCTGTCCCGTCCGAGCCTTGGGTGCTACGTAGACCGGACGCAAAGCTTCAGGACCTCAGACCAGCTCTTTGTCTGTCACGGAGGCCGGCAGAAGGGAATGCCGTCTCAAAGCAGAGGATGGCCCACTGGATAGTGGATGCCGTCACTCTGGCTTATCAGGCACAGGGTGTGCCATGCCCGCTCAGGTTGTGAGCTCACTCAATTAGAGGTGTTGCATCCTCATGGGCGCTGGCTTGTGGCGCTTCGCTGACAGATATTTGTAGGGCTGCGTGCTGGGCGACCCCTAACACATTCGCTCGATTCTATAGCCTTCGTGTGGATCCGGTATCCTCCTGTGTTCTCACCTCAAACGGGGAAGCACTGAGAGGCCCCGGTTTCGGTTCGGCTTGCAAAATCACTCCAGAGAGTCCATACAGTAGACCCTGTTGAGTTCCTCCGCCCCCTCGGTAGCCAGACGTGGCGGAGCGTCCGGCGCCAGGCCTTCACTCGCTGAATCCTCGAGAACCGGTATAAGGCTGGGTTCCATATGTAAGACCTAAGTGGATCTCATATGTGTAAAGTCCACGTTATAGCCTTGAGCCCGTGTTTCCCCGGTAGACTTCTGCCATTTCCAAGAGGGTTCAATCACCTCCATTCTTCCATATGCACCTAAGGGATGTTCATGTGTGTATTTGTTTCCGAAACCTCCTTCGGGAAGGTTCGATCTTCCGTAACGCCCCTGTTCCAAGTAGAACGGGAACGTTTTCCCAGTGTTATCCAGTCTTACTCATTGGTAGTGCCATTGCAGCAGTAGCTGGTCCTCTTGTGAAGATGCCCTGGCCTACGCCAAAAAGTAGGGCGCAGGTGGCTTCCACAGGACACTGGAAGGGGCAGTAGCTGTGGCCCTTTGGCAGGATCCCAATTTCGTAGGACCTCCGACGTGACGTCGAGAGTGACCGACTGAAAGGGAACGTCTCGGTTACGTATGTAACCCTCGTTCCCAAAGGATGACGGAGACGTCACGTCCGTCGCCACAGCTCCTGGTACCACCAGCTGGCGGAAAGAAAAGACCGTGTCCCAGCGCCGGGGCGCGTGTTGCCGGGGCCCGGGGGTGCTCGGGCTACCTCACGAAAAGCTGAATATGCGCTTCATCTGCTGCCTACTTATACTCACGCCGTGATCAGCAGCAGCTGGATGCAATAATCGTATGCCAATGTGCATTTGCTCGTTTAGTTACACTCGAAGTTGATTGGTCTCTCTAAGCAAGATCCCAATTTCGTCGGTCCTACGACGTGACGTCTCCGTTCCCTCCTTCAGGGAACGAGGGTTACATACGTAACCGAGACGTTTTCACTATATCTCCAAATAATATGTCTTATAAATTTATTAATCTTATTTTTTATGACCAAGACATACAATGCAATGCAATACAATGATCATATTATACTCACAATTTGAACACTGATTTTTCAAAAAATTTATATACAATATCAAGTAAACCTAAGTTGCTTCAGTGCAGTAAATGTTCATCTTAAAAATATTACTAACAATATAAACACTATTCTTATGTTTAAGACAAGCTGAAGATGGACATTTGTACAATTAGGCCTATATTAAAAGGCCTTTTACTAACTTAAAACGTATAAACTCAGTCAGATAACATAAGGCATGTAGCAGGTTGTGTGCAACAGGTGTTTCAGAAAAATATGTGCATGCACATTTAGAGGACTCCGCAATTTGTGTCAACTATGATTCAGCAGGCTTTATATGGTTAATATTACTTTATTTGTTCCTGTAGCTCAAAAATTAGAGAACAGCATCGCAACTCCAAGGTCATGGGTTCGATTTCCAGGGAAAGCAAGAACTGATCAAAATATGTATGCAAAGTAAGTCACTTTGGATAAAAGCATCTGCTAAATGCATAAATGTAAATGATTCTCGATCCAATAGATGTTTTGGTTGCCTTGGTTACCTTTTATCCATATATAATTTAAAGGCACAATATATAAGTTTTCGCCGCTAGAGGTTGCATTTAACAATAAACAATAAGAAAGGCGAAGCTTGATGACGCTATGAAGGAGAGTAGAACGATGAGAATTAATGAATGCATTTTATTACCTGTTCCTTACACAGTTATTCAAACAGTGAATAAATTATACAGAGAAAGCGAGCAAAGAACTTTTACATGGTCAAGGAATTTTATACTAACTTCGGCTTAGCGCAAAAAAAAAAGTTGTTAAAAAAATCTCCCCTTATAATCGGTGAAGCTGTCATACATGGTTTTATGAATGAATCTACATCTGCACTTTGTTGTTTATGATGAGAGAATTTGCGTGAGAGCTGAATTCAGTCAGCGAATGCGCCTCTGATTGGTCATTGCATTCATAAGCTCAACAGACTCGTGTGTGATTGGTTATAATGCGCAACACTGTAAAAACGCGTAAAAAGAATCATTGCGCAACATTGAGCAGATCTAAATTTAATGCTGCGGTCAACCCTTTTCATTTCAATTTCACTTTATTCACAACAGCCGTAATGGATTTAGTTTAACTGTACAGCAGCATTTGTGTCCGTGTGTTGCCGTAGTTTCTGTAAGCGGGAACTGAGGTGCGAATTTTACGTCATTGATAGGCGACAATGACCAGGGACGAGACATTATTTAAAATTGGAATTTCTCTGGATTTACACATTTTTTGTACATTCAAACTTTTGGGATAACGTAAGTACACAACTGCATGAAATATATCACACTGTGCAAGTAGTATTTGGATATTTTATGATGAAAATCTTACATATTGTGCCTTTAAAGTATATCTCTTATGTCCACCGTTTCCTTTACATAATTTTAATCACTAGTTAATTATAAATGCTCATCTGGCGTGAGACATGAATTTTTGAAAAGAACAAATATTCCATGTAGTCTTTTAACTAATATGGTCATAAAGCTACAATAAAAGCAGCAATTATAACATAATTTTAAAGGAAATATAAAATGTCACACCACAGGACGTGTCAGCTACTCATTTACATTGAGCCCTAATGAGAAAACGAACCCGTTTCAATAGGTGTGTCTGTTTTGATCTTCATTTTCAGACCTTTTTGCCAACATTGTGGCTGAAATAACAGCTTGTGGTTTAAATTCTGCTCACATCTGATTTTTTTAAAGAAGAGAATTACACCAGTCTCATCTTAATCAGTTATGTATGCATAACATTATGAATTCATCACAGACATGTCTTGATTATTTTAGTGTGTTTATTCACGCACATATTTAAAGCACATGATTTTTCATAACGCCCATATCCAGACTACAGATTTCCCATAGACTCTCATCTGTATCAGTGCATGACATGACAGACGTCCTGCTAATAAAAGTCATTTGGGAAACGAAGGCTGCACAAATAGTATTTTTGTTGTTGTTAAATTATGCTGATTTTGCTGTGCTGGCTTTCCCAGCATGCACTGGGGCATGGATAATTATTGTGGATGTATTTGGCTGACTGTTTATTGTTTTTATTTACTCTGTTGTTGCAAATATTCTCACTTTTAATTGTGCTTGTTTTGTGATTCATGTGATACATTCGTTTGAGTTCAGTCGAAATGATCCATTTTGTTGATTGTCAGCATTGTAGTCTCTCACTTTGATAACTTAATTTGATTATAAATAATTGTGTTGTATTTATTTGTATGTATTTATTTTTATTGTTTGTTTTTCTTTTGCTGTGACTGAGATATTTGTGTGTTAATGCCTTATTTGTTAGAGTAGAGACCAGGGCTCATTTTATTTTCTTTATATATATACACACACACATACACACACACACAATTAATTAATATATATATAATGTAATTTTGTTCGATATTGCTGACAACCAATCTTTATTATTATTATCATTATTATTTTTCATTTTTATGTTTGAAAGTCAATTTCTGTATAAACAAAAACATCTTCAAAAGCTTGACTGTTATTGCCATTATTCAATGAAATTACTCACCATGACCTGGCATTTATGAAAAGAAAACGCTTTCCTGCAAACACATTTCAGTGTTTTAGTCTTTTAGTTAAAATTACAAAATAAAATCTTATGTAAAGTAGGTGTTTGAAGCCAACATACAGAAGCACTGCTAGAAAGCAATCATTTATGGATTTCTCAATGAGATACAGCCCTTCCCCATGTGACAACTAGCCCCGGTGTGGCCAATATTGGAAAGATATTTAGGACACAATGGTATACAGTGGTGTGCAATGCATGATAATTGCAAAAATCCTACTCATCATTATTTTAGTCCATATTAAGATCACTGATTTTGGAATCATCAGGGGTTTTTAGTATCATTTAGTATACATTTAGTATAGACTTTTTTCCTGAGTAAACGATGAGCGCCGCCATTACGAATTCTAACTTCCGATTGGATGCTCTTCTGTTCCGGTCTCCATAGGAATCAAATAGTGCCCATCTGTTTTTAATGTAGCTAACGTCAGCAGCTTCGTGTCATCTACACACTCATTAAACTTTGAGGAGTGAGGCACTGACAAATGACGGTCATTGCGACACTGTAAAGTGATGGCGCTATGGAGCCATGTGCTTTTTTTAAAACATTTTAATAGGTTTAACATTAGATTATCAGCACGGAATATATGCTAATTTGACTAGAAACACTGGAGACTGGAAATGCAAAGCATCCTTCCGGTTAAGAGTCAGGAAAAACTTCTATATAGTACGTTCAGAGTGAGATGGCACATTTTGCCTTTTGCAGTGGACTGTGATGAGATGCATGTGAATGTGAGTCCGCTCTGCTCCACGTGTCTGTCAGGGATTAATCTGACTCCGCTGTGCTGCTTGAAGATGACAATACGTTTACAATATTAAACCATATGGCAGTTTAAGTCTTTGAACGGAGTCCGACGTGTGTTTTTTGTTGGTTTTGCGCCAGTGTGAGAGTCTGACAGTATGCCACGTTTACACGTCAACCGTTGCTACACTAGAGACTCTGTCCTCGCAGCTGCTCCCTTCTCTCTGCTTTCCTCACATTTCGCCTTCCCAGCGTCCCCTCGCAGCTCCTGCCTTTGACAGAGCCTCTGTAACCTGCACACAATGAAAGGCCCTTTCACTCGCTACAGACTATTTGCTGCTTGTTCAGGTATTTGATAGTGTCAGTTTCTGACTCCTGCCTTCGTCTGCACCTGTGACCATCAGGCATTTCAGCAGATATAATTTGATTTGACAGGATGGGTTCCTGATGCACAGCTCTGCTTCTTTGGCTTTTATGTTGCCATATTCCCTCTGTCAGGATCCCCGTGGAGAAAAGACATTGGGTTTTATCATCCAACAGATGGGAATCTTATTCCCATATTCCATAATCGACTAAGACTGTGGTGATTTGAAGACAGTTGTTGATTAAGGTTATAGATTAAAGCAATAAGACACAAGAGATTAATCCTTATTGCTTTAGAAGTTGTGTTTTTTGTGGGGGTTTTTTTGTAACACCTCTCCACCATGGTAAAATCACTGTAATATATTGCTATATACACATATATATATATATATATATCTATATCTATTATATATATAATATATTAGCTGTAGTAGTAGTAGTAGTACAATGTGAAATGTGGACATAATAATGTAATCAAAGATATCAGTTTCAGTACCTACATACATTTATTAATATAATTATGTTAATATTAGGTTTTATTTCTTGTTCGTATTCACAACAACAATGATAACAAGATGATAACAACATAATAATAAAAATATAAAAATATAAATATAATCAAAGATACCATTTTCATAAATGTTAAATTATTATTATATTTATAATTTATTATTATTAGTAGTAGTAGTAAAAGTAATAACATTCATCATCATAATGTTTGTTGTTAATTTGTCATGAACAATAGTCATAATAATAATAGTCAATAATAAATAAGAACTGTAATTCGGATGATTTATCTTTCCTACCTACAATGAGCATTTTTGACATTCTGACATTGATTTTGAAAAAACATTGTTTACGATACAATTAATTCAAGTAGGACATGATAACCTGTGGTTCAGTGAGAGTGAGTCTTCTGAGCTGATTCAGTGAGAAGGGATTCAGTGCATGATTCAAAATCAATTTGAAATACAGTCATTCAGTGTGTTGCGTGGAATGGACAGTGGTATCTGTGGCGCCCTTTCTATTTTCATCTGTGAATTTGACCTCTATAACATTGATCAAGGTTTTTTGGCAAATTCAGATTATAATATACATGAGTTAATATCATGTGAGGGCAGTTAGTTTTCCAGGTGTGGATGAACACATTGCCTGTACGTCTTGTTATTTCTTCACAGAGCAGTTAATAAAACGTTCGGGCGCTGCATACTGTAATTTTCGCATTTTATGAAGAGGTTCTTGGCTTAGTGTTCTCGTTTTTGATGTTCTGTATCTTGGCAACATCAGCAAAGTCCTATTCTCACAGAAACGGATTTAATTTATCAATGGCTCTTCAAATCCATCTTTTATGCTTTAACTCAGGCAAGTCCAAATTAGATTAGCTAAACTTGTTTGTTTGCATCCAGCTTATTTTAAAGAATCTTTATACAACTTTTTGTGTATTTATATATGTATTTATAAATATGTCCTACTTCCTCTTTATCACCTCGCCATGTCTGAACTGGCCAAGTTTCTGTACACCAAGTAGGCGTTGCTGCCGACTGTCACGTTATAATATATTCATTTGTCTGAAAGGAACTTGGTTCTTGCATCTTAGTTTCAATAAATACTCTTGGAATAAAGTTTTAAGTTCTGAAAGTTGCAGTACGTTTCCATAATACAATGAACTTTTACCTCAAAAGATGAAAGAACATTTGATTCCATGAAATGAGCCCTTTAAGTCCTGTGCTCGGTCAGATTGCATAAATACGCCACCGTACTTCTGTCTTGAGGAGGTTCTGCGGCTTTTTAAGTGAGTACAGAGGGTTTGAGCACCTGTGAAGAGGCAGAGCTCGGCCCCAGAGGGCCTAATGGGAAATCAGAGCCTCCAACAGAGAGAAAGTGACGTCATGTTTGAACAGTGTCAGAAGTAATCTACTCTAATGATTTGTCTTATGAAGATAAATGGGCAGAACACATCTGAACACGTATTGTACTGTCACCAGAGCAGAATAAGGATGGTGAGAGGCTTTGAGGAATCTGTAGGGATTTGTTTTAGTAACGATGCCCTGTAAAATGAGAATAATGTACTTTACACTTAATGAAATCAAAATGGACCTTATTTGTGTTCTTTATGTCTCCTTGTGTACATTTTTTCAAATCCATTTCCAATTCAAATATTTCAGTCAAATTAGTCTTTCTGATTTTTTCCCCTTTATTTCATATCCTGTTCAGATCAATGCATCTATTATTGAAGTAAAATGGATTTAAACTGCACTTTGTACTGTTTTTAAGAACTATACCACTTATTAAAAGTAATGCTGTATTTCAATAGAACACTAAAGTTGATTAAAAGTGACAGTAAAGGCTTTTATAATGTTACAAAACAATTATATTCCAAATAAAGGCTGTTTTTTTAAATATATATTCTATTCATAAGACAATCCTGGAAAAAAGTATAACTTTTTCCACAAAAATATGAAGCAGCGCAACTGGTTTCAGCATTGATAATAATAAAAATGTTTTTTTTAGCAGCAAATCTTTGCATCACAGGAATAAATACAATTTTTAAAAATATAGTCAAATAGAAAACAGTTATTTTAACTTGTAAATTCCATTATGTAAATTTCAACAAATAAATGCAGCTTTGGTGAGCATAAGAGACTTCTGAATGGTAGTGTACAGTAGGTCTGACTGGGTGGTAAAATTGTACAACTAATATTTAAGAGAATTACAGTGTCGCTGGCGCAGCTGTACATGTTTGTGTTTTGGGGCTTTGTGTGCTTATTTTGAAAAACCTCCAAAGATTGCATGCTGTTGCAACTTAATAAGTGTCTGGGTGTTCCTTGAGTTTAATTATATACCGTGAAGGGCCCTTCAGCTCATTTCTTTCAAACACACAATGGCCCACTGCTCTTGGATGTAGTAATTTTAATCAGACCCGCATTTGGAAGAACATACACATTAACGTGTTATTCTGTCAGTGTCAAGAGCCATTAATTAAAACCGTGATTAGCGTATAGTTGCACTGGTTGGTTTGTCATCAATGTATACCATCTGTAATGCTAATAAAGCAGTACACAACCAGTGTCAATGTTCACTAAACCTGTGCAACATGGCAAGAAATGTGCAATATATTTCAGCCTTTGGAGTTTTTCGATCAGTATTTTGATATGGATTTCCCTTGTGCTGTGCTGAAAATCTTAATTTGGTGTGCCCACTAAAAATGACTGGCCTTTTAAATATTGCTTGTAAATCTATCATTATGCTGATATTATCACCAAATCTTGTTTTCTTTAAATTAGGACAAGTTTTGTATTTCTTTTTGGAACCGACTTATCATAGGCCACATTGATCTGAGCTTATGCACCTCAATTATCCATAAACAATGCTTTTTTCTTTTTTTTTTGCTTAAAAACTGAGGTGCATAAGATCAGTGGAGACTACAATCAATCAGTTCCAAAAAAGAAACACAAAACTTGTCCTAATTTAAATTAAACAAGTTGACAAAAAGATTGAATCCAAGATTTGGTAATAGCATAGCATAATGAAAGATCTACAAGCAATTTTTGCAAGCTGGTTATTTTTGACCAGGAACACTACAAGTGTAACAAGGTGGTGGATTTTTTTTTTTCTTTTTTGGGATGAAGGTTGTTATACCCTGTGTGTGTGAGCAAAAAAAGTTAGTAAGTTTTTGTCAAATGCTATAACATTTATGCTACTAGCATTTTCAAGAAAAAGAAAATGATCGATTATTATAAACATTGAAATATTCAACATCTTTTAAGGGCTGAAAATTATTGCACACCTTTGATTGACAATGCACATAAAAAAAATATTTTTAAATGGCCAAACTCAAAATGTGCATTGAAATTGTTACAATATAAACAATGTTTTTTGTTTGTTTGTTTTTTAGTGTATTGTAACTATTCTGTATATATCGCCCAGCCAAGGTTACGACTGCTTTAGGATCCTGATGTAATGTGTATTTTAATCCTTGAGTAAACCCCTCACAACCTGTTATAGTCAGACAGCAATCTATTTGCAGTCAGTTAGTGAGCCAGAGGAATAAAGAATAAAATCAAATTCATTTTTTCCCCCTGCTGCATCCTTTCCCAGCAATTCAATTTTAAACATCTGAGGAGTTCATCCGTCAAAGCCACCCATTCCCGACCTTCTGTAGGAGATTTTATGAACGCTCTGACTTCACCACTTGAATATTCTGTTTGAAATTTTAGCGTGTGGAATTAGCATATGGTTGAGTGATAATGTCAGTGTTATGAATGGTTTTCAATAAAACCGCTAAAGTAATGATACTGAACCTTTAACAGACAGCACTGCTGGTGAGCTCCTTATTTTTCATAGTTTTATGACAGCCCGTTCGGTTAAATTTATCAGTTCAGGCCTTCCCCGCTGAGGGAAATCATATTTACTCATGTCCCATAGACCTGTCTTTAAAGTGTGAGGGAAAACATATTTTCTTATTCTCCTCATTTATGCTTTTAAAGCTGCACTGAACAACATCTAAAGACATCAGTTGAGTTCATTTAGACTGACCATATAAGCAGGACTGCAGATAATATGAAGTATAAAGCCAGTAGGAACCACTAAGCATATATTTAACTCTTTATTCCATTTTGTAAAATGCTTCCAAATGCTGCCGTCTTCTCTCCAGTCCAACCTTTTTTCTCTGCATAAGTTTGAGCATGGTCCCATTTTTAAATGTTAAATAATAAAAAAAATTAACCAAGCTCACCAACCAGACTCAAGAAATCGTATATGCTCACCAAAGGGGGCATTTATTTGATCAAAAATACAGTAATGTGAAATATTTTTGCAGCTTAAAATAAAATGTAATTTATTGCTGTGATCAAAGCTGAATTTTCAGCATCATTGCTCCAGTCTTCTGTGTCACATGATCCTTCAGAAATCATTCTAATATACTGATTTGCTGCTCAAGAAACATTTCTGATTATTATTAATGTTGAAAACAGTTATTCTGCCTAATATTGTTGTGGAAACCATGATATAGTTTTGTCAGGATTTTTTGATGAATAGAATATTCAAAATTACTAATATCATGTTGTAATATTATAAACGTCTTTACTGTCACTTTTGATCAGTTTAATCCTTCCTGATTTTTTTCTTTAAAAATAAAATCTTACGAACTCCAAACTTTTGAATGGTAACATTTACTTATATCTATACACAATTTGTATTCATATATGCTATTCAGAATTGACCTGTTAATGCTTTTTAAATACAATTCAATTCCTAAATATGAAGTAGGGTTGCAAATATGATGCAGAATTGCAATTTGACTTTAAAGTCCCCATGAAATCAAAATTAAAGTTTTTTGGGTGTTAGTATCAATATGTTAGTCTTAAGTTTATCTATAAGGCAGTGTGCTCCAAAACAGTGACAAAATTTGCATTTAGAAGATATAAGCATTTAAAGCTTGCAGTTCGTCACTTCCCTCATTTTTTTGACATCACATCGTACTTCAGCTTCTCATCAAACTTTCTGTCCAATCAAATGCTCTCTAGAATCCGAAGCGCACGCCCCCTACACTATAAAATAGACGCTGAAGCCGCGGCTGAAATCGGTCACTTGTCCACAGAATTAGGATTTTCTGTACAGTGCATAGCACGTAGTGCACAATATAGGGGACAGGGAACGATTCAAACCGTTTAAATATGCTTTCCATTAAGGAAAAAAGAAGTCTGGTTTTGCACTGTGTCATGCTAACCACCGCACCGCACACACACTCTGCTCCGGTCCAGAGACACGATAGCACGGCGCGGATCACATGTGCGAGTTGGCGCAGACCACAAAATGTATCTGAGCTATTTGAATTCTACACAGAATGCTATATTTTATAGCAATATGGATGAGATTGCGGCTGGCATACCCTGTCAAATGCGACTTTACGGAGCTCAACGGCTCTAGCCCAAGCTGTGATATAAACGAACGCTATTGGCTATTTTAAAAATGGGCGGGGCTGCTTGATATGTCCCGCCCTGTCTTCCTGTTTCAGTTAAAATGACGTCAACACATAGAGTAACCCTGCGTGTTTCTAAGCATTTCAGGGGACCTTTAAGTAAAGAAGACTTTAAGGAAGAATTCAAATGAACAGACATTCAAATAAATTCCTTTAACTGCAATAGCTATTTTCTGACTAGAAAAGAAAGGCTTTTCAAGACGAACTTGGGATAATGGCTTGACAAAACTGTGTCTTTTGAGGATTATAGGCCTTGCACACTGACAGAATAATGTTTCCCAGACTGCCATTTCAAGTTTTCTGAATTGTAATTCCATAAATTCCACTTCCTTTCAGCTTCCAATTTAGCTTCCTATCCGGTTTGGCAAATTCAAATTCCATTTGACTCTTAAATTCAGAATTTTCCAACCCTGATTTAAATGTATAGGCCTAAGGATACAATTGTTATAGTAATTCACAAATATGATGTTTCTAAAACAAATGTTTTGCTAAGTATTTAGCGGATAAAGGATGAACACGTTCTCTCTAATGGGCTGAATGGGAAAGCCGGAGCTCTAATCTGCATTCACAGCCCAGCATGTCCTCTGCTGTAGTCTGGGACAGGAGGGCGACATCACTTCCTGTCCCTGCGTTCCCTCTCTTTCTCTCTTTCTCAGAGTGACAACCGTGTCTCTTTGTGTCTTAGCAGCTTCGCTGATAATCCTCACAGCTTTAGCAGCCTCAGTCCGTCTCTCAATGCACTAACACAGACAATTCAACACCTCCAGACTCCAGCAGAAGCACGGCTTCATTTGTGGACTCAAATAGGCAGCTCTCTGGACAAAGGATTTAGCCTAGTGCTGGATTAGATTACATTGTTAATGGAGAATGCTTTTTAGGTCAGGACAGAGTTTAATCTGCTATATCAGATGTCGTCAAATAAACAGAGGGCTTAATGGACATCCACTGGAATACCTTTAATCCAACAGGAGGCTTAATGTAGCTCTTAAAACAGACTACGATTGTTCAAACTATTCCATAACAGCCACAGAGATTAAGATCCAATCAATAGTCATTACGGAGAAAGCAATCACAACACGACTAGAGGCACACAATCTATCGTTATTTGCACTTAGTTTAAATAACATATCGCTAAGAAAATATTCTATTTGTACTTGGAATCAGTTTCTATTTGCACTTAGTGTAAATAGCCACTGCCTATGATTTGACTGTTTCACAGAAAAAAAAAAGAAAGTCATACAGGTTTGGAACAACATATAAGAGAAACTTTTCATTTTAGGTTGAACGGTCCCTTTAACAAGAGGAATTGATCAAAGGAGGAAGTGAGTCATTATTTTAGCAACATTTTGACCCCTTGAGTTTTTAGTAGTAAATATAGTAATGATACGTCTGGCTAGTTATCTCCTGCTGCTAGATGCTGTAACCACACCATCTGGCAGCAAAAAGCATATTTTGTCTAGTGACTGGTATTCAGAAAATACAAATACAATATGTGTTCAGAAATGAGCAGCCGTAAGCAAAGATGTAATTCTGGAAGGTCCTGTGACAGCTGAGCAATTGAGAATGCTTACAGATAGCCTGATTTATAGCCCCCCTTGTTTCAACCTTGCGGTGTCATTGATGAACTCGACTCCAGACAGTAAAATGCGGCTTTGAGCTGAATGTGTTATTCTTCCTCTATTTGAGCAGCTATAACTTTTTTCCCCCTGTGGTGAAAACTCACCAAACTTTGCATGCATGAGGGCTCTGAGGCTAATTGACTTTTGTGTAATTTTGGGATCGATGGGATGTATAATTGCCTAGCAACTAGCAGTTAAATTTGCAACATTCAGAATGTCAGCCTCACCACCCCGTTTGAGCTAGAGCTGAAATTTGACTCCTCATGGGAACAAAATTAGCCTTGGGGACCTTTAAGGAACCTCAGGCAAAGAAGAAGGTGGCCTCTCGTACATGTAGACAGCATATATATGTGACCCTGGAGCACAAAAACAGTCTTAAGTCGCTGGGGTATATTTGTAGCAATAGCCAAAAATACATTGTATGGGTCAAAATTATTGATTTTTCTTTTATGACAAAAATCATTAGGATATTAAATGTTCCATGAAGATATTTTGTAAATTTCCTACTGTAAATATATCAAAACTTTATTTTTGATTAGTAATATGCATTGCTAAGAACTTCATTTGGACAACTTTAAAGGCGATTTTCGAATATTTTGATTTTTTTGGCACCCTCAGATTCCAGATTTTCAATTAGTTGTATCTCAGCCAAATATTGTCTTTTCATAACAAACCATACATCAATGGAACGCTCATTTATTCAGCTTTTGTGTGATGTATAAATCTGAATTTCGAAAAATGTAGCCTTATGACTGTTTTTGTGGTCCAGGGTCACATATATACACATCACACCACACACCACACACACACAAACACACATTATATTATATATATATATATAATATATATATATATATAATAATATATATATATATAATTAGATATATATCAATAATATTTCACTATACTATAGTAGATGCTATTTGTGCTGATTCTTTTAAGAGGGCCTTTTTAAAAACATAAAATGGAAATCCGTCTTTGACTTTACTCATGAAAATTCGTGAGGGTTGTAAAAAACAAATTGAAACTGTATTTGTCTAAGTGAGCATATTTGGAAGAAAAGATGCAACTTGTCTTCAGCAAAAGTCAGATATATGGACTGGAGTCATGTGGATTTATTGTGGATTATTTTGATGTTTTTATCAGCTATTTGGACTCTCATTCTGGCGGCACCCATTCACTGCAGATGATCCATTGGTGAGCAAGTGATGTAATGCTACATTTCTCCAAACATGTTCCAATGAAGCTACATGGCACTAATGCATCAAAAACTGTGAGTCTTGTGTACATTCAAAAGTTTGAGGTTTATTTTTTTATGTTTTTGAAAGAAGTCTCTGATGCTCCCCAAGCTGCATTTTAGGAGCAGAAAAACGTGCAAAAAACTGTAATATGTGAACTAATTTCAAATAACTGTTTTCTTTTTGAATATATTGTAAAAAGCTGAATTTAAAAAAAAAAAACATACTACAGTGTTTAGCATCACATGATCCTTCAGAAATCTTTCTGAAATGCTGATTTGCTTCTCAAGAAATAATATTATTATCAATGTTGAAAACAGCTTTGCTGGTTTTGTGGAAACTCTGATACTTTGAATCTTTTGCAATTGCATCATTATCAATTTAATGCATCCTTGCTGAATAAAAGTCTTAATATCTAATGAAATAAATAAATAATAAACTGAACCAAACTATTTGAACAGTAGTGTATGTGTAAATGTTAATATTTAGTGGCAAGCAGTACCAGAGAAATAACACACAGGTGCACTCATAGGCAAGCCATACTGTATGCACTTTGAAACTTCCTCTGTGCTGACTTTTTCACTTTCCCTGGTTTCATTAAATGTGAGATGACATGTGCAGTCTTAGCCAAGTCAAGCTCTTTTGTGATGCCTGCAGATGTGGTTTCCAGCAGTGTAAAGTGCAGAGTAATCATGCTTTATTAGTGTACTTAAGGTCTACAGGAAAGCCATCCGCAAGCAGTTTTACTTGCATAACGTTTTTGGGGGTTTTGGATATTCAACACTAAAAGATGCTGGACTGGACTTACACATCGAGAAATAATTGCATTGTGAAAAGTGGGTGTTGCTTACCATAATGAAGTCATGTGATTGGAGGAGAGGGATTTGTGATGTCAGCTAAAAAAAAAAAAAAAGAGTGATTTTGTGGAATAAAATGCACTAATGATGTGCTCTCAGTAAGACCAAGGAATGTGTATTAAAGAAAGTAAATGGGGTCATTTTGATTTCATGATTAATTTAAGTATCTTTTTGAGGGCCTTTGTATTTGAGTAGTGCTGAAACTAAATACCCTTAATTAAATTTTCAAGGGCAAACATCATACTTTAAGTCTATTAAATTTTAACTTTCAAAGCACATACTATTTATCCGGTGTCATCTTAGTGAGCCAACATAGCAATTAAATAATTTTATTTACTTTTATGTGAAACAGTCTACGAAATCCATTTCAGTTTGCAGTGAAATTGGCCAGAGCTATGCTCACCCCCCCCCCCCCCCCCCCCCCCTTTTATCCTTGTTGAAGAGAAGAGACATCTCATAAGTCACCAAAACATGTGTTTTTGACCCAAAGTAATTGCTTTAATTAATGCATTCATGCATTTTAATAAAAAAAATACTGATAGGTGAACTTGACTTTGAGTAAACGATCACTCTGAAAGGAATAGTTCATCCAAAAAATGAAAATTTGCTGAAAATGTACTCCCCCTCAAGGCACACAAAGATTATAGAGTGAGTCAGATTGAGCCTTAAACAACATACTAAACTACCAAATTTGTCTGTAAGTTTAATCGCAACATATAATCATTGCTGTTAATAGTGTTCACCTTTTGTTTGAATACATCTTTGATTTTTCTGTACATTTCTGCCATATGGACATCAAGTTTAGATAGTCACTACTGATAAGCTACTCCTAAATGTAATGTAGAAATTTAAAGTATCTGTGAAGCTGCTTTGCAACGATTTGTATTGTGAAAAGTGCTATACAAATAAACGTGAATTGAAGTGAATTGAATTTTTCCAGCACAACAGGTTTGGAGAAATGTAGCATTACATCACTTGCTCACCAATGGATCCTCTGCAGTGAATGGGTGCCGTCAGAATGAGAGTCCAAACAGCTGATAAAAACATCACAATAATCCACAAGTAATCCACACCACTCCAGTACGCCAATTAATGTCCTGTGGCTTCCACCATGACTTCTACCATTCCTTTAAACAACTGCTGCTGAATTTAAAGTTGAACAATTTCAGGTAACACGTTTCAAGATGTAAGTTTAGATTGAGTTAAATTGGGTCTGTCTTAGAAGTCCTGACTGTGATTATGATTGAACAAATTGCTTTACAAATTGGTGCTGTTAATATCTCCACTGCCTCTTGATTTCATTAGTCTGTTTTTGAAACTTTTATGCAAACTTTTTACTTTCATATTTTATGGCAAGATACTTTGTTTTAATTGAGAGAAATTCGGAAACAGGGTCTTCCCACCATACTTTAAGAATTTCTCAGTACTTTTTTACGCATCTAGTAGTTTCATAACAAGAAATGAGTCTAAATTGGCCTGAAATTCACAATCGCTACAGTGTTATCTAAGCAGAAACCCTTTTTTTGCACAAATTAAAAAGAAACTGAGTGTAAAAACACACAGTGCATAGATCTACGAGACTCATAAATTATTTCCCCGGTTTGTTCATTCATTGATAAGTGACTATGGACGCACACACTGTTTAATTTGAGTGCAGCACCCCGTCCTCCGCTGAAGAGTGTACAAAAGAATGACCTTCATTTGCTCAAATTCAATTATCATACAACTCATATCACATTATAGAGTAATTATCCTCCTGTAAGTCTCCTTGAGGTGCATGCAAAGATTTGACTTGGCGGTGCTGCTTGGGACCTACTGTACTAGTAATGTGAAAAATGGTAATGAATCAATTTGATCTTCCCGTGTCCTTGAATACTAAGGAATAATGATATCCTGATTGTCTTTGAAAAAAAGTGTAAAGGATTCTGGGTAATGCATGCAAATGAAAGGGCAAATATGCATAGCCGGTCCTTCTGTCCCGACACAGTGTTCTAAAGCACCTGTGCTGTCATTCAGATGAGATGACATACATTTCACGTCACTCAATTTATTAGCGTCATCAGAAAAACATGGATCTCAGTTATAGGTTTGGAAATTAGGAACTGGTTCTGAATAAGTTTTCTGAATTCAATTTTTTTTTAATAGTGGAACTAAAGGATGGTGACAACCATCTTTATGAGGGTCTAGTCTGAATTGAATGTTGAATTGAATAATTAGACAATGAATCTTTCTTTGTTGGTTGCATACAACAAAAATTATATTGTGGGCATATTTTCAGTATTGCATCTAACCTGACTAACATCTATCCCAATTTCAACTTGTATCAGTTTATTTGTAGTTTAGACTTAATGACTTTTTTATTTGACAGCGTGCAGTTAGATAAACATTCTGAACAGTATCTTGCATTATTAAATAATACTTTATTCAAAACAAACAAACAAACTCTATATATCAAGGAACCAGAATCATCTGGATTTGCAGTCAGAAACAAACTTCCAATTTCCATTCCTATAATTAGTATCATAAATACACAATTATTTTATTATTATTATTTAATTTTCGGCTTTCACTTAAATTTTAAAGTTTCATGTTTTTTGGTGTTTTTGTCCATTTTTTACATTTCAATTTGGATTTATTAGTTTTAATTTGTTATCATTGATATACAGTTTGGTAATATTTAGATTTGTTTAATTTTCTGCTTTCACATAAATTTTAAAGTTTAGTTTATTTGTGTATTTGTTTAGTTTAGTTTTAATTATTTCAGTACTTCATTTCAAACTAAACCAAAATGATAAAATTACATCAAAATATGTTTGTTTTTTATATTTTATCAGTGTTTATTTTGTTTCAAGTAACGAAAATGTTTAGTTAACAATAATGGTCCTGTTCTGGATATGAATCCTATTTGACCTTTTTTGCATCTCATAATGTTTAGAAAAAAGAATATGCATTGCTGCTTCTGATCCGTGCTAAAGGTCAGTGTTTAACATGCAGACTTTCACTCTCTATAACTGTAAACATCTGAACTTCTAGATGAGCTCTCCAAACATGCTAAACCAGCATCCGATTTATCGCCGTTGTAAATATACAGCGAACATGGAGAAATGCGATTACGTTGCAGCAGGGCTTGTAGCCTGTCGGTGGATTAACAGCTGCAGTGCTGTGTTTGTGTGTGTGTGTGTGTGTGTGTGTGCACGCTCAGAGATCATGCAGAAATGACAAGCTTGAGATTCTACAGAGTCCAGATGCTCAATTATGAGACATGACCATAATGCACTCTCATCCATTTCAGCAAACGGCCCACAGGGTCAGCAATTGTGCTCAATAGCAAGCTGTCATTTTAATGAGGCAGGCCACATCTGCTTGCCTATCTCACACTCACACACACACACACACATGCTCTGTCTTCCTGCAGACACACATGTGCATGCATGCGATGAGCTATCGGGTTAAATTAAAGACCTTTGCTCAGCCTGCTCTGTTTTAATCTGACTTCTAATATTTCTTTGACCTCATGTTCAGTTCTCATCCTGTCCGCATCATTTCCTCTCTAATAGACTCTCTCTAAAACATGTGCAGGACGATTGGAGTTAAACAACCAGAAGACAGTTTTTTAATTTGGAGTAATTCTATTCAGTTTTTGTTTTTGGTGTAATTCATGTGCACTTCAATACAAACAAAAATGGAATAGAGTTACATTTTTCATAGAATTTAAATGTTTTTAAATTTTGGACTGAATGTTCGGATTTTAATGTCTGACTACTGTGTATGTGTATTTAAATAAATTATTGTAATAAAAAACACTATGCCAATGTGGTGTGATAAAGCTGAGAAAAGTAACGTTATGCAGATGAGCAGTGACTGAATGCTGCTACAGCCAATAGGAATGAAGACACTGAAGCATGTGATCCATCTCCTGTGTCAGCAAGATTGAGCAGTTCATGTTATTGTGAGTAATTTCACCGTTCTGTATGATTTGTTTCTGCCCACATACAGCAATGTAATTATGATTTGGAAAACATGTTGGCGTTCTGAGTGAGTGCATTGAAAATCAGTCATGATATGATATATTATGCAATGTTGTAATTCAAATTCAAAGATTTTACCCTCCCGAATTTAAATTTTTAGTGGCAAGAAAACCGGTTCTTTGTCAAATTAGAATGACATTTTGATATTTTTGCAGGGAATTTATCTCACTTATGATCAGATCAGTTGCGCAGCCCTCTAATACATTAGGCCATCTTACTTTCAGAAAAAATGGTACAAAAGTTGTCACTGGGGTAGTATCTTTTCAAAAGGTACACTTTGTGCCTTATATAGGTACTCCTAAAGAGTGCATATTAGTACCTAAATATTAGTAGCTACATGATACATGTTAGTACCTTTTGTAAAGGTACTGCCCCAGACACAGCTTCTGTACCTTTATTATTGAGAGTGTAATAAACGCCCACTGTGACCAACAAGGCAGACCACTGTGACCTGCAGCCATGAAGCCATTGTAAGTGTGAACTCACTGGATTTTTCACAGTAATTTTCCTAACTGTAATGATATGTGTTAACAACATTTCATTGTGAAGGATTTGTTTCCATAGGGGGGGGGGGGGGGGGGGGGGGGGGGGGGGGGGGGGGGGGGGTGGGGGGGGGCACAAAAGTCCAAATTTATCTTCACAGCATATTTGCTTTTGCGTGTGTATATCTGTGTATTTATGAATTCTTGAGTCAGTTCACAAGACATGGTGACCACACACACTGCAGCTAAATACAGCTGTCAATCATATTCTCAGCATTTCCTCCTGTTCTGTGGTTATTTACAGGAATGACAATCATGGTATATAATAACCAGGGTATATCCATAATATATATAACACAGCACAGATGAAATGCATGAGAGTTCACCTTATATATATATATATATAAACCACTATATATATATATATATATATATATATATATATTATATATTATTTGTCAATTTAGCAAAAAAAGAAAGAAAATGATGTCTACAACTAATGAAGACAATGCAGGTTAAGGGCTGCAGTGTTCTTTTGAACATTCTTGATGCATTTGCCATCTTTCTGATGTGTTATTTTTGCCGTCATCAATTTTTGAAGCCTTGTTGTCTAGCAACCCCATTCATTATAAAAACATGCTTTTTTTAAAATAGTAGTTTAAGAAGCATACAAAAAGCATAGAGGTTTACTAGAAATTCCAGATGATACATCTACAGTCGATAAGATTGCTTTAGTTAAACAACATTGAACATCCAACAGATTAAATATGTCATTTCTATACTTTCAGCCTCTATTTAGCCAATATTAGTTTGAATTTGAGTCTCTCTAGACATTTTCTCCATCTTTCTGCCTTCTCTGTTTCTCTCTCTTTCATGCTATACCACTTTATTTTTTGAACACGGCAAAGATGCATAATTAAGCTGGCAGTGAGTCTCGTCAGATGTTTCGCTGCCATTTGTGAAGTCACAGAGCAAATGAGCGAAGCTCGTGAGAGCCGACGGCCCTCAAGGGACCGAGCGCTGGCCTCTCTTCTCCTGCCACGGCCCAGTTCCAGCGAAGAGTCCCTCGGCCCCTCCGAGCCCCGGCTGGATAAATATTTCAGCCACGCTTTCGCCTGGTTTGAGTCGTTATCGTTACGCATCGCGCTTCAAAGATCTGACTGCTCCTCGCCGGTCATTCTTTCATCTGTGTAAGGGGTGGATCACTCCTTTGCTCTGCTGCCAGAGAGATCTTTCTACTCTTTTCCTTTCTCGCTAATTCAATCTTCTCTTTATACTAGCATCTTTGGACTGACTCCCACATGACAGGCGAGTTTGAGCCCTGCTGTGTTTAATGACTCTCTCTCGCGCACGGTATCTGTCTGTGTCTGTCAAATGAATCTGCCTGGTTCAGAACGGGCTGGCTCTAATTGCAGTGTGTAACGGTTTTAGATATGATCAACTCTCTGACAGCTGGGATTTGAAAGGTCAGGAGCTCCAAATCTAATGACAGCGAAACCAAGAGCAAGCTGTCGCCTGGAAACAATAGAACTCCGGCAGTCGTGCCCAGGTGGCCAAGGCAACGTCACGCGCGCCGCTTCAAATATTCAGACTGGAATCCAGGAATGTAAAAGAGAACACCCATTCATTCTGACCCGGGGAATGATTCTCACAGCTGTTTGGGATGTTTTGTGGCGATGCTGGGGCACAAGAGGCTCTTTATGTCTGTTTTTGCTTGACTGAAACATTTTAATGAAGCAAATGATTCCCAGAGCGGAGGGTGTTTTAGTCAACAGCAGTTCCACAGAAACCTAACTCGCTATATATCACTGTTTTTCACTTTAAAGAAATCTGAAAGCTGTGGTTGCCAGAACTTTATTGTGCAATAAGAACATTTATCAACAGCCATTTATGATTTATGATTTGAACAATTTACAGTAAACACGCATATTTCATTAGCTGATTTAATGTTAATTAGAGATGCACCGATTGCAATTTTCTTGGCCGATTCCGATTTCGGATTTTTGTTAGTGTGATCTGCCGATACCAATTTTTGCCGATGCCGATTTTCTTTCTAAGAACTATAATTGACAGCATATAAAATCAAAAATCTACTTTTCTTCAACGCCAAGTTTTATATTTATTAAAAAAAAACACAAGTAAAAAGTCAGTAATAAAAAAATTGCGAACAACAGCACAAATAAATGCAATAGAATAAAGAAAGCTATGAAATTAAGTTTTTCAGGTTAAGTAAGTTTTTATTCAGGTAAGAAATACTACAGAAATTAAAGTAATCAAATGTAAAATAACACATCCAGTGTTATTTTACATTTGATTACTTTCATTTCTGTAGTCTTCATTGTAAAAATTAAATACAGATTAATGCTTACCATTAAAGTTATGAAACGTATTCAGTCAAGAGCAGAAAATGATTTTCTTTGTCTTTTGTTCTTTGATTAACTTTTCCACAAGCTGACGTGAATGTTTAGATAGAAGGTGCACACAAATATAAAATCATGGCACCAAAATAATGCAATAAACATTAATATAACATCATAAGATGTAACGTAACTGGTGAGAAAAAAACTAAGAACAGTTAAATTACATATGTTTGACATACGCATATATGTAATTAACTGGTGTAATGTGACTATACCAACATACTGAAGTATCAAAATTTGTTTTGTACCTTTATAATACACTGACAACCACCAAAACATGTGGTTATGAGAAAGCCACATGTAAAAATCAAAGCTCATAATAACTTTTCCTCAAGCTGAGGTGACAAATATAGAAGGCGCACACAAATATAAAATCATGGCACCAAAATAATGCAATAAACAATATAACAACAAAAGATGTGACATGAAACTAATTTACATAACTGAAAATAACTAACTAAAAATAAACAGTTATTTCAAAGAAAAAAAAACCACCAAATACTGTATGAAGTGCCTCACAGGGAATTTTGGGAATGTCAATTTTTTTTATGTAAACTATAAGATGACTTGTTCATTTTCACTTCATTTTAACAATATTTTACTGCAAAATTACATGAAATGTCCTGTTAGATTTATTAGTTTTCAACATATATAGTAAAGGAACAGTCTTTTACTGTAAAACTCATTTTTTACAGACTAGGAGCTATTGTAGTTATTGTTTGGAAGCAATGTGAAAAATAGTTAAAGTACATAAAATTAATAAAAGTTTGATTTGTACGTTAATATAAACATACAAATAAATATTGAAGGTTGCTTGTTTAGTCTGAGGTGAGTGTACACGTTAAACGCTGTTCTATATGCCTTCAACCTATAAACTGTGAACATTAAATACAACTGGAAAATGAATTTACATTGGACTTAATTTAAAAAACAAACCCAGAGAAGGGAATATGCGTTCTCATTTCAGACGTTCATGGCATTCCAGTCTAGAGAGAGTATGTTTACTCAAAGGAGCCGTCATATTTAATTTGGCTGTGTACATGTTAGAGGTCTGTCTGTCTGTCAGCGAGGGGACGATGTGTGAGAGTGATGCAAGAGTCCAGCTCACAGCCTGCAGTGACAGACACCAGAAAGAGAATGAGAGAGAGAGAGGAGCTCTTTCAAAACATGCCCTTTTCTGTTTACTGCATACTCTGCCTTTATGTACTAGATTGGATTTTTTCCCCCTACTGAGCATGTCGCAGCGTGTCCTGGTATTTCCTCTCAAATTATTTCATTTGTCTTTGCTAAGCTTTCTAAACAATACTCTAATACGCATGAAGACACATACATAAATATTTAGAAATACACGGGTGTTCAGACATTTGGGGTCAGTAAGGTTTTTATATAAATTTAAACTTTTATTTAGCAATGATGCATTCACTTATTTATTCACACACACGCATTCACACAGGTGATTGTTTCTTCATAACAAATGGTATATTGATTAATTAAAAAAAAAAGTAATTATTGGCCTGGTAATGATTAATAGGCTAGTCTTATTATAACAAATGCCACAGTTAAGAACTATGGTACGTGGCCTTCAGATATTCCAAAAGATGGCATAGATTAAATCATTAAGAGCCTGATGAACTGTTAACGAGTAAGAAATAAACAATATCAATATAAGAAAATGTTGTTAGACTGGCATGTTGAATTAGAACATTCTGTCAAACTATAGCCTATAAGTGCCTAAATCATATAAAATACATTACATAGATATATCCTATGTAAACAAGTAATTGTTAACTATGATGTTACTTTATTGCATCAACTTTGCATAGATGATAGCACAAAAGATCATTTCACAAAAATAAATATACAAGCAAACAAACAAACAAATAAACCTTATGAGTGAGCATGACCCACTTCAACCCTGTCTTAATGATTTTTAATTTCACTTGAATATTTCATCTGCCTGGATTATTTTTTCTGTGAGCACTTCATTTCGTTATGGGATTGTTTCACTTTTCAGTTTTTTCGATTCAACTATATCTATCTTTTTTTTTATTACAAGTACAATGAACATTTCCATCGCTTCTTCTGCCATCTTGGGTGGATTTTGTTCACTAATCTTAATGCAATGCATTTGCCATACAATTTATTTAAATGGGTCATATGATGCTGCTAAAAATAAAATTTTTGTGTATTTGGTGTAATGAAATGTGTTTATGTGGTTTAAGGTTCAAAAAACACATTATTTTCCACATACCGTACATTATTGTTTCTCCTCTATGCCCCGACTTTCTGAAACGCGTAGATTTTTACAAAGCTTATCGTTCTGAAAAGCGTGGTGTGCTCTGATTGGCCAGCTATGCAGTGCATTGTGATTGGCCGAATACCTCAAGCGTGTGATGGAAATGTTACACCCCTCACCATATTGTTGATGCCGTGTCCCAGAGTGACGAGACAAAAACAAGAAAACCCATTATAAATGAGGCATTTTTTGTATCCAGTGGGTCATAATTACAGATTATAATGACTTATACTGTCTTTTTACGCATTGCATTGCATCGCGCCGCGTAAACATAAAACCATGTCTGCATTTGTGATCGGAGAACTGACAAAAAACAAGAACTACTCTACACTGCTCAAAACTAGCGTTTGAAGCGTCCGGGGAAAATTCCGTTAAATAAAAAAATCATACTAGTTACATTGGCATTGTAGTCTACGCTACCAGGATCAGGAAACAGTCCTCCATAAAAATGCGCTGGAAACATCGGCATATTTGGGTTGAATTGTTCTGGACAGTGGTAAAACACTTAACCCTGATTCTAGTCGTGTCCTCTTTTGGAAGGCCAAACTAAGTAGTTTCGCTTTCACAACGAAACAAAGCCTCACACACGACGGGCGAGAGTGAGCGGAGGGGCGGGCTTGCGGCAAACCACATGTGACGACCCCGGGCTGGACTCTGCTTTGGCCACGGTGAAAGCCGATCCGGCGATCCACAGCACGAAGTTGATGTATTTCCTCAGCGACCAGCACGGATCAGCTCCAGGCATGACGAAGCGGATATCATCCTCTTTTGGAAGCCCAAACAAAGTAGTTTTGCTTTCACAACAAAACACACAGTGCCTTCACTACATGGCGTCCGCGACAACAATACTACAGCGAGAATAAAAGTTACACCTTCTTTCTTTGCGTGAACATTTGGGCGGCGTTATGCAAATCTTCCCACATCGTGATGTAGACATGTGGGGGCGTGTTAGAACGAGCCATTTAACTTTTATAAAGAATATCTCTTTGGATTTGAGACTTTAGTCTTTGCAACTTTACAGATCTTCTTTATGCACCAAGAGCTTGTAACACTCCAAAGAGAAAGGAAAAATTTAAATCACATCATATGACCTCTTTAAAAATCAAGAGTTTTCAATAATATAGCATTTGGCATAATGCAATATTTAGTGAAATTGTGCTTTTTTTATTGCCTTGAACTGTTTTCTACATTTCTAAATTTTTTTGGGCATTTAATTAATCATAGCTATGTATAATGATTTTTTTTACTTTTGCTGACTAATAAAGCATTACGGGTCTTATCGGCAAGCAAGAACTTTTACATCAATCACAGTATGAACGAAGAACCAAGAGAACTGAACTACAAGTGTAAACATACCCTCAGTCGAACCGCACCAATATTTGGATGCCAGTGTTCACACTTATTCAAATGAACCAAACTAACACCATCGAATCAATTCTGCCAAGTGTATACACACCCTTGGTTTTTTCATAGGAACACACCTACGATGCCTATGTAGAGAGCTGCTGGGTTTTTGCAAAAAAAAAAAAAAAAAAAAAAAAAAAAAAAAAAAAACAAACAAAAAAAAATAAACACAACGAGCCAGAGACTCCCACAAAGCAGATTGAAATGAGTGTGTGAATGAGAGAGAGAAAAAAGCTCACGGAGTTAGAGAAAGTGAGAAAAGGTGAGCATATCGAGTTACGGCGGACTGATTGAAAAAAAAAATGAGGAAACAAGTGTGAGAACGGGAGCGAGAATAAAAAGGAGAGAGAGTATTTGATGCGAGGCAGGCAGTCTTCCTGCAGTCTCATCTCATCAGTCCGGTGAAAGAGAAAGGGAGGATCAAAGCTCCAGTTCTTGCCTCAGAGACACCCAGAGAACTATCCCCGAACACGTCCTACCGCACACCTTCTTCCGCTTCACGAAACCACACACACATACAACACATCTGTCATCCGCTCCGCCGCTGAGAAGAGCAGTTCCCCTAAAAATAAAATTTTTTGTCATCATTTACTCACCCTCAATGTCGTTTCAGCCCCGTATTATTTTCTTTCTTCTATGGAACACAAAAGGAGGCAGGAATATAATAGCTGATCTTTTCCATACAAGTGGATGGTAATTTATACTGCCAAGTGACGTAAAAATGGTCCATGCGACACTATATTCCAAGTCTTGCGCAACATTTCCTCACTCAGAGCTGTTGTGTTGCTTCAGAAGACTTGGAATATGCAGAGCACCACTTTTATGCTCCTTTTGTCCAATTTCTTTTTCCAATTTTAGTTGTATGGAAACCACATGTGGGTGAGAAAATGGCAATTTTATGGTGAACTGTTCCCTTAAGGAGAGAAAAGATACATTTTCAAGATCTTTGAAACACTAAAATCCTTTTTTTCCTTCAAAACTCACATTGGAAATCCTTGACTAACCCAGAATGTGATTTTGTAGAAGATGACATCAGGCCGTATGCTGGCAGACGATCATCATTGATCATGTAATGTTGTCTAGAAGCAGGCATTTGGTGTGAGTGTTACCGTCTGTTAGAGCTTTTTATGTCAGCGAGACTTACATTACGACAGAATTGATGTGGCAGCAATCCGTTTCATTCTAATAGTTTGTGATGATACTGTATAGAAAAACTTGATATGTATTACAAAACCAGCTGTGCTTCAAGCCTTAAAGGCAAACATACCTACACATTTAATCTCTATATAGGATGCATTTCTGAGAGAATCAGAATATTTAGCCGAAAAATGTTGGGCGGGTCTTAATTTTACTTGTGAGGGTTTGATTAGATTGCATTGGACAGGGTTAGGCAAGTTTTGAAACTGAAGAATTAGATTGCTTTTAATTAATGGATATTAATTTAAAGGTGCAATAGGTGATTGTCTTCAGAAAAAATTGTTATGCTGGTTGAAAGTCTCTTCACATCCCAATAGCAATCATTAAAGAGCAGGTCATATGGTTTTTTAAAGTGTCCTATAGAGTCCCCTTTAACAGGTTTAAATGCATCTAAGGTCAGAAAACGTAATTTTCTCAGAATATACATTCAATATTAGAGTCATTTTTTTATGATATCGAAACGATTCGTTCGAAGCAGTTCTGAGCTTAAGGGTCTGTAAACCCCTCCCTTCACTCTGCTCTGATTGGTCAGCTGGCCAAGTCTGTTGTGATTGGTACAGAGAGGGGTGCGCGAGTGCTACCATTAACAAAGCACCTTTACATAAAACAATAATATAGTGCTCCGATCGGTTCTTAAAATAATAACATAAAAACATTTTGTTTAACACTTAAGCAAGCAAATCGTGCCAGCTAAAGTTTAGCTGCTAAACTGTAAACACTTAACAAAACAATAATGGTGGATACATTAGCCGAGTGCTAACGTGACTAACAGGTGAAACAATACAGTTTGTAAACCAAAATATGTCAACTTCCCCCTCGGTAGAAAACGCAGTCGTCCGGAGCGATCATAGACCGTATCGAAAGGGCACTTTTCCGCGTAGAGAAGCAGTCCTCGATAAAATGATGAACAAAAGGTTTGCATTGTATTGTGGACAACAATGAATTTTAACCACTGATTCTTCACATCATCATCTTTCGGCAATGAAAACAAAACAAACTTGCTTTTTCGTCTTCTCGACATGATGTAAACACACTAACTAGCGGAAGTGTTTGTGGGCAGGTCAGAGTGTTCATATTTCGCAGGCAGGCGGGGATTATGCAAATGTGTTACCTAGTGACGTATATCGCTAACAGGCAGAAGATTCGAAAATATGACGACTCGTTAAGGCGATTCAGAGTCGACTCTCTCTTTTGAGAGAAAATATCTTTATTTATCATGCACTTTTTTGATGAACAACTTTGCAGACTGTTTACATTGAAGAATAGCTACGTTACAAACTGCAGAACAGTTTGTATACTGCAATTTTTATATAATTATTTTTAATATTAAAAAACATTTTATTAAAAAAGTACAGTCAGTAAAACCATTGTAAAACCTTTTCTTTTCCAATCAATTTAAGGAAGAATGATTGTACAAATGATTGACACAGAAAGGCCCTTCACCTGTGTGCATGTTCTTTGTTGTGTGTTTTATTTGATTTGTAAATCTTTTTAACTCTTTCGATGAGATCAGTATGTTCTGATTGCTATCGGCAGATTTAATTCCCAGATCTCATGCAGCTCTGTCAGATAAGAATGCTCCAGCCCTCCCTGTCCCAGTGTGTCATCCCAGCCCTGACTTCAGAGACGAAGCGCTGTAATTGATATTCCGACAGCTGTTCAGGAGCGCTAGGTTGACTGGACAGAAAATCCACTTGGCATGGCTCACAGGGATGAGAAGGACTTGGCGGCAGTGACATATGGTGCGCTGTAAGCCACCATCATCCTCAGACTTTCCGCTCTGAAATAGAGCTTGTTATCTTTGGCCTGAGATGGTACGGTCCGCGTTTGTACCCTCAGGCTGCGGGTTTATCAGTCAGATATGTAGTAGATGACCCTTAACAGCCTGCTGATTTGATTTACCGCCAATTGTAATGCCTCGCTGTAAAGATTTGCTTTCTGTGGGTCTGTTATTTCCTCTGAATGCTCTTTTAAATTGATTGCTGCAGCATAAACTAACCAGCGTCTATGGCTAGTGGTAATACCACTCTGCAATTTTCAGTGAAATAGCATATGAGATATTGTAAACTGCAATAAAGATATGCTGTTTTGTATTAATTTGGTTTATCTGTTTTTTTGTTTTTTTGTTGTTGTTGTTGTTGTTGTTGTTGTTTTTACACATACACACAAATATACTACTATTATTAAATACTATATTACATAATCAATATATACAAATAAAATTAATAAAATAGTCCAATTATAATAAAACATTTAATTACATTTTTTAAATTAAATTATCTAAAATTATCTGAAATATCATACGCACTAATATATAAAGTGTATTAATTTTTTCATTTAGAATTAATTTTTATTTATTTATATATATATATTTATTTATATTTATATATATTTTTAATCTATTGTGATAAATATTATATATATATATATATATATATATATCATATATCATATATATATATAGTTATATATAATATTCTGAGATCTGGTTATAAATTAACAGTAATTAGCTACAAATAGTACATACAATTCTATAAATACTATATTAAATAATCATATATAACAAATAAAATTAAAATAAATAGTCAATTATATTAAAAAAAAATTATTGTTATTACCATTTATTCCATTTTTACTTTGCTTTTGATTTTTACCTTTAATTATTTACATTTTTTCAAATTAAATTATCTAAAATTATCTGCAATTATCAGACGCAAACACCTATATTATTTAAATTGTATTTCATTTTTCATTTTAGAATTAATTATTATATAATGTCTATATATATATATATATAATATATTTATTTATAGTTATAAAAATTTTATATAATTGTGTAAATATTATATTAGTATAATATATAATATATAATATCTTAGATATTCTGAGATAATGTTTATCAATAATATATTATCCTACATAAATATATATAAATTAATTATAATTTTTATGTGTAAATACATACATAGATACATACATAAACATTATATATATGTATGTATATATTATTGTATTATAATTTCACTTTCACAACTATATATTTATGTTCATGTATTTATTTGTTAAGTAGCCATATAATGAGCGGCATAATGTGCAGTCAGATGATCATTATCGTAAAATAAACCCCTTCGGGATGATACAGATCAGATCACACTGTTGAGGTTTATTTAGCAATAATGATCATCTAAATGTGCATTATCCTTTATACAAATACCAGGCTTATTGTGCATTTCACCTCAGTCCTTAATAGGGATATGCCGGTATCAAATTTTCATGTTGCGAACTTGCGATTAATTGCTAATGCTTTTTTATTAGTGCTTCAGCACACCAGCCCAGATGTTTAACCCAGATGCTTAGATGCATTACGTCAAAGAAGAATCGTACACAATAACACCGGGAGTGTCTATTAACAAGGTAGTACAAACAGGGTCTGTTGTGATTTCATGTTGATTTTATAGAGGCAGTCCTGAAGCTCTCAATGTGTTCAACAGGGCTCTGAATGATGAGTAACTGGGGAAAATCAGTGTTAAAGACTTCTGTCAGACACAGACAAGCCTGAAAGTAAATGCCGCTGCATTTAGGCTAGTTTAAATAGCGGCCTTTGATTGGAATTACCTGGAGGTCTGGAATTGGTATTGATTTATTAAGAGATACTGTTAAAGGAATTGCGCTTAATGGAATTGAATTCACGGGAGGAGTGCATCGCTGCTTATCTTCAAAGCCTCATCAACCCTTTTGGTGCCTGAGCGAAATTAGCCTTCATGATCTTTCAAAGTAGCGAACAAAGTGCAATTACCTTCAATATGGACCTGCAGTGTTGTTGTTAACTGTAGCTTAAATTAACTGTAGCTACACATAATGTAAAGGAGTTCAACCACAGTCAAGTTATCCAAACAAAAGTGGAGAACTACATTAAAGCAATGGAAGGAGGTAATGTCTTTTTAAATACATACCCATCGTGGCAATATCATTTTTAGCAATCAGACAGTGTTTGCATGGTACAAAAACAAAAAGGATGTCAGTTTGCATTAAAGGATGATGTTTTACTCGAAATAATCAAAGCATTTAAAGGGGTCATATGATGTGATTTAAATTTTTCCTTTCTCTTTGGAGTGTTACAATCTCTTGGTGCATAAATAAGATCTGTAAAGTTGCAAAAACTAAAATATTTTCTTTATAAAAGTTAAGAGTCAGCCACACCTACCTAAAACGGCTCGTTCGAACACGCCCCCACGTCTACCTCACTATGTGGGAAGATTTGCATAACGCCGCCCAAATGTTCACGCAAAGAAAGAAGGCGTAACTTATATTCTCGCTGTATTATTGTTGTTGCAGCCTCCGCCATGTCGTGAAGGCGCTGTGTTGTTCGTTGTGAAAGCGAACCACTTTGTGGTCTTTTCCAAAAGAGGACTAATCCGCTGGGGGCAAAGGGTGGGGGTTCGTCATGCCTGGAGCTGATCCGTTCTGGTTGCTGAAGAAATACAACAACTTAGTGCGGTGAATCACCGTCACATTTTATGAGGACTGTTTTTACTGATCCTGGCGAGTACCGTTATACTAAATGGCCGGCGTTTCTGAATCACGTAATACTTATTCTTTTTATCATTTGCCACTGTTGATTCAAATGCGAGTTTTGGGCAGTAGAGTATCACTTGTTTTTTGTCATTTCTGTGATCACAAATGCAGACAGGGTTTTTATGTTTACGCGGCACAATGCAATGCAACGTAACACGTAAAAAGACAGTATAAGTCAGTATAATCAGTAATTATGTTCCCACTGGATGCAACAAATGCCTATATGGGTTTTATTGTTTTTGTCTCGTTGCTCCGGCTGGGACATGGCATCATCAACAGTATGGTGAGGGGCGTTACATTTTCGTCACACGTTTGAGGTATTCGGCTAATCACAACGCACTTGATAGCTGGCCAGTCAGAGCACACCTCACTTTTTCAGACCGATGAGCTTTGTAAAAATCGCTGCGTTTCAGAAAGGCGGGGCATAGAGCAGAAACAATAATGTACAGTATGTGGAAAAATGTGTTTTTTTTACTTAAACCGCATAAACACATTTCATTACAGCAAATAATGTTATTTTTAGCGGCATCATATGACCCCTTATAAGATTTTATGTTTTAATTGCAAATAAAACTCATACCATTTTGATGACACGTGTTTATATTAACTATAAATGTTGTCAGTCATACCAGTATAATGACACAGGTAAAAACAAATAAATTCGACTCAAAAAAATAATAATATAAAAAATTTAATAAATAAATCATTAAATTATAATTAACTATTGACATCGATTTGATTTTAATTAAATAATCGTATATTTAAAATGAATTTATTCAAATGGCTTAGAATCAGCATAAATCTATGAAAGCTTGTTTCCACCATGAGAAAAAAAAATAATTAATAAAAAGTTAATTGCAACTTTTTATGTCACAATTCTGACTTTTTTTCTTTCAATTGCAAAAAAAAAGTCATTCTTAAAAATCATAAATTCTTTAAAAAAGGGGATTCTAAGTTAACGTCTGTCACACTCCTGGACGTTGTGGTTGTGTTTTCTCCCTCATGTGTTCACCATGACCTTTCCCTCGTGTTTGATTGTATCATTATGTTCAGGTGTGTCTTGTCATTACCCTCATTTGCTTTCCTTTTTAAGGCTACGTCCACATGAAGCCAGAGCTTTCCCTATCCAATCTTTTTTTTCCCCTCGTCTCAAGAAATATCTGCGTCCACACAAAACCAACTCAAAACGATGTAGTATACATGCCAAACCAGCATGTGGCGCTGTAATTCTGCCACAGAGCTACACTAAAAATGGGAGGAAGAAGACTTGTACTATGCGCATAAACCTAGCGGGTGGTATACAAAC
Organism: Sinocyclocheilus anophthalmus; assembly: GCA_018155175.1. Classification (NCBI taxonomy): domain Eukaryota; kingdom Metazoa; phylum Chordata; class Actinopteri; order Cypriniformes; family Cyprinidae; genus Sinocyclocheilus; species Sinocyclocheilus anophthalmus. The sequence continues at coordinate 108,581 of JADLZN010002635.1, forward strand.
GAACATGGAACAATACATTTATGAATCTGTGTTAATGTTAGTTAATAAAAAGACAATCGTTCGGTGTTTGTTCATGTTTTTGTTGCTGTTACGTGATGTAGCGGTGACGAGGGGCGAGACGTGGGCTGATGACGTCATCGTTTCAGAAAATATCCGGATTCGCTGTCCACACAAAAACGCAAGGGCTGCGTTTTCTGATTTATCCACTCTGGGACCCGGTTTCCAAAAAATATCGGTTTCACTCTCCCAAAAACGCCGGATGCGTGTGGACAAAACACCTATACGATAAAAAATGTATGCATATACAGCTAAACACGTCTCCGTGTGGACGGGGCCTTAGTCTATGCTGTTCACTGTTTTCGGCTGGTCTTAACGTTACGTGTGTGGTACTTGCCTGCCTTATGTGGATAACCTTCTGGGAAGTTAAAGGTCCCATTTTGTCAAAACTGAAATTTCCTGGCTTTTTCCTGGCTAGGTCTGGGGCTATTTAACTACCATATAAGTTGCAAAACAGTCAGTCCACAGTAAAATGCACACAGCCTGCTTAAAGTAGCTGTGATTTTTCACGAACTGTTGTGACTTCCGTAAAAAGTTGACGTCAGAACTACAAAGTCACCGTCTTCAGTCACCACCCCGAGGACCGCCCACCGTCCCACTCTCCTTTTGCCAACCCCCAGACAACAACACGGAAACATGTCGAAAAGGTTAACTTTAACCACGAAACCAGATCGGCCGACCTGTAACGTTACACTCTCACTCAAAGATGGACGATTTGACAGGATTGTTACTATGAGGTGGATCACATCTAACGTGTATAGTAAAGACAAACTCACCGTGTCTATCTAGTCATGATGAAGATGTATATACATTTCAATTTCAGCAGGCAACTATTTTTACAGCTACACTATTGTTCCAGCCACAATTAATCACAACAATGTATATACAATTACAAATGATTATATATAAATCGTCAGTTTGTTGTTTTACACACTTGCACACAGACATTATTTCATACATGACATAGTCGTGAGATGCAAGAAACATAGACATATGGCAAGAAATCTGTAGACGCGCCCATAACAACAAAAGACAATACTTTATTGAACCTTTTGTGATAAGAAGTGTGCGCTGCAAACGCGAGCATTTTTGACGATCGTTTCTGTCCAGTCTGCTCGTTTTATCGCGTTTAACCACAGCTGTCGTCGTTTTTTTGTCTTTCAGTGGTAGCAGATATGCGATCAAATGTCTAATTTGAGGCTGCATTACGTGGATTCTGGTACCCAACATCACAACAAGATGATATTTTAAGCTCCTTATGTAGCCGAATCTGCCTGCGCTGGTTTGAATGGCCGCCTCCTAGTTTTCCCTCCCGCTGTTGTGTTTTGCTGCCTCCAGCTAGCGCTGTGACATCGGCTGACCCTAGTTACCTGTTGTTGGCCTGGCCGTGCGTCACTCAGAAAACAACAGGCCAATCAGAAGAGAGGCTCATGAATATTAATTAGACAGGCCAAAATTGACCCGTTCTCAGCAGAGCTCCTGAGAGAGGAGCTGTAAAAATATATTGAGATGTTTTTTGGCACTTATACCGCAAATATATATTCTTAAGGATATCAATACTTAAAATAAAACTCTAGAAAGGTGTACAATATGGGACCTTTAAAGACTGTGTACCGTTATCTTCATCGTATTTGTGCGCTTCTTCAACACCGCTGCGTGACAGAAGACCAGACCACAGAGAGTGAAGCGGCGTGTAACCCCTCGTTTATTTTTTTTGTTTTGTTTTGTTTTTCGTTCATGGACCGCCCGGTGGGCCGGAAGCTGGAGCAGGGGGAAAGATCTCTCGAGGACAATACTAGACTGTTATTAGAAATAGCTCACTACACCAGCTATCCGGACAACGTGCTCTGTTCGTTTTACAACGCGAGCCTTAACACCGCTTGCAGAGCGCCATCGTCCGAAGATGGTTCTCGAGAGTTTCTCGAGGACCATTTTTTTGGTCCTCTTTTTTTTTTTTTGCGATTGCAAATTTATATTTCGCAGTTCATATTTTTTTCTTGCGATTACATGTTTATGTCTCACAATTGATACTATTTTCTTGCAATTGCAAGTTTATATCACACAATTCAGATTTTTTTTCTCACAATTGTGAGTTTATATTTCACAATTCAGACTTTTCTTCTGAGAATTGCGAGTTTATGTCCTGTCGAGGAAAAAAAATTTAAATAAAAGGCAGAATTGTGATATAAAAAAAATCACAATTACCTTTTTATTTTTTTGTCCCATGGTTGAAGCTTCAGAAATCTGCTCATTGTGAAAATAATTGCATTTATTCAGTTATTTAATTATGAACATTGTGAAAATATGTCCAGCTGTGGAACAAGCAATATACTATTTAATTATTTACAAATGAATTTTTGATGCTAAGTATATCAACCTGGTTATTGTGTATTTAAAACACATTCTGTTTATTATTACTATTAAAGAAATTCTACCTGTTTCATTTATGTGTGTCTGACAAATATGCATCACAATACGTAATTAGTTTTATAGAGTATTAGGTTAAAACTGTGTAATTCAAATGGATGGAAATTTTATATGCAATTCACATACATAAATCTTAAATTTAGGTCTAAATATTTGTCGAAAACACAATGCTGAACTGTAAATAGTTTTTTATTGGTTTATTTACATGAACTGTTTCAAATATAATACACTTATTCACTTGAATGAAAGCGAGAAAAGACATTTTAGGAGCTCATGTTTGATTATCACCTCAACTCGGCTGTAAAGCTGCACTGTGACAAAAACAGCAACGCTGCATTTTGACACACTATGTTTACTGCTCGTCGGTAAAAGTAGCTTGTTACTGGAAAAGCTACATTGTTTTAAAAACAGCAAAGGTACTGTCACGCTATGGAAAACTGTTAATTCAGTGGAGTCGCTACCTCTTGTTTTTCTCTCCTCTCAAACTACACAAGGCAGAAAGCAGTTTACCCAGAGATCAGAAAATGTTGTTCTCATTAGAGATAAAGATAGTCAGCAAAGCCTTGCTCCTCATGAACGGATCATCCGTCAAAACGTACCTGCTTTTAGCAGACCTTCAGCAAAAATAGAATGATAATTGCCTCAATTAGTAACAGTGGGGAAAACAGAAGCGGCTGTTTGGTGTGGAGATGAATGTTGGTGTGCTGGATGGAGGAGGAAGGAGAGGTTTGGTCCTCAAATATACGAAAATATAGGAGTACTGCACCAAAAAATAGGAAGTTTTTCAGTGGAACACTACTGGAGAAGTTTTAAGAATCATTATGCAGCTTTTTCCACCATACGGTGACAATTTATATGACGATATCTAAAATGTATTTTTTTAAAAGCCATAAAAGTAGTCCATTGTGCACTGTATTTCAATAAATATACATGAGGGACATAAACTTAAGTGACACAACAAGAAAGAAAGAAAGTTACAACATGGGCTCATTCGGAAAAAAAATCATATTCATACACAGTGTTGGGGTAACGCATTACAAGTAATGCGAGTTACGTAATCAGATTACTTTTTTTAAGTAACTAGTAAAGTAACGCATTACTTTTTAATTTACAAGAAAATATCTGAGTTACTTTTTCAAATAAGCAACGCAAGTTACTTTTTTTCCCATTTATTGATTGACAGTTCTCCCGTCCCCATGTTGAGAGAAATCGGGAGTAAGATCTTACTTTAGTTCTAGAATAAATGTGAACATGCATTAATTCATCTCACTCACCACAAAAAAAAAAAAACAGTTAAAAGCAACTCAGAATATGACGCAAAGCTGCAATAATTAAATATGTTAAATAATACAAATATCCTTTATGTATTTAATCCCATTTTATTAAAGGGGTCCTATTATGCTCTTTTACAAAGTCTTTATTTTGTTTTGGGGTGTACTAGAACAGACTCTCATAGGTTGTTCGAAAAACACGTTATTTTACATTATTACAACACCTCTCTTCCACCTCTACTCCAGTCTGGCATAACGGCTCGAATCGTTCCTGTATCAAATGAAGGCCCGCCTTCTGAATACGAAATGTGCTGTGATTGGTTAACTGGGCCAGTGTGGGGGGGGGTGTGTGTTGTGATTGGCTCACTCGGCGCCTGGTCGGGAAATGTCACACCCCTTACCATAGCTTCAGTGTAAATATTGCTTCAATATCAAATCAATTTGAGCGCGATTTAAACCCGGTTGATTGTAAACACTCTAAGTTTGTCTGGCTTGGGAAATCTAGCGTGTCTCCGACATAGTGATAAGACTCGTTGCTTTCTCTAGTGCAGCTCAACGAGGTCTCGTCCCATTTGTCGGTATTTTTGATATCACAAATCCTGGAAAATATGCGTTGTAGTCCAAACGAGCCGTTCGTTGTAGTTCTTGAAAATTGATTTTTTTAAAAAACTAAATATCTCCCTTTGAAGTGGACTTTGAGCTTTGTAACTTTGCAGATCTTTTTTATGCTCAAACAGCAACATTACAGACTAACTAAAGTTGAAAAAGTGAAAAAGCATAATAGCACCCCTTTAACCAATTTGCTGCTGACCTTCGATGATCCAATTCAACCATACTAATAAGCAAAAATTACACAAGATAAGCTAACATTTCTTCTTCTTTTTTATTGCTGAAGAGTGTTGAACTTTCTTCTTCTGCGTTCTACTGTACAGACGTGACTTTACATTTCCTTCAGCCTGAGGCTTTGGTGTGAAAGAGCTTTTACATTTGCCAAAAATAGAACTTTTTATATTAAAAGCAAACAATACAATCCCAGCCCAAAAAAAGTAACGCAAAGTAACGTAACGCATTACTTTTCATAAAAAAGTAACTAAGTAACGTAATTAGTTACTTTTTTAGGAAGTAATGCAATATTGTAATGCATTACTTTTAAAAGTAACTTTCCCCAACACTGTTCATACAATTCAGTGCAGTATCCAGATGAAATGAACACTACACTGAAACCGGCTTTGAAACAATTAGAAACTGTTAGTAAATTTCACAATCACAAAGAAACCGCAAGTAACGCGCATTGAATTAAATGTGAACTTTTGAAGTATAAAGACTTAAATAGTATTTTCTTGTGCAGTTCTTTGCACAATATTACTGTATGTTAAGATCTCAAACACTTTTACCATAGTACATGGTTTTTGAACTAATACATATTGATGTTTGCATTACGTAACTATCTATCTAACTAACTAACTAACTTTTCTGATGTAAACTTACTCGGTAGCTCACCTTGAAACTCAGGTTGGAACAAAAGAGCTGAAAGACTTGTAGAAGCAAGCTAAAATGACATGGTTGCTTCAGAAAATGTGTTTTTATCTCATGCTTGCTTTTGTTAACGCTATCATTTTGTTTGAATTATTTTCAAAAGTGATAGAGCATTAACCTTTTACTGAACATTTCTGAACTGCCACGATACATACAACAAGAAACAAGAAAAACTGAAATATTTATGTTCATCTGTTTCACAAAACTTTGCCACCTAAAGGACATTTCAAAGCATCATTAAACGTGCAAGAAGCAACATAATATTATTTTGCTGAAAGGTTTTTTTCCAGTGATTCTCATCATGGCATTCCAAAACATTACAAAATGACTTTTTTGTTTCTTTTGTAGGAGATATTTTGAAAACATTAGGGTCCAAAACATGCAACATTGGACACCTTTAGATTACACAGACGTGCGTCTTGAAAAAAACATTTTTGCTGATTTGCAAAGAGGCCTAATATTACCTAATTTAATCATGCTGAGTTCAAAAATATCAATAGAAACATTCCATCCAGTGTTTGCACAAATGAACAGTGTAGACCTTTCAAATAATATGAATGTATCAGCTAAAATGCACTTATCAAAATAACAAAAGTATTATATAAAGTATTAAACATATATAAATTATTAAAAATGAATATAAAGTAAACATATAAAGTATGAAAAATCTATTATTTAACTTACAATATATAAATTCTCCATTTAAAGCCCACAGATTTTACATAAACACAAGTTTATCAATAAATCAGCATTTCCCCAACAAAATCTGTCATTTCTGTTGCTGTGTGGGTGTAGTAAAAATAACAGGCATAAAATAATGTCTTCAGAATCATTCATGTGTGAAAATTGACTCTGAATCCAGCAAATAGTTGTATCCTGACAAAGTTTTTTTCTGCTGATTAAGGGATAATACAAGACTTTTTTCACCTTACAAAGGGTTGTCAAAAGCAAAAAAGCTACAAAATGCACATTTAGTGAGAAATTGTGATGAGCTCGAGCAGGGGTGTAAATTTCGTCTAACAGTAGGGGGGGGACATATTCTGCTAATTACTTATTGCCAATAGTGCAATTACTGCACTCTGAGTGTAAACATTATTCAGTATAACTTATTGGGTTACATTTTCATTTTAATTCCTATTATTGTGTTAGTTAATATGAGAACGGAATATAACCCAAATATACACTGAACAAAATTATAAACGCAAACACTTTTGTTTTTGCCCCCATTTTCATGAGCTGAACTCAAAGATCTAAGACTTTTTCTATGTACTCAAAAGGCTTATTTCTCTGAAATATTGTTCACAAAGCTGTCTAAATCTGTGTTAGTGAGCACAGCACTTCTACTTGCCGAGAATAATCCTCCACCGCCTGTGGGCATATCAAGATGCTGATTAGACAGCATGATTATTGCAAAGGTGTGCCTTAGGCTGGCCACAAAAGGCCACTCTAAAATGTGCAGTTTTAACATACAGCACAATGCCAGAGATGTCGCAAGTTTTTATGGAGCGTGCAATTGGCATGCTGACTGGAGGAATGTCCACCAGAGCTGTTGCCCGTGAATTGAATGTTCATTTCTCTACCATAAGCCGTCTCCAAAGGCGTTTCAGAGAATTTGGCAGTACATCCAACCGGCCTCACAACCGCTGACCACGTGTAACCACACCAGCCCAGTTCCTCCACATCCAGCATCTTCACCTCCCAGATCGTCTGAGACCAGCCACCCGGACAGCGGCTGCAACAATCGGTTTGCATAACCAAAGAATTTCTGTTCAAACTGTCAGAAACCGTCTCAGGGATGTTCATCTGCATGCTCATCGTCCTCATCGGGGTCTCAACCTGACTGCATTTCGTCGTCGTAACCGACTTGAGTGGGCAAAAAAATGGGGGCCCCCCTCACATTCGATGGCGTCTGGCACTTTGGAGAGGTGTTCTCTTCACGGATGAAATCCCCGGTTTTCACTGTTACAGGCAGATGGCAACCGCGTGTATTGCGTCGTGTGGGTGAGCGGTTTGCTGATGTCAACAGTTGGGGATCGAGTGGCCCATGGTGGCGGTGGGGTTTTGGTATGGGCAGGCGTATGTTATGGAAAACGAACACAGTTGCATTTTATTGATGCCATTTTGAATGCACAGAGACACCGTGACGAGCTCCTGAGGCCCATTGTTGTGCCATTCATCCACGACCATCACCTCATGTTGCAGCATGATATGCACGGCCCCATGTTGCAAGGATCTGTACACAATTCCTGGAAGCTGAAAACATCCCAGTTCTTGCATGGCCAGCATACTCACTGGACGTGTCACCCATTGAGCATGTTTGGGATGCTCTGGATCGGCGTATACGACAGCGTGTTCCAGTTCCTGCCAATATCCAGCAACTTTTAAGAGGAGTGGACCAACATTCCACAGGCCACAATCAACAACCTGATCAACTCTATGCAAAGGAGATGTGTTGTACTGCGTGAGGCAATGGTGGTCATACCAGATACTGACTGGTTTTCGGACCCCCCCGGACCCCCCAATACAGTAAAACTACACATTTTAGACTGGCCTTTTATTGTGGCCAGCCTAAGGCACACCTGTGCAATAATCATGCTGTCTAATCAGCATCTTGATATGCCACACCTGTGAGGTGGATGGGATTATCTCGGCAAAGGAGAAGTGCTCACTAACACAGATTTAGACAGATTTGTGAAAAATATTTGAGAGAAATAGGCCTTTTGTGTACATAGAAAAATTCTTAGATCTTTGAGTTCAGCTCATGAAAAATGGGGCAAAAACAAAAGTGTTGCGTTTATATTTGCGAGTTTTTATTTTTGTGTGAACTCTTTAAGTCATTATTGATTTTTTTGTTTTTTTTTTTTTTCTTTTTCTTAAATTTCATATGAAATGTTATTGGAAAATAACTGCATGATGCATTGAAATTCTCATTTTATGTTTCACAGACGAAAATGACGGGGTTTGGAACATCATGAGGGTCAGTAAACACAAGCCGAATTTTCATTACTGAGTGAACTATTTCTTGAAAAGGCTCTTTCACAGTGCACTGTGGTGGTCATGGATTGTCAGGGTAGGATGAAAGCATCCCGTTCCGAACTTAAGAGACCGGAGACAGAGAGATGGAAAACAAAAAAGTAGAGGGAGTCTGATCGGACCCTGCAGCAGAGGGCCAAGAGGCCAGACGGTCTGAAAGCCAAATTGGCAGCAGAAGAAAGAAGCCATTTGGGACTTCAAAGGTAGGAACCAAGCGATCCGTCCATTTGCAGAGAAAGCGTGTCTGGTTCCTAGAGGCGTGATGAGGTGTAGGTTAAATGACGGCAGAAGGTTTCCTTTGTACAGCCGGCGAGCTGGAGGGAATTGAGCAGAAATTGGGACTATCAGCGGTGCATGAATATGCATGGGACGTCATCTCTTGTTAAAGGCTCACTGCCGTCAGAATGGGCTTTTATCTGAGAAATAAAATGAGGAGCTAAAGAGAAAGTGAGAAATGGCTTGCTGCACTTGTCCTTTCATTGAAAATACGTGTAATGCCGATAGTCTCCATTTAGCAGAAATGACTGCAAAACTCAATGTTCCTCTATCAAGCAAAGCATCAGCACACCATCCTGTCGGAAATGTTATTATTTGAGCCGCTGGAGAATAACGCAGAATTTTTAATAAGTCTGAATCAGGACTGAATTTCTGGGGTGATGAGATGAGAATTAGCTTTAGCAGTAAATCAACAGCTCAATTCAAGCTCACTTTTTTCTGTTTCGTTTGCACGTTTATCTTGCGGGGCTAAAACACTAAATGTTTTACTTAGCAGAGAATGTGGACATGTCCTCTCAGAGTCCAAATTTAGCTTTTGGACACACCTGAGAGTGGTGGAATTGAGAAAGAAAAAATTTTTTTTTACCAGTCTTAAAGCAAAATGATGCATTATTTTATGCTGAAAATGATATAGAGAGGATGATGCAGTGAGAATGACTCAAGCTTAATTTGAACTCTTTTGTCTGTTTAACGGTGAAATTATTTTCCTTGCAATTTTATGTCAGACTTCACTGGTCTTTGTGTCACTCAAGATGAGCTTATCTCCATCACTTGGTGAAATCAAACTTGTCACAAAACCGGGAATTATCGTTGTCATTTTGTCTCATCATATTTTTGTCTAGCTGACTTAATGATGAAGTACATTTAAAGGCACAATCTTGGTAAATATTTCAGCTATTTTCAGTCAGGCAAGAACAGTTCCTGTCTACCTGAATAAGAAATGACTAAAATCTATAAAAATGACTGAATGTTATATAGATTTTAAATCAGGAAAACAATATGACAGCAGTTAGCAATATATATTTGTCTTCTTTAGCTCAAATCATTAAAGACGAATATTATATTATATTGTAAAATTAATTTAATTAATTTAATTATTAATACCATTAAAATAGAAATATATTTTCCAAAAGCTGCTATTCCCCCTCTTTTTTTTTTTTTTTTTACAATATTTTTAATTTAATTAAAATAAATAATTGAATATATTTCAGCCAAAAAAAACACGCCAGTGCTATAATTGCTGTATGTGTGAAAGGGATAATAGATGGTTTTATTTGAATCCTGCACATCTCTAACGTTAGTAAAAATCAGATTATCATTCTTACATTTTGGATTAAACCATATAATGTTGCGTTTCCTAATAACAATAGCAGCCAGCTTTTGGGTAACTCAGTTTTATTCACTCGCTAAAGCCAATTTTAAGTTGCGTTTGGCGGAGTCTGTGGCTCTCAGATTGTTAACCTCAGACTGCAGGTTTCCCGCTAAATGCGGCTCTTCCTCTGAGAGAGGTTATCCGTCTGCCACAGCCACAAACAACACAGATAGAGCTTCATTCAGGGATAAATCCTATATGAAATGCTGAATCAGAGCTTACGTGTGGCCGTTTTCATCACACACCTCCTGTGCAGGAGTACAACGGTCATAACACGCACCGCTGAGCTCCAGAGAGAGATAGATAGGTCACTGTAATCATACTGGCATTTTCTGAGCTTCTGAAGCAATACCCATCTCAGCTCAATCACAGTTTTCAGAGATGGACTTTCACACACTTTACACAGTAAAAAGTTCACTCCTGGTTATGTGTGTGTGTGTTATCTGGGTACAAACATGCCGTGTCCACCAGCATGGGGGGAGTTTGAGCTTGGTCGGTCTTGCATGTCAGACACATAGGGTGATGCAGTCCATTTTTCTTCCAAATTCCTCTGAAAATGTCTGCTTTCGATCCCTGACGAGATAGACATGTTCACTAGAGCCCAACAATCCTGTGTATGGCTTCTCGTAGTCTTAATGAGTGATCTTAAAGTGATAGTTCACCCCAAATTGAAGATTGTGTCATCGTTAACTGATAGCATCACCCCCATGTTGTTTAGGATGTGTAAGTGATCTTTTTTCTTTGTGTTACACAAATAGTTGCTCTTTCTGTACAATGAAAGCAGGCTATGGCCACAAACACTAAATATGACACAAAAAGCACTGTATTAGTGCATGTGCATTGCAAGTCTTCTGAAATGACTTAAATTTCAGTCTGTTCCCTAATCGATCCATGATCATATGACCAAATCATATGATTTGAGAAGAATTTGAAAATAGTACAATATAGTGGTGAGTATTTTGTGATGCTTTTTTGTGAAGCTTGACAGCCACTGGTCACTAGTTTTCCTCCAAGTTGCAAATTTTATTACATTTTACACACACACAAAAGCTAAAATAATTGTTAGTGTTTCCCAGTGTTATTATATCAATATTTGCATATTATTATAGTTTTTAATAATATTTTGAATCAGTTTTTATTTTTATATTTTAGTTGTTAATATACACTAAGCTTTGTTAATTTTAATTTTAGTATAATTTTTTTAATTCAAATTTTTTTTTATTACTATTTAGGTTTAATTTATTTTAATTTAGTTTAGTTTTTATTTGATCTCCAGTTAGTAATTTTAGTGCCTCAACTTAAACTAAATGCAAATTAGAGATGTAACTAACTTAATATTATGTTTCTCGGTCATCAAATCAGCATATTAGAATGATTTCTGAAGGATTATGTGACACTGAAGACTGGAGTAATGATGCTGAAAATTCAGCTTTGATCACAGGAATAAATTACATTCTGAAATCTATTCAAATACAAAACAGTTTTTTAAAATGAATATAATATTTCTCAATGTTACTGTTTGTGCTGTATTTTTAATTAAATAAATGCAGCCTTGGTGAGCATAAGAGACCTCTTGCAAAAACTTTTGAACTTTGAAGTGTGCAGTATGTATATTTAGATGACTAAATGATTTCTATGTATAAGAGATGCTTCTTGTCTGTTTTGATCTTGTTGCAATGCATTATGAGATTGTCTTCAGCAGAAAATATGCATGCGTTCAGTGCAACTTGATTTGAGTTATCATGCCTTAAAATGCTTCCTATGTAAAAGCTCACTCGGTTTTCTATCAGAGTCAAAGTGTGTAAGTGTGTATCCTCCTCTACTTTCTCAGCTCACTCATTAGCAGTTGGCTTCACTTCTTTAATAATCCTAAGGTCACATAAGGTCACTGAGGGTCGTTGTGATTCATAGTGAGAAGGGCCGACAGGGGCTCAGCCACCATCTGATTAGACAAATGTTTTCCCCTTCAGCAAGGTGACCGGCTCCACCCGCACAGCCCAAGTGTGCAATTAGGAGACCTGTGATTTATTGCTTTTACTGACGTCCTTTCAATCCAGCACATATATCACCAAACCATGAGTGATTCACCTTTTACTGATTGATTGTTCCTCTATATATGAAATAAGCTCATTAGAGCAAATGAGAAAAATGAAATGCAGTTTAGAGCCTTTAAATAAAGCAGCATAGCAGCTGTGCCAAGAGGGATTTGAAGACCGAATTTTCCTCAGTAATTGTCTTTCTCTATAAATCCTTTTCACCACAGAAAAAACCTCAGACTGCTGCAGAATCACAGTGTGTTTTCTTATGGTTTTTCTCAGTCATGTATTGTGGTACTTAAAGTCTCATCCAGATTTTCCACTCTTTCTAAAATCCCACCTCGTAGGAAAGAAAAATCACACATGAAATCTCTTTATTATCTCAAGATTAAATGCAGAACTTTTCTCCTGCTTCTCTGGTGTTTCTCCTGAGAAAAGACCCTAGTGATCTTACATGTGTCTCAAACTAGCTTAGATTTGTCAAGATACAGTACCAAAGTCAGAGATCTCAAAATGATCTCAAACATTTCTCATCAGATTCTCCCAAGACCAAATAATCTAAGTTCTGTCATGACAACTCTCGGAGGGAATGGCATGGTAATGTACATGACAATGTTAATGTATTTGGTCTTGTTGGAATAGATCTAAGACGCTGCTGCTGCTGTAGTGCAAGTACTGAGACTTGCTACTGCCAATACATCCACAACATGCTGCTGTGAGCATGTAAGAAATATTGCTACTGCAAATATAACATACATGAAATAACCCCCATATAGCATACATGAATCACCTCATAGCAGATCTATACAGGTGGAGCTGGGGAAGGTGGAGGGTTTCTGAAGCAAGCTGCAACTGCTACGGCAAGCACTAGTCGTATATTTGAATGTTGAGTAGCAAGCTCATTGCTTATAGCCAATACAGGAGAGAACCAATCAGCTGTGCCATGTGATAATGATGTCATTAGGTCAGATTGAGTTAGACCTATCGGACTGCGCCATCTAGAGTTTCATGCCAGAACTCTGTATTTATGCTGTTTGCATTCATTTTATAACTCTAAACTCTTGCTGCATGTCAGCTAATGACTCATTTGTACATTTTTATTTCTCTAAAAGAATTTTAGGAGAAACATCTGAGGCAAAGTTAATAAAACATAATGGAGCGAAAAGCTCTATTTAGTCTCACGAGTCATGAATAAACAAGGCATGTTTAAGCCTCCCTCTTCTCAGATGTTTCTCCTTAAAAAAAAGAGAGTCTCCTTTAGATTTTCAAAGAATTTGGTCAGATTTGTCAAACACCAAAGTCTGCAATCAAAAAGTCAGAGATCTCAGCATGAACTCAAAACATTTCTCACAAATTCTCCCATCTAAGTTATGGTGTTTGCATTCAATTTGTAACTCTAAACACTTACTCTGTTAGCTATTGACTCATTTATTTGTTTTATTTCTATTAAGGATTTTTTGGGAGAAACAACTAAGACAGAATTTACTGTATAAAACATAACTGAGACCTCCATTAAGTCTCATGACCCATGAACAAGCAATGCAATTTAAGTCTCCTGCTTCTCAGATGTTTCTCCTGAAAAAAAAAACAGTGATCTAATGTGTCTTTTCTAGAGTTTCAAAAGGGATCACAATGTTGCAGATTTGTCCAAATACCAAAACCTGCAATGAAAAGTCAGAGATCTCAAACATTTCTCATCAAATTCTCCCAAGACCAAATACGACTTACTTTCCAAGACAAAATTATGTTAGGTGCCATCCACATGAAATGAACCCTACACTCTTACTGTATGTCAGTAATTGACTCCTTTGTCTCTATTTTATGTCTCCTAAGGTATTTTAGCCGATTGATTCTTCAATGAAACATAACAGAGAGCTCCATTAAATCCCATGAGCTATGAACGAGCAACCTCTGAGCAATAAAATTAGTCTCTGGGACTGGATTATTCCCCCCCCCCCCCCCCACCCCCACCCCCCCCAACAAGCACCACCACAGGAGCCAGGTATCCTAAGATAATAAACAAAACCAAATAGATCTTTGAACTTCACTGCAGGTTCACTGTTTCACAAAAGTGTAGTCGAACGCATTTCTCTCATGGTTTACTAACATTCTCGCCTCCATTTCTTGTCCGCTATAACAGGTTTTTAAGGTGTGATTGCAATATGGAACGGTGACATGAGCCGTTGATGTGCCGGGTTGAATTTGCGTGAAGGTCTGAGCTGTTGAGTGTCATCCATCTTTGCTCCTGTCTGCGCCGTAATGATGTCTGTCAGGCTGCAGCAGAGGAAGAGAACTGAAGGTTAATCTCTCTGTATCCCTTCAGTGTTCTGAATGCTTAAAGAGCCATCGGGCCGAGCTGACCGTGCCGTGTTTACAGCTCCCTGTCTCTGCTAAGAGATCACAAAGACAGAGGGCTGACACCTCAGAGGCGCTTTGAGAAAACCAATGGCGAGAAAGTGAGTAAAGAAAGACTTTAGTTCTTTATTTGCCCGTCACAGTCTCGCCTTTCCATTTTCAAGCCGTAGGTCCATGTTGCACCGGTACTCAGTTTGTAAATTACAAGGTCCCTGAATGCGGGCTGGTGAGTGTGTTTAACATCAAACTGACACTTTAAGCAGGCGGTGCAACATGAAAAATCTACATCGCTCCCATTAAGATTAATGAAGGTGTCCACACTGCGCAGTCTATATAGGTTTGTTGATTGTCAGGTTGATGTTGTTTATATGCATCCCAATGCATCTTGTGTAGATTGAGTTTAAAAGTGTGTTGACAGTGTTTCTACAGGTGTGATGAGTTTACAATAAATGAATGTGTAGTTACAATTATTTAGCACAGTGGTTCCCAACCCTGGTCCTGGAGGCACCCCAACACTGCAAGTTTTGCATGTCTCCTTAATCAAACACACCTGACACCATCAGCTCATTAGTAGAGACTTCAAAACCTAAAACTGGTGTGTCAGAGAAAGGAGACATGCAAAATGTGCAATGTTGGGGTGCCTCCAGGACCAGGGTGGGGAACCACTGATTTAGCAAAACAGCTTGCATGTAGGAGTATGGCAGTTTTCTTTTAGTATTGTTGAGATACTATTATAGTTTTTGTTAGTATTTTGTTTCGATTTATTTAATCATTATATCACAATGTTTTCACGTCTTTCTTTCTAATTGGTCCTTTACAACACTTTACACTCTCATTAGTTTTAGTTTGTCTACTAACAATATTTTATAGTGTATATACATCACGGCACATTTTTGTAATTTTTTGCCATTTTGTTCATAGTTTTAACTGATTTTTTAACATTCTTTCATTATTTTTGTCAGAATGAGCATTTCTAACATTTTTATTTATTATCGTATTTAATTAGAGGTTATTTTATTTTTATATTTTCAGTTTTAATTTTAGTTTAAGTTTTTGTCATTTAATTGTGTTTGTTTTTTTGGCTCTGTTTTGTTTTTATAAAATTTTAGTTTTAGTTTAACTTAAAGCTAAAAAATGAGAAATGGTTTAAGTGTTGTTATATCTTATTTCAGTTCATGTTTATTGTATTGTAATAATTTTTTTTAAAATGTTTTTAACCAACTTTTTTTTAATTTTAGCTTTCCTAGCAAACAAACGTGTTCTAATATGTTTTGCTAATGTTCCCATTAAGTTATAAAAACATTATTTCTGAATGTTCTCTGAAAGTTCAAAACATCTAGTTTATTAAATGGTTTAAAATATTAGTTTAATTGTGAATGTACGTTTGATCATTTTGCGAACATAATGGGAATGTTACTTTTGAAAGTTCTCTGAACGTTCTGAAACAAGTAGGAAGTACAGTAGTAAAGATTAAATATGTTAGACAAGCATCCAACTAAAATATTTCTGGAAAAAAAACACTATGAATGATACATAAATAACATTATTGTGCTAATGTTTTGAGAAAATTATGAAAGACCTATTAATGTCAGTGGAAGAATGGTCGTTATCCTAAAGTAAGTTATACTACGGGGCCGTTGAATGCTTGAATCTGACGAACGTTCTAAGGTGTGCAATTATTTTCAGGGAAACGCACGGCGAACGTAGTTCCAGGCAGCTCTGGACCAGATTACATGTTCATATCACTTCCCCAAATGATTTCTGTTATTTCAAAGGTCTTACAACAGCACAATAACCAAAACCCACAGCAACACTGGCCAGACAAATAAATATAGTAAGCAATATGATAAAACGACAGCTCATTTCCATGTTCTTCCACATAATTATGTTTTATTATTATTATTATTATTAATAGAGACGCTGCTGCCGAACAATTTTGAGAGACACAGACTCACAGAGGTAACTCACAAGCTTAATCTCTCTCTCTCTCTCTCCTTCTCTCTAATAACTTGGTTATTAGTCTGCTATCAACGGCTCAAGCCTCCGTTACTAGGTCTAAAATGACGTCTGGATGGCGCTGAATGAGGTGCGGAAGAAATTAATCCTACTCACAATAGTGTTTTAAGTACAAAAACCGGATGAATGCCTTGAAATATATCATCTGATCAATGTCTTGAGGTGTGGTAACTGTAGTATAAGCGGAATAATTGACTCCGGGCCGTTGAATTATTAGAAAATAATGCACGGGTCATCTCCGCTTCGCGTCGTGGCTGCCTCACCACCTCGGGTGTGCATTATTTTCTAATGTTATGGCAAATGTTAATGAATGTTAGGCAAAGTTGTGAGAATGTTTCCTGTTAGCTGTCTTTTTGCTGGCCTCTGAGGTCTCGCACTTCACTGCCAACAAGTTAACTTCCTCGGTGTCTGTCAAACCCCAAAGTTAATGTAAGTAAGAGGGCTGTTGAGGAATGTAATTGGTTTTTGAGGATTTAATTGCATGCTGGAGCTGTCAACAATGTTTCAGTGTACGCCACACATCCATTAGGGTGTCTGTTTGGAAGAGGAGACTGTAGAGAGAGAGAGAAGGAGAGCGTGTGGAGAGAAAATAGTGTGAGCATTTAGCTGAGGTCCCGGTGAGGAGCTGCAAACATTCCCTGCTGTTATCCATCACCCCAATGTCATAAGAAATGCTGATGAAATCTGTCTCTCGTGTTGAATAGATCCGCTTAGAACAGCAAGATTCGCCATGCGTGTCCAGGCTAGTTTATGCTGGTTAGTGCTGGTTTGCATGCCTGTGCAGCTGGTTTGCCTAGGAAATCTAAGCTAATCTAATCTAATACCACCAACATAAATATATACGTTTACACACCATGCTATGGGGCTGTTTACACCTGGTCACTTAATGCATTTTCTCTGATCGGATAGCTATCTGATTTGTTAAAACGTTTCCATTTACACTTGGCCACATAAATGTGTCTAAGCAAAACGGATATAAATCCTAATCTTAAATTCCCGCTATATGCAAAATTAATGGCGTTCATGCCAACGAAAGCAACAGATGTGCACTGCTTTTTATTCATCATCAGCTAATTTCAAGATCAAAGACTGCAACATTAAACATAAAACATAACAACAAAATTATTTAAATATTTTAGGAGGAGTAAAATTTGCATATGTGGTTTCAACAACCAGATGTATTTACACTTGTCCAGTTTCGTCTGGAAAGACCACCTCCTGAATTGGTTTGAGTGATCTGATTTATATCCGTCTCGAATGCGTTTCGGAGGGCATTTACACCTGGTCTTTTCACGATCTGATAGCTATCCGATCAGAGAAAACGCATGAAGTGACCAGGTGTAAACAGGCCCATGTATACATGTATATATCAAAATACACACCAAATTTGATAAATTATATGAAAAAAATACACCAAAATTATACAAATCAGAGCCAAGTACATTTCAAATTTTAATGCAAGAACTCTAATCCAAATAATTAAGGCATGTTTTCCCACAGAGATTTCTGTGAACATTTTTTAGTGATGACAGATATTAATCATAGAATCAGAACTTTTTTTGATGTGAGACAAGACAAAATTGTTTTTAAGTGACGTTTACCCCGGTTTCACAGACAAGGCTTGAGCTAGTCCCAGTATAAAAAACATGGTTGAGCTGTCTCAACTGAAAATATCTTGCTCTGACATTTATATGTCTTATTAAGATCTTAAAATATGTCAGTGTCATTCTTTTGTCTCAAGATGCACACCAGTAATGTTTCTTTCTAAGGCATTTTTTTAAAAAGTTCAAATATTTTTTAAAGGGATAGTTCACCCAAAAATGTTTTTGATGTTTATCTGCTTACCCCCAGGGGCATCCAAGATGTAGGTGACTTTGTTTCTTCAGTAGACCACAAACGAAGATTTTTAACACAAACCGTTGTTGCAGTCTGTCAGTCTTATAATGGAAGTGAATGGGAATCATGGCTTTGAGAGTCAAAAAAACATACACAAGCAAAACTAAATTAAACCCTGCGGCTCGTGACGATACATTGATGTGTAAAGACACGAAACGATTGGTCTGTGCAAGAAACTGAACAGTATTTATATCGTTTTTTTACCTGATTTACTGCAATGTCCGAACTGTCCTGAGAGCGTCCTGAGCGCAGTTCCTGAGCACGTTTCGCGTCTTATTCTTCAAGCCGCGCGTGAGGGTCTTTTCTCTTCTTCTTGCTTGCGGTGGATCGCAGACTTATAAGGGCAGGTACCGCCACCTATCTCAGGGGTGTGAAGTAACGAATTACAAATACTCACGTTACAGTAATTAAGTAGTTTTTATCAGTAAATGTACTTTTTTGAGTAGTTTAAAAATTGTGTACTTTTACTTTTACTTTTACTTGAGTACATTTTAAGTGATGTATCGGTAGTTTTACTCCTCTATTTTCCTCCTTTTGTGGTCGTTACAGGATTATTTTAATTGTATTTTTATCCATCAACGTGATTGGATAGATAGTAATAGGTCTCGTGACTTTCGTCAAATCAAATTGTGCATAGAAAACTTTAACCGCCAACTGGTGATAATCATGACTCCTGGAAGCGCATTCTTCAAGCATCAATTAAGTCGCATCTTCATCTAACTTAATATGTTAAGGTAAATTTAGGATTTCTGCTTACTAAATGATTTGTATATATGCTATGCTTGCCTATCTACACGGCCTGAATAAATTTGGTGTGAGTTTTGCGGGTTATTGCATACAGTTGGAAAAATCATACAGTGTTAAGTGCCACGTTCGGTAAATTCCCACTCACTTATGAGACGCGCGATCTGCGCTGCCTCTCTCGTGCGTTCTGCAGCAGTCACTTGGATAAGTCGTTGTGGAACTTGTTGACATGATGAGTTTGAGCGCGCGTGTTGCGCGCTGTGAAAAAGTGTGTTGGAAAACACAAACTGAGGACCAATCTGCACCTTATTGATGACCCGTGGCGTTAATATACTGCGTCTGTGCCAACGTGAGATGTAATAAAACTGCAGCTCGTTAATAAATTGTTTTTTTAATCCATTTTATACAATCCACCTTCATTTAACAAGTGCACTCACGCATAAACAATTTTCAATTTTCACACTTTTTGTTCCGTTCAGCTGTGGATGCTGCTGATTCACAGAGACCGCCGCGGCTCAGCAAGAAGGACACACGTGTTTGTTTTCCTTTGAAAAATTTTCCCCAGAAATACTTAGCTATTTAATGCATTTTTCCTTACAAAATGTATTATCAGCATAACAATTCGAGTAAACGTGTAAAAGGAATGGCATGATGCCATCCTTCTAGAACAAAGTGCATTTATGTTAAAATTGTAACAAAAATTATCAAGTTTAGTTATTCTTATTTATTTATTGCAAAACACAAACTGGCACCGTTTTGGAGAGAAACTGGCTCTCATTTGAACCCATATCATGTTGTGTGATGCTGAACTATGAGTTTCTAAAGGTGTTTGTATTTGCACTGTTCTAAACATTAACATTTTATGTGCAACAACAGCATGCTGTCTCAGTGGCCTTACACACGATTTTAAATAAATTTTTTCAAACTTTATGATTTAAACGGGGATGATTCTACTGAGAATAACTTTCATCTTTTCTTAAACTGAATACTGTTTCCGTGCCGTTTTAATGTATTTTAAAGAGTTGGCAATCAAAATTAAAACTACTGGATGATAGATACTCTTCATTCTTAATGACAAACAAGATAATGTGAATTACAAAATGTACAAAGTTTTTTTAACATGTGTAAATTGCAGTGTACAGCGTTTATTATAAGGGGGTAGAATCCACAGCTCAGTACTACTCACTACTCATGAGTACTTTTAAACAGGCTACTCTTTTACTCTTACTCAAGTAGTTTTTTTGAACAAGTATTTTACTCTACTGACACTACATTTTTTGGAAGGTAATGGTACTTATACTGGAGTATATTTTTTCAGACTCTTTCCACCATGATATCTCTCAAATGGACTATTGGCACTCCTAATTGAGATTGTAGATAGAGTGTCAATGGCCCATTTGAGAGACAGGTGGCGGTAATGCACTTATAAGTCAACGATCTGCCGTAAAGCAAGACGATGACGACGTGTCACGTGCCGGCTGAAGAAGAAAACGCTCTCAGGACAGTTCGGACATTGCAGTGAAATGCTGTTCAGTTTCTTGCACAGACAGATCGTTTCGTGTCTTTACACATCAATGTATCGTCACGAGCCACAGGGTTAAATTTGGTTTTGTTTGTGAATGTTTTTTTTACTCTCAAAGCCATGATTACCATTCACCTCCATTTATATGACTGACAGACTGCAACGGTATGAGTTAAAAATCTTAGTTTGTGTTCTACTGAAGAAACAAAGTCACCTAAATCTTGGATGCACTGGGGGTAAGCAGATAAACATAAAAATTTTAATTTTTGGAATCGTGAACTATCCCTTTAACTAAGGTCTAGCTGGTTTAAGCTAAGCCCCGTTTGTGAAACCGGGCATTTATGTCTAAATAAAAAGTGTATTAAAATCACTGCAATATTCACAGTGTTGCTTAATCATTATATCACAGCAGTTTTGCGTTTTTCTTTCTAACTATGGGCTTTCTTTGTTACTTTTACATCGATTTTACTAGTTTTAGTAGTGTATACATACATCACAGCACATTTTTGTAATTTTTGTCCTTTTTTTTTAATGAACTGATTATTTTTTCCATTTTTTCATTTCTTTTTTTCAGAACTAACATTTATATCATCAGTCTCCATTTTGGTCTTTATTTTTTATTGACAGTTTACATATTTTTGGAATAAACAACTTAATAATGACTTGCATATCATTTTATAACATTTGATGTATTCTAAATGCACCTAATTTAATAATACTTTCATGCTTTTTGCATAATATGACAAAATGATTAAAATGATATTTCTAATAACCTAGTCAAAAGTGATATTTATCTGAATTGTATTTTCACACATCACAGGTCTCATATCAAGCATGCTCTTCATAAAAGTGCCTGTAGTTGCAAACATCCGAATATTCAATATATAACACAGAGTCCTGGTGACAAGCTGTCCTGGTCTTTTCAGCACGGTCCACTGCTGTTTAGAGAAAAAGAGAAAGTAATTACAAAATGGAGTCAGGGAAAAAGAGCAAAACGATGTTCCATGTTGTAAGAACTCAGTGTCCCGTCCCAGCTGTGAACATAACTAGCCACAGCTCTCCTGTTCATTTGGTGTCATTTTGATTTGTTTAGGTATCCAGAACTGTTATCCCTTACGGGCATCTGCATAATTGCTTATTTAAGATGGCAAAATCTATTCTCTAATTGTTAGTTAGGGATACTATTTGTGACTAAATGCTGTTTTTTCCTTGACTAAGCACACGGTCAGGGCCGATGTTTGAAGGTGGGCATCTGCCTGTGTGAAGAGCATGCAAACAAAAAACAGCCTCATTTTCTTTTAATGAACACAGTAATGACAAATTGGGTAGTCTAGATCACTTAATGAGGAGCATTAGCCTAGCCACTGAGACGCTGAGCAACCCTATTCACTGAGAAGAAAAAAGTGCATTCGAATCAGATTGTGATTGGACCATTTACCCCCGAGCTGAAGCGTGCTTGCTAATTTTAAAGATATATTCCTATTGGCTTCCTCTCAAACCGCTCGCAGTGCGCTGTGTGTGAGCGTTTGCCAAATGTCTAAAGGAAAAGCGTTTGATTTTGTATGACTGATGGCTGATGGCTGATGGCGGATTTCTCAATAAAAGCTCAAGTTGTTTATCACCTTTGTGCTGATTTTTACTGTCTGATTAATGGTGAAAGCAAAGTGCTGTAAAACCTGTCAACCATTCTGATTAAGCTTATTCCCAAGACAAAACCTTAAGCAACGCTGGAAATTGAGTGATTGATTATTTATTTATTTCGTTAGTGAAAAATACATTATACAGTCTTACACTGTTGTCATGTGACCTTCTCCTGTTAGATTTTTAGTTCAGTGAGTGGCATCCAGTTATTCCATTATGGAGCTAAAAAAATTATTTTTTGTTTTTAATAAGAATAATACATAATTATATTATTATTATTTTAGCAATGATCCTTTTTTCATAATAATACAAATAGTAGTAATAATTGATTATTTTAATGTTAGATATTTACTTAATTGATAGGTATTTTTGTATTTTGCATCTTTTATAAGTATATATAGAAATAATTTATAAATTAAATCTAAAAAAAATTATATACTAAAATAATTAATTATATCATCATCATCATGATGATTGATTTATTTATTTTTATTTTTTTGCAATCCAATAATGTGGAAAAATATCTTAACAAATAATGAATTTTAAAAAACAAGTTATCAGCACTTTCAGTGTTTTTTCAAGATTCAGTTTGCCCTCAAACTTTATTCATTATTCTTCAGTGCCTGATCTGAAATCAGAAGTATTGCCTGGTGATTTATGTTGTAGAGAGGCGAGAATCGTGCACAACACTGGTTCAGTGGAAGGTCAAGTTGAGTGAATTGCATTGTGGGATATTTTCTGTGTGCTCTATTTACTGCACATTTTTGAAAATATAGGTCATGCAGCTAAAATGTGTTAAAACGAATGTCTTAAAGTGTGTTTACTGTAGATTTGCCAGGGATATTACATCAGAGAAACTCAAACATTTCTCATCAAATTCTCAAACTAAATTATCTGATGCTTTGCCGTCCTCATTAGCATAGTTTGTTCCTCATTAGAGTTAATGCAAACTAAGTAAACAAACAATATAAGGGGATTTTTTTGTTCGTTCATTCCAATTTTAATATACATGATGTCTCTTTGTCTATCTTCATTAAAAAGCCCAAATGATACTCTCAGTAAGATACTGTTGTGTTCCAACAAAGCATCTGCATCGTTTAATATAGTTAGCTTAGCAATAAATTACACTGACTTCCTAGACAAGATTTAGTAATGGCTTGATTGGAGATACATTGAATGAAAGATCTGCTCAGCAATGATTTATAAATATCATAGTGATTAGGCTTTATTAAAGTGCTTAGACGTCTCACATAATCAAGTGAAGAAGTACATCATCATTATTGTCAACTTCAGTTTTCTCTGCAACGGTTCCCAATTATCCAGTATCTAAATTATTTCCAAATGTAAACAGAAGTTTCTGTACAATGCAGGACAAAATAATTGGCCACCTGTTTTGTTATTGTCTATAACACTATACAATAAACACACTAGATCTAAAATCTGGAGAATCACTTGTATCATCATATTATATTGTCAGTTTGACTTGATCTGAAAAACTCGACTCGATGCTCATTTATCCCATATTGCTGACTTTAACACTCATTAAGTTCTTTCCCATGACAAAAGTCTGGATACCCTTGACTTGCGGTTCTGCATTGTATAGCTGGCTCCACGGTTTTGCAAATCACGCAAATTAGAAGTGAATTTAAGGATTTTCTATCCAAACAAAAAGCCGATCCTCTGAAAGTCAAAACGGGTAGGATGGATGCCGTTTTATATTGAAACTGACAAGTCACCTATGGTTATGATTAAAATACAGTGAATTCACAGGTGAAAAAGTGTGTTAGCATGAAATAAAGTAAGTGCGGCTAACAGGCTCTTTTATAAATATCCAAGAAATTCCCTCATGTCTCTTCTGCCTCAGCTGAAATGCTTAGCATTTTGTTACTCTGTTAGTAATGCAATAATCTTTCTGTGATGACATGCCACAGTTTTGTTTTTTAAATGGTTGTGAACCTTACCAAACCTTTTTAAATTCAAAGGTCTCCAAACCTTTTTAAAGGGGTCATATGATGCGATTTCAATTTTTCCTTTCTCTTTGGAGTGTTACAAGCTCTTGGTGCATAAAGAAGATTTGTAAAGTTGCAAAGACTGAAGTCTCAAATTCAATGAGATATTCTTTATAAAAGTTGAGAGTCAACCACACCTACCTAAAATGGCTCGTTCTAACACGCCCCCACATACCTACGTCACTATGTGGGAAGATTTGCATAACGCCACCCAAATGTTCACGCAAAGAAAGAAGGCGTAACTTTTATTCTCGCTGTAGTATTGTTGACGCTGCAGCCATGTCGTGAAGACGCTGTGTGCTTCGTTGTGAAAGCGAAACTACTTTGTTTGGTCTTCCAAAAGAGGACGATATCCGCTTCGTCATGCCTAGAGCTGATCTGTGCTGGTCGCTAAGGGGATTCATCAACTTTCACCGTGGACGAAGCGGAGTCCAGCCCGGGGTCGTCACATGTGGTTGCCGCTCATTCATTGCATCCGCCGGGCGCACCGTTCTCGACCCCGCCGCCTCAGCTCACTCTATCCCAGCCTCAGCGCATGCTAGGCCGCTGTGTTTTTCGTTGTGATAGCGAAACTACTTGTTGGTCTTCCAAAAGCAGGACCACACCACCACGACTAGAAATCAGTGGTTAAGTGATATTTACAACACTGTTCCAGAACAGTTTAACCCGAATATCCAGATGTGTGCAGCACATTTAATGTAGGACTGTTTACTGATCCTGGGAGAGTAGGTAACGTTAGACTACAAGCCAAGCTGTTATGACCAGTATGATTTCATTTAAAGGATTTGCCACTGATTATTCAAACACGAGTTTTGACCAGTGTAGAGTAGCACTTGTAGTTTGTCATTTCTCCGATCACCAATGCAGACATGGTTTTATGTTTACGCTGCGCGATGCAATGCAACGCGTAAAAACAGTATAAGTCAGTAATTATAATCAGTAATTATGTCCCCACTGGATGCAAAAAATGCCTCATTTATAATCGGTTTTAATGTTTTTGTCTCGTCGCTCAGGCCGGACACCACAGGCACACCCCCCCAGTTGTGGGGGCGTAACATTTCCGTTACTCGCTTGAGGTATTCGGCCAATCATAAAGCATTGGATAGCTGGCCAATCACAGCACACCTCGCTTTTCAGACCGAGAGCTTGTAAAAATCGACGCGTTTCAAAAAGGCGGGGCATAGAGGAGAAACAAAAATGTACAGTATGTGGAAAATAATGGGTTTTAAACCGCATAAACACATTTCATTACACAAATACACCAAATAATGTTCTTTTTTTAGCAGCATCATATGACCCCTATAATTTTAATACAGTTACTGCATTTACACAGTAGGCCAAAAAGGAAAGAAATCAATGTTTGTCAAACAGACAAGTTAACAAAAGTCAAAAGTCTGGCTGCACGAGAAAAAGCATATTCATAAAAAGATATTGAAAATAGGAAGACAAAGATAACAGACGGCGAGAAGAAACTCAGAACCGTGATGAAGGCATCAGAGAAGAGTTAATGCAAACTAAGTAAACAAACAATATAAGGGGATTTTTTTGTTTGTTCGTTCCAATTTTAATATACATGATGTCTCTTTGTCTGTCTTCATTAAAAAACCCAAATGATACTCTCAGTAAGATACTGTTGTGTTCCAACAAAGCATCTGCATCGTTTAATATAGTTAGCTTAGCAATAAATTACACTGACTTCCTAGACAAGATTTAGTAATGGCTTGATTGGAGATACATTGAATGAAAGATCTGCTCAGCAATGATTTATAAATATCATAGTGATTAGGCTTTATTAAAGTGCTTAGACGTCTCACATAATCAAGTGAAGAAGTACATCATCATTATTGTCAACTTCAGTTTTCTCTGCAACGGTTCCCAATTATCCCGTTATCTAAATTATTTCCAAATGTAAACAGAAGTTTCTGTACAATGCAGGACAAAATAATTGGCCACCTGTTTTGTTATTGCTCATGTTGTAATTGTCTTTAATTATTTGTGTTTGGTCTCTTTGACTGTGAAAAGACGCATTTTATGTCACATTGTTCCTCCCATTTCCCTTGGTTCTGAATGTAAGAGAAAGGCCAGATTAATAATGCATGACAGGAAAGCTTAAATGCAACAACAAGCACACACGTTTGTGGAAATAGGACATGATGAAGCTGGATCTGTCCCAGCATTACCTGCCAGGAACAGTTACTCAGCTGAACGTCTCTCAGCTGGATGAAAAGGCCTGATGGCGAATGCAGTTCCCTGTGTTGATGTATTTTAGGAAGTTTTGTCAGAAACGTACTTTTAAATAACCAATATCCAACTGCTTTTTGTTTACCTGTCAGTAGTGATCGATGATTGGGTGGTGGTATCAGTGGGAGGGGCTTCCTTATTCAAGAAAGCATTTGATTGGACAAAAAGTTGTATTCACCCGTCAGGCAAGATGAGCCATCAAATCATTGCTCTGTTTTTTTTAATGCGTATTTATCAACTTTTTGGAGTGCATTAGCATTTAGATGACCTCAACCTAACCGACATGGACTAAAAGCCACAAAGGTCCAGTTTTGTTTTCATGAGGTTTGCAAAGAAGGAGCGGGAGGTTGCCGCTCGGATATGATTTTGCAATGCAATACTCTATTTCTATGTTATGTTTTATTATGTTGCATACCCTATTTTTGTGCCTCTGGAATTACCAGTTGGCTATTTAATATGTTAACCATTTTCTCATTGACTTTACAGTAAGCACTACCATTCAAAAGATTTTTTATTATTTTAAAAAAGACATCTCTTCTGCTCACCAAGGCTGCATTTTAAATTGTTCCAAATATGGTTTAAAATGAAACAGCTAAAATATTGTGAAATATTATTACAAAATTAAAATAACTGTTTTCTACTTGAATATATTTTAAAATGTAATGTATTCCTGTGATGCAAAGCTGAAATTTCAGCATCATTACTCCAGTCTTCAGTGTCACATGATCCTTCAGAAATCTAATATGCTGATTTGCTGCTCAGAAACATTTATTATTATTATCAATGTTGAAAAAGCTTGTGCTGCTCCATATTTTTGTGTAAATCTTGATCTTTTTTCTGGATTTTTTAATGAATAGAATTTGGAAAGAACCTCATTTACATGAAATAGAAATATTTTGTACCATTATAAATCTCTACTGAATAAAAGTATAAATTCCTATTTAAAAATAAAAGCTAAAATAAATGTACATAAGCTGGCACTTGAGCGAAACCTTTTTAAAAGATACTTTTGTACCCCTAAAAGTTACATATTAGTACCTTTAATATGGGTACCAATCACAAGCAACTTTTGGACCTTTTTTCTGAGAGTGTGTACTGTGATATAATATTATATAAGTCATACTGTCCATCTTCAGGTACTGTACCAGTGCATGAGCTGCTGGCTGGAACATGAACAGACATGGAAACGGCTCTCAGTTATTGGTTCAGTGCCCATATGTTGATCCCCCGTGCTCTGACAGGCATCCCATCATCGTCCCAGCTGTATCACTGTCCATCTGTCACCAGACTCATGCTCTGACTAGAAAAAAATGGAGTAATTGTGTAGCTGAGAGCAGGTGTGCCATCCAGCACTTACATGTAGCCTGTGTCATGCTTTTCCTTTTAAATGTGCTCTCCTTTCCTTCTTGTACTGTGCCTTTTCCTCTTTTCAGTCACTCTCGTTCTTTCTGTCCTTCTCTGATGCCTTCATCACGGTTCTGAGTTTCTTCTCGCCATCTGTTATCTTTCTCTTCCTATTTTCAACATCTTTTTATGAATATGCTTTTTCTCGTGCAGCCAGACTTTTGACTTTTGTTAACTTGTCCTGTTTGACAAAAACATGATTTCGCCTTTTTGGCTACTTGTAATGCACAAGTAACGTTTAAACATTTAAAGGGGTCATGTGACGTTGCTAAAAATAACATTTTTTTTTATTTGGTGTAATGAAATGTGTTTATGCGGTTTAAAGTTCAAAAAACACATTATTTTCCACATACTGTACATTATTACTTCTCCTCTATGCCCCGCCTTTCTGAAAAACGTCGATTTTTACAAAGCTCATCGGTATGAAAAAGCGAGGTGTGATCTGATTGGCCAACTATCCAGTGCGTTGTGATTGGCAGAATACATCACGCGTGAGATGGAAATGTTATGCCCCTTACCATACTGTGATGCCGAGTCCCGGCCAGGAAGCGACGAGACAAAAACATTAAAACCATTACAAATTAGGCATTTGCATCCAGCAGTGGGGACATAATTACTGATTATAATACTTATACTGTCTTTTTACGCATTGCATTGATCGCGCTGCGTAAACATAAACTCTGTCTGCATTTGTGATCAGAAAAATGACAAACAACAAGCACTACTCTAAACTGCTCAAAACTCGCATTTGAATCATCAGTGGCAAATCCTTTAAATGAAACCGTACTTACAGACTGTGAGTCAGAACACCGGCATTGTAGTCTAACGTTACTCTCCCAGGATCAGTAAACAGTCATCCATAAAATGTGCTGCACACAAATCAATATTTGGGTTGAACTGTTCTGGAAAAGAGTTGTAAATACAACTTAACAACTGATTTCTAGTCGTGTCCTCTTTTGGAAGACAAACAAAGTAGTTTCGCTTCACAATGAAAAACACAGTGGCCTAGCGTGAGGGGAAGCCCGGATTAGAGTTGCTGCACTGAGGCAGGATAGAGGAGCTTGAGGGCCGGGCTAGCTGAGACGAAAAGCCCCGGCCTTAGCGTGCGCTGAGCCAGGATTAGAGTGAGCTGAGGCGGCGGTGGTCGGGACGGCGCACCCGTCGGATGCGCATGACATGAGCTCGGCCAACCAATGGACACCCCAGGCTGGATCCGCTTGTTCCACGGGTGAAAGTCTGATGAATACCCTTAGCGACCAGCAAGATAACGCTCTAGGCATGACGAAGCGGAATCTTTTGGAAGACCAAACAAAGTGTTTTCGCTTTCACAACGAAGCCCACAGTGCCTTCACGACATGGCTGCAATGTCAACAATACTACAGCGAGAATAAAAATTACGCCTTCTTTATTTGCTGGGTGAACATTTGGGTGGCGTTATGCAAATCTTCCCAGATAGAGACGTAGGTGTATGTGGGGGCGTGTTAGAACAAGCAATTTTAGGGGGGTGTGGCAGAGTCTTAAATTTGATAAAGAATATCTCTTTGAATTTGAGACTTTAGTCTTTGCAAATTTACCGATCTTCTTTATGCACCAAGAACTTGCAACACTCCAAAGAGAAAGGAAAAAAGGAAAAAAAAAAATTGAAAAAGCATCATATGACCCCTTTAAAAAGGTTTGGAGACCTTTGAATTTAAAAAGGTTTGGTAAGGTTCACAACCATTTAAAAAACAAAACTGTGGCATGTCATCACAGAAAGATTATTGCATTACTAACAGAGTAACAAAATGCTAAACATTTCAGCTGAGGCAGAGGAGACATGAGGGAATTTCTTGGATATTTATAAAATAGCCTGTTAGCCGCACTTACTTTATTTCATGCTAACACACTTTTTCACCTGTGAATTCACTGTATTTTAATCATAACCATAGGTGACTTGTCAGTTTCAATATAAAACGGCATCCATCCTACCCGTTTTGACTTTCAGAGGATCGGCTTTTTGTTTGGATAGAAAATCCTTAAATTCACTTCTAATTTGCGTGATTTGCAAAACCGTGGAGCCAGCTGTACAATGCAGAACCGCAAGTCAAGGGTATCCAGACTTTTGTCATGGGAAAGAACTTAATGAGTGTTAAAGTCAGCAATATGGGATAAATGAGCATCGAGTCGAGTTTTTCAGATCAAGTCAAACTGACAATATAATATGATGATACAAGTGATTCTCCAGATTTTAGATCTAGTGTGTTTATTGTATAGTGTTGTCTAGCACATATATCAGTGCTGCAATGACTCAATGAAGCGATTTAAGTATTGATGTTTTTTATTCTATTAAAGGGATAGTTCACCCAAAAGGATTGGGTGGTAACAAAGATTCATTGTTGTAGACCGATAGCACAGATGCAGGTAATCCTCACACATACAACTTTTTATCGCTCTCTCTCAAACACATGCCATATTTAGAAAAAAAAACAGTAGTTTGCATCAAGTGGATATAGCTGTCGGTCATTTTAATATTTCTATGGTAAACAGTTATCAAAAATTAATGATTTGAATCACCTTTAACCAACTCTGTTTCAATGTGAAATGATGCTTAGCATGGAATTAGTGCACTGTTTCTGGAACAGTACACTCGCTACTTTGATTGATTGGCCATCTCGGTCATTTTGGACATTGACAAGTGCGGGGTTAGACTGCTGAAAAGGTCACTTTCAAACCTTTTTGTCATAACTAAAACATAGAGCCTGAGTAAGGAGGCAGTGACAGAATTGAAACTACTGGCGGGGCAGTTTGGCCATTTCTAATTATTGGGGGGAACTTGTCCCCCTCAATGTCTATGGTGGTTATAGACCTGATGTTTGAGACCAGTCAGCAAGTACTGTAAACTAAAAGGTTACCAAAGAGTATGATGTGATTTTAACATTTTCCAAACTTCATTTAAAGTGACAACGTTGAGAAATATAATATAATATATAGTGTATGGGTTCATTTTAATTAGTAGCATGTCTGATTTCTGGCAGAACTGATGGCGGTATTTAGTGTGGTTAAAAATGATTTTAAGCAGGTTTGTGTGTTCATGCAAACTCTAGTTTTAATGCTAGTTTTACCTGCTCAAATACTGTGCTTTCTGTAGTGCATTGGTAATTTGCAGTCATTTAGGCTGCATTATAGCTTTGCATAAATGTCTGCTTTTTCTTCTTTTTAAGAAGGAAGAAAATCTTCTGGCGAATAAATCTTGCATGTTTATTAGTCTTTTATGGCAGTGCAATCCACTAACCGACTTTCCTCGCACAGCCGTTTTACGTCCAAGTGCTTCTGTCTGTAGCGTATGTGATGCTGCCATCATTGATGTGACATTCAGGCCCATTGTGTATTCCAGCTAGGAGCCTGTAAGCAGTTTAAGAGCCGATTTCATCTCGGTGGGGAATGTCTGCCTATCTCTGGCCTGTCACTTAGATACCACCGGAACGGTAAATATGATTAATCTACCTCCTTAATTACCCTGCAGTTCCATGCCACTAGTCATCAGCTGTCAGGAGCAATTAATATCTCTACAATAACTCTCCATCTTAGCCAAGTTTGGAAAAGAATGAATATTTCACTCTCCTAATTCTTTGCTTGGTTAATATCTGTCACCATGGAGCCGGCGATGCTCAGACGGAGAGGCGTAGCACTTCGGTTTTCAAAGTGAATTTTCATCCGGTCTGGTTTTCTCTCTCAAAGATTGGAGGAAATGAAACACATTCATCATTCATCAAATGACAGTTTGTTTACAAATGAGCGCAGAGGATTTTATGGATGAGGACAGGGGTGTTAGAAACCAAAGACTCGTCTTCTGTTCGCTGATTGCGAAATGATCAATGCACGTTAGCCAGGATGTGTCGCTCTATCTAGAGAAAAGAGGCTGTTACGGTGCTATAATGTGCATGTTTTGTCAGATGTATTAATCAGGTCAAAACTGTTTCATTAGAGAAGATTCTATCTGACCTTTCTGCAACAAGAATCGCAGAGCTCTAATTTCCAGTGAAATAGCACGCATCAGTAAGTCTGACATTTACATCGGCGGAAAGCCAGAAACGCATACGGATGCCCGAGACGTGGCGGTGAAATTAAGCTGTGTGCAAAAGTGAGACCCCGGAATGAGCCAAATTAGACTTAATGGGGAAGTGGATCATGAATACCATATTAATTAACACAAAAATATTGCTGTAGCTGCTGTTCGCTGCGCCGTCGCACCAAGTAGGATTAATAGGATTCGAGCGGAATCAACTAAATAAAGTCTTTAATGAGGTCATGAATATTTGATTTGCCAGCCGAGTCAGATGTATTGTACTTTGTTTTGAACGAGGGCCCAATTAGAAGGATGCTCGTCTCCATCATCATTGTAATCATCTGATGGGGTGGTGGCTCTGAGTCTGTAGCTGCGCTCATCATATTTTCATGTTTAAGAGATGGGTGGAGCAAACAAGGCGAAGAGAAACGCATGATATGAGGAGAAACTAAAGGTTGTGTCCTTGCTGCTTCGCTGCTCTGTCAGTCAGTGACTTTTTGCATGAAGAGACATCTTAATGAAACTGGCAAAGCACCATTACATCATGTCTAATGACCTAGAACAAATTCATGTGAGATAACCAAGTGAATATTTAAAGATCCCATGACCTTCCATGAGCTTTGTGGCTTGCGGCCCTAATTTGACTGTATTAACTTTTATTTGGTATGTGCATTTCAAGATTTTCTCTTTTGAGATGTTGTTGAGGGATTGTACACACTTTCTTGTCTAACAAAACTCTTCAAAATTAAACTTTTAGTATTATTTATAATATAACAGCATTCATTAATATTTTGAATTAAATGCTATTTTTATATATCAAGTTTTCATGTTAATTTTAGTTCATTCAAATGAACTACTTTAGCAAGTGATGTGCTTTTGTCATTTGCATACTTTTTTAAACTTCACAAGGGAGCTTTATTTTTTATTTATACAATAATTTTAGTACTTCAATTAGTAGCTACTGCAATCAAACAGTACTTGCAATATGGATGTTCATTTCGGTTATTTTTCCTAAACGACAACCGACGCTCGTTAACCAATTGTTAACCGTTAACCGACAAGATTATTTTAAATTAGAATTGAATTAAATTAGAAAGGATAAGTGTCTGTGGCCCGTTAAAAATACTAACGTTTTGTTTCCCGGGGATTAATTTTACATCCGAAAAATGCAGCAACGGAACAGAACATGAGGATTCACATGCATCACATTACGCACCTGCAGCGCTTCTGCCAGCGGCGGAAGAGGAAAAACATAATAAAGCAGGCTATATATATATATATATATATCTATATATTAATATATAAGCAAATCATATTCACAGTTGTGATGGAAACTAGACTATTGGTTAATTAAAAATCATGCAAGCACAGTCTTTAATATCTGCAATGCTTATTTAACAGTCGAAATTGAATAAGTGAAGGTGTGTTATAGTGATTTTTATTTAATAGCACATTGAAAATGTCCACTAACTTCATTGAAATAGGTAAACACACACACAAAAAAACTGAACATGAAATGCGATTGTTCAGTAATCCTGGTTTGTATTTTTGGAGACTGAATTTAGTAGCCAGATCTGGTGTAAGTTAGCAAATGCCTATTTTAATGTGAAAAATAAGGTGTTTATAAATAACACTGACTTTGTGCAGGTCTTGGGTGTGATGTCTGATGCTGAGACTATGTAACAGGATTTGGACATGTCTTGATAGCTTTCAACATCCAGATACTGTCATCTTAAATGAAGTAGTGATGTGGAGTTATAATGAAACGCACATCAAGCCTTTACTGAGGATGGCAGAGAGCATATGAAATGCGTTTCCCTGGACGGCTCTCACTCGTGTCCCTTTAAGACGCACCGCCTCGCCTCTCTCAGAGCTGTCCGCATCCGTCAAAGCATCTCTGCTGCTCTCAGACAGGTCACAGTGGACCCTCCAAACAAAGCAGCTCTAATAATCAATTGTTCCAGTCACAGAGCCTGACAGACTCATAAAGGAATGCAACCGTTCATCTCTCATCCATCCTCCTTGTGTCATCTCCTCACCCTCTCTATCACCGCCTCCCTGTCTTCATTTTTTCTGCCTGACTTCTTGTTTCCTTTTACTCTTCTGCTTTTGATTATTGCTTGTTAGAGGCCGAAGGTGTGTGGCCACCTATTGTATTTGTATGGTAGCCTCTTGAACCATATGGCAGAAAGTCATGAAATTTGGCAGAGAGAAAGAGGAGGGTTTGTGCTTCAATCTTCTAAATCTTAGGATTGGCCTCTTAAACACTCTAGCGCCATCAACAGGTTAAAGTTGTATTTGCACTTGCATTTAGTTCATGACATTTTAACCAGTAATTGTGTTCCCATTATTGGTCATGAAAGTGCTTATCATTGACTATAACAGCATTTTTTTTTTTTTTACCAAAATATGTGGCAATGATCTTCAGACCAAACCTGATTTTTAAAAATGTTCCTGAGAAATGGTCTTGCAAATGGTGAAGGCAGTAAACATTTTGATGTGTGAAACCGAAAACGTGGTATATCTAGTGATGCACGGAAATAATAAACTGAATTAAAATTTAGAATTAAATAAAGTTTTCATTTAAAACTCTCAAAAATATATATATATTATAGGTTATTAATATATATAGTATATATATATATACAAACACTACATATATATATATATATATATTATACTATATCTAATATACACAAATTACACATACGGTATATATAAGATAGCTAATAGTGTGTGTGTGTGTGTGGTGTGTTTTGTGTTTTTTTTAATAAAGTTTTTGGCATTGAAGGTTCCATGAAGAAACCTTTAAAGGGGTAATATGATGCTTTTTTAAAAATCATTATATTGTGTATTTGGTGTAACAGAATATGACATGCTTTAATGTTCAAAAAACACATAATGTTTCAAAGAATGTTACATGATTGTAAGGCCTCTATGCCCCCGCCTCATCAAACGCATCGATTTCTACAAAGCCCCTCCTTCTAAAAGCACAGTGTGCTCTGATTGGCCAGCTGACTCAGTGCATTTTGATTGGCCGAACACCCCAAGCACTCGTTGGAATTTTAACGCCCCTTACCATAATCGCGAGCATTCATCTTTCAAAATAATTGTAAAGACAGAGCCCGAAAGGGGAACGAAGTCGCGTGACAGACACAGTGATGAAGCTGGTATGTGTGTTGCAGTACACAAGCCACGGTTAAGACAGCTGACTCCACTGTGATGTGTCTCTCTCTCTCTCGCTCGCTCGCTCACACACACACACAAACACACACAAAACACACACACACACACCACTCTCTCTCTCTCTCTCTCTCTCTCGTGCTCTCTCTCGCTCTCTCTCTCTCTCTCTCTCTCCTCTCTCTCTCTCTCTTCTCTCTCTCACACACACACACACGATGCGCAAAACTTCGCATTTGTATAGTCAATAGCAAATACTTAAACTAATAACAAAACAGTAGCTGATTCTGAATGACCTCCTCTACTAGGTTCACGAAACGGTCATCCATAAAATGCATTGCTGTTCTGTTGTAAGTAATCTTAAAGATTCCAAAATTCATCTACTTTCGGAAGGCCAAATAAAATGATTTTGCTTTCGCCTAGAAACACACAGAATCTCCCTGACATGGCTGCTTCAACATTAACTGCGGTTACTGAAACCACGCCTTCTTACTTTGCGTGAACATTTGGGCGCATTATGCTAATATTTCCACATAGTGAGGTAGATATGTGGGGGGCATGTTAGAATGAGCCGTTTTTGGGGGGCGTGGCAGAGTCTTAAATTTATAAAGAATATCTCTTTTGGATTTGAGACTTTAGTCTTTGCAACTTCAGGGATCTTATCTATGCACAATCAGCATGTAACACTCCAAAGAGAAAGAAAAACTTGAAATCGCATCATATGACCCCTTTACCACACACGGGACCTATTCATTGCACATTGTTTTGTTTTTTTAAGTGGAAAAAGTTTCTTTAGATTATCCAAATGTTCTTCACGGTAATAAAAAAAAAGAGATTCTTTTAATAACTGATCACAGAAGGGTTCTTTGGGGAACCCTATTTTCAACAGTGTAGCCGAAAACCAAAACTAAATCCACAAATAAAGTTTTGCTAATTAAATTTGGGTAATTTAACTCGGTATTATGTTCACAACAAGTTGTACTACAACAGATGAACCAGTTGTAGTAAAGTTCAACAAGCAGCCCCTCGATATTTCAGCTGAACAAATTTTACATATTGCTACTCATTAGTTTTGGTGACATTGAAATGCATCAATGTCGCTAACATGCTTACTTGTTTTAGATTATCCATGTTGTTTACATAAATCAGATGCTGACACAGTCAAAACACAACACTGAATACAGTTTTGGTCAATGATTTCGGCCCTACAAATCTAGTTTGTCCAAAAAACTAAAATAATTTTTTGGGTTGCATCACTGCTTGATTGATTCATGCATTGATAATCATTCATTTTGTACATGATGCATTACTGCAGTTTATCATCAAACATTTTTGCCTCTAGAATGTTAAAATTGTTTTTAAAATAAGCTCATAAGGTCTAATCCTAAAATCATAATTCTGCTTATCCTTTTTTGGACATTGGTTAAATTAAAACATCCTTGCTGCTGCTGTTTTGTCCTGTAATTGCTGCTCGCAGCTATATTTTTCTCTGCCTTTTCTGAGCTCCTCTCTAATAACCTCTTGTCTTCTTTCCACAGGTGGTTGGAGAAGGGAGGAGAGACCATGGTATGGGCACAATAGGTCATATCTGAGGTACGATATAGTGGGATGCCTCTGAAAAAGGTTGGATTGCTGTTGATTGCTGCTCTCTGACAAAGTGCAAAGTTGTCTCTGTGATAGAAAACAAACTCTTGTTGGGTTCTATATTATAAACTCTCACGTATATATCAAAACCGTTTTGTATAGTTGGACCCAAAGTAGTTTTGGTTTATAGTGCCTTTCTGTGTGCTGTTTATATGGTGTATACTGTAGCTATCAAAAAATAGGCCCCCTTTAAATGGCGTTTTTATAGAAGGGAGCACTTTGAAATTTGACCTTCAGATGTAGCTTTGTGATGTCTCATACGTTTTCTCTTGTGTTTTGTAGCGAGTGCACTGAGATACAGGAATTAATTCAAAGGCCCTTTGAGTTTTCCACCATAAATTGAAGTTATTACCTCAGGGCACCGGCCAAAATTACTCCCTCTGCAAATTATTTATATTTTCCTGTTTTAGAAATGAGCCGAGGTTGCAGACTAGTGCCTGATTAGCATAATTCAACGGTATTCACACATCTAGTGATATGCGGCAACCAGAAGTAATTTATTTTCAATGAGAGTTGGCAAGTTTTGCCAATGTTAGTAATGTGGGTGTGTTCAACTACAATAGTTGAGAAAAGTCTTACTTTATGCAAATTAGCAGTAGGAGTTAAGACATTGATACTCTAGGAATTTAATTCTGAGTGAGTTTGATTCATGTATTCATTTTGTTCATGATTATGCATTTCTGCAGGTTATATTCAGACATGTTTAATCAGAAAAACATGGTATTTAAACTGCCAGTAGTTTTCAAAAGCTGTGATGAGTTGAATGCAATTTGTAAAGTAAGTTAGTTAGTTGGAAAGCCTACTACAATCAACAATACAACCACAGTCGATGTGGGTGCTTCCAGTGATAAAAATACAGAAAAATTTTACTTTATGCAAATTAGCAGCAATGTGGGGACAACCAATAGGAGTGAAGAAAGTGAAGCATGAGATCAATGTCCTGAAATACTGAATAAATTGAATTCTTTTCTCCAGTGCTTTTGCTTTCGCACTGAAACACACAGCGTCTCCCTGACATGACTGCATCAACACTACTGCTGTTCCTGAAACCACACCTTCTTTCTTTGTGTGCACATTTGGGAGGCATTATGCTAATATTTCCACATAGTGATGTAGATATGTGGGGGCGTGTTAGAATGAGCCATTTTAGGTAGGCGTGGCTGACTCTGAACTTTTATAAAGAATATCTCTTTGGATTTGAGACTTTAGTCTTTTGCAACTTTACAGATCTTCTTTATGCACCAAGAGCTTGTAACACTCCAAAGAGAAAGGAAAACTTGAAATCGCATCATATGACCCCTTTAATGAGTAGCAATGCTGTGACTACCAATAGGAGTGAAGACATTGAAGCATGTGATCCATGTCCTGAAATACGGTATAAATTGCATTCAACATGAGTTTGATTTATGTATTGATCATATATGAATAACAGAGCTCAAATGCTAACGGGAAATGGTAATTTTTTTTTATTTCAGTACCGAAGTCGGTACTTTTGACAACGCTAATTGATGATCATTCATTTTGTTTATGACACAATATGAACTTTTGCAGTTTATTTTGAAAAATTTTTCCCTGGAGAATGTTGCATTTTATTGTTGTGAAAACTAGTTCCTTGTCAAATTAGAAAGACATGCTATTTTAACAGCAAATCATTTTCTAAATCTGTGGCAAGTTGAGTGCATCAAGTTGGAAAGCCCACTACAATCATCAATACAACCATAGCGATGTGGGCGTGTCCAGCAATAAAAGTTGAGAAAAGTGTTACTTTATGCAAATGAGCAGTGATGCGGTGAACTACCAATAGGAGTGAAGACATTGATACTGTAGGAAATGCATTCTGAGTGAGCTGGATTATGCATGGTGCACTTCTGCCATTTAAATTCAGAATGTTAATTTTTATTGCTGATTCATTGTAAAAATAGAAAGACATGCTATTTTAACAATGGCATGTCTTAACAAAGCAATAATTTTCCAAATCTATGGCAAGTGGTGCACTAATGGTGTTAGTATGTATTACTCTGTGTGTACGCCCCATTACTCCGAGCGTATATATGAAACTACCACAGGGTATCAGCCAAATTAGAGGCTCATGTATTTTGATCTTCATTCAAATGAGGGTTTGAGAGATCATACTAAATGTGGCTGTGTGGGATCATACAGTTGTGCGTGTGTGTGTGTGTGTCGACACATTTTTATCCTGTGCTTCCACTAAGGAGTAATTAGCATTCATTAAACCGTCAGCCACACTTCACTGGGGGAGTGCTCTCATTTCACCATTTGATTTTCCTTTGTCTACAAATAGAACAGCACAAAGAGGACTCTGGCTTGGAGGCACAGTCTGTCAACTGGGAGTTTGGTGAAACCACTGGGCGAACTAGTTGTGCTCATTAAAAACCTTTGGCTTTTTGTCAGTTAGTGAACTTTTATGTGGATGCGGGGCTGTTGTAAGCGATGCCAAATATTGCATATGTTTAGAGTAAACAGACGTAGGCTAATGTTTTGTACGCTGAAATTTGCCTGTCAGATGTTTTGTTTTCTAGTAAACCTAGTAATTTTTGTTAATGTGAGGTTCCTGCAACAAATATTGACATCAAAATTTAAAGGTGATGTGTGTAATTTCTGTGCCACTTGCAGAATCAAACAGAATTGCAAATTTAATGCAAACACGCTCAAACAGTTGCCTTGACTACCCTAAAAGAGGTGGTTGAGCCAATGGTTATTTATGAGAAATTTGAGAATGGAATTCGACTTACTGAATTATGCATATTGCGTTATGCAAAAATATGTTTCAAACAATAGTATGCTACATTATTGTCACATGATCTTGTCACATTGCATTTATAATTTCTGCAAGTGATGCCATGATCTGTCATCATCTTTCTTATTAAAAGTCATCAATTTGCATTTTTTATTACATTTTGTGTAAAAATCAAGCGTAGCATTAGTTCTGGCAGGTCACGTTAGTCATGCTCGCAACAGTTTACTCTCAGCTGATCCCCATCTACCTATAGGAATACGACACCTAACTAAGCATTTATATATAAGGTCCCTCAGTATTATCAGCAGTATTTCGCAATTGATCAATAGATAATCCCTCACCATCCCAAGATCCTCCTCTGTCCGTCGATTCAGCCTTAGATTATCCTTGAATAAGGGGATATTCTACTGGTACATTTTAAAATTTATTGAACTTTAACGATACCTGCAATACATTTATGTTGGTTCTGTTAGGACCACTATCGTCAAAATTATAGATACTTAGCATAAAGTTTGGTTTGGCTGTTCTGGGCAAAAACCTCCCTGCCCATCCATGCAGCCTGTCATGAATGAGCAGCGAGAGCAGCAATAATAACCCCGCTAGGGTTAACAGAACAGAACAAGGCAGATATCAAAAAGTAGACATGCTAAGCTTTCTATAGATATATCTCTCATGTGTGTGTGTCAAATATTCGCTGAGTTTCAGTTCATTTTAGTGACGCGTTTCAAACAGATGTGCGCGGAGAATGAGACGGCTAAAAACACACCCTGTTTATTTTCTTTATTTTGCAAAAGCACAATGTTTTGTTGATATTGTGAGTGTACACAAATAAAAGTAGACCCTTTACAGATTCGAATGGTGTATTACTCTTATCTGTACAAACAAAAATGAACGAGCATTTTAAGTTCTTTTTGCTCTTATCAGTAAAACATGCCCTGGTGGCGCCGGCGCCACCGTCGACCCCAAGAGGTTAATGTACTTTATGATATTTAAGTGTAACACTTATCAAGATAAGGAGTCTGATTAGCAAGGATATCATAAAGCAATACTGGACGTGGCGAACGGGGCGCTGGGGCTGGAGGGAGGGTAATGTGCCCAGAGCAAGCTGAAAAGCTGTGAATAATACGAATAGAAACGTAATAGGAATGCCGCGATAGTGTCGTATTCCTATACGTAGATGTGATAAGCTGAGAATCAGCTGATGCAAGCTTGACTCACGTGACCTGCCAGAACTAACGCTAATGCTTAATTTCTGTTCTGTTTTCCCTGGGGGGGAGGGTATTGCTGCTCTCCCTGCTCTCATCCAGGCTAGGCTGCATGAATGCGCAGGGAGTTCTTGCCCAGAACAAAAACATACTGCCAATCCAAACTGTATGCTAAATGTCAATCATCCTTGATGATAGTGGTCCTGACAGAAATGTCCTTTTTTTTGGCCACTCCAAAAATGAGTCAAAATAGAGATAAAAATCAGAGCTTCCGGTTCATTCTTCACACTGCAAATTTGAAGGTGTCAATTTGTGATAGCATACTACCATACTAAGCTTGCTATTTCTGCCCTATATGATAACAGTCAAGTCACGTGCATTGCAGTTTTGCATGCAGCATGATCTGTTGTATACTAGACATTTTGGCAAATTTAGCAGGTCATCTGTGTATTCTGTTCATAAACAAAAAATTACAAATCTGGAGGGCCGGTGTCAGTGCAGAGTTTAGCTCCAACCCTAATCAAACACACCTGAAGCTAATCAAGGTCTTACTAGGCATACTAGAAACTTCCCGGCAGGTGTGTTGAGGCAAGCTGGAGCTAAACTCTGCAGGACACCGGCCCTCCAGGACCGAGTTTGTGCACCCCTGCTGTAAACCATGCCTGTGGCGACATTTCTGCGAAAGGATATTATGTTGCTTCTTGCATGTTTCGCAACACTTTCAAAGTGAAATTTCCAGTGATGAACTTGATTCTGGCAATGTTTCATTCCATTAGTTGTTGTAAAATATTTGAAGATATTTAGTGTTACATCCCTTTCTCATCCATGGTTCCTCTGCAGTGAATGGGTGCCGTCACAATGAGAGTTCAAACAGCTGATAAAAAACATCACAATAACCCACAAGTACCCACACCAATCCAGTCCAACATTTAACGTCTTGTGATCCAAAAAGCTGTGTTTGTAAGAAACAAATCCAACAAGACATTTTTAAGCCATTGTTTCTGGCTAAAATAGCTCTATAACTATAATCCATAATCTTGCTTTCTCCAGTGAAAAAGTGATGTTGTCTGAATCAGGAGAGAAATGTGCACAGGTCAAGCACTGTTTATAAGCAAAAGCAGCTCTAAACGAATATGTCACTGGATTTTGATGTGAGAGGACAACAGGGGATGAACTGTTTCAATGGATGAAGTGGATGATTCTGATGTTTTTATCTGCTGTTTGGACTGTTATTCTGATGGCACCCATTCACTGTAGAGGATCCACTGGTGAGCAAGTGATATAATGATGAATTGTATTTGTGGGTGAACTATTCCTTTAATTGACAATTTGCCCCGTAATCATAATTTGTATGAAAAAGTATAAAAACCGCTGCTGTTTTACTGCTACTAGTGTTGCATTCAGCTGGAATTATATTGCAATTTGGAGGGTTGCAATAATGTAGGTTGAGACGTAGCCTGGGTTGAAATAATATGCATATTGTAAGAGTAGCATGTTAGTACACTATTCTCAAAGAACAGATTGCACTCCCATTTTGTATGTGTTTCTACTAGTGCTAGATAATTCATACCCGTCACCTTTAAATGAGCTTAGCGGTTTCTTCTTTGTGTCTGTGCTGTCAAGATAGGAAACACTTTTCTCATATTGATCGTGTTCAGTGCTCCTCCAGTGCATCTCCTCTGTGTCACTGCTCCCTCCGTCTCTTGGCTGGATTGTGACGTTTGATAGGTTAAAGGAAAGTCTCATTTCCTGGTCGGCCCGCCATTGGCTTGATGCTCCATGCTTGCAGGGTATTTTGCTGTAGAGGTTACTTAGACGGCCTTCAGGACTAATAGTTTTGAAAAACTGGATCTCTTTGAATGAGGCAATATCCATTTAAAAATAACAGGGCCATTTCCTGGAATCAAGGCGGAATCAATCTCTCAGTTTTTGAAAATTTTCCATTCGTGTTTTAAAAGTAAAGACAGCAAAGTACAAAGACGTTTCTCTTGGAGGCATACGACACCATGATCATCTTCTTCAGAAACTTTGCTAAGTACACAGTGATGGCCGTCCTGTTATGCTCTCAAGAGGCTGATTTGTACTAGAGTAAGAGTAATCAACAGACACTTTATCTTCTGCTTATGCAGAGCTGCTCTGTTGAAAGAAAAAACAAAGGAATGGCTCTCATTGCATGAAGAAGCTAAAAAATAAGAGTGTAACAGCCCTGCTGATTACATTCTGCTATTTTCAAAAGCAAGTTGTGATTACTGTAACGATTTAACTGTGATCATCTAATTGAACCTGAACAGTTGTACAATACATTTGTACAGTTTTTCTTCAACAAATCTGAACCCCTATATTGGTGCCATATTTATGTTTTATAATTATAAGTAAAATATACTTTTGTTTCACTACATTCGTTATTTTAGTTATTGTATTTGTTAATATTTTGAATCAATTTTTTTAAGGTTTAAGTACTTCATTACTGAAAGCAATTTTTTATATTTTTAGTTTAAGTTTATGTTAACAACACTGATACACACGGGGTTAAACTGTCAACATATTTAGCAAATTATCAACCATGCAGAGTTGTTATGATTAAAAAAATAAAATTAAGGAGAAAAATTTTTCCGTTACTTGAAATAAAATAAACTTAATTAAATTTTATTTTTAAATTTTTAGTCATTTCCCATTTTCTTTAATTTAAAGTTGTTGTACTAAAATAACTAAAACTTAAATAAAAATTAATAAAAACTATATAAAACATTAAAAAAACTACACCTAAAAAATGGCAAAGCACAATAGAATGACTAAAACTTAAATGAACATAGGATAGTAGTTCACCCAAAAATGAAATGACCCCATCATTCACTCACCTTTGAGCCATTCTAGGTGTATATGACTTCTTCTTTCAGACGAATCCAATCGGAATTATATTAAAAATTATCATGGCTCTTCCAAGCGTTAGAATGGGAGTAGGTGGTAGCCCAAAATTTTAATTTTCAAAGTTCCAAAATTTAACCAATCAATTATACAAAGAAGTCCACACGGCCCGGGTTAAAATAAAGGCCTTCTGAAGCGACGCGATGCGTTTGTGTCAGAAAAATATCCATATTTACAGCTTTATAATCCTTAATCTCCAGCTTCCGCTAACTGTCGTACTCGTGTTCACAAGAGAGTGGCGTTCCAGCGGATGACGTAAGACGTAGGCAAACGCGGTGACGAACGTGGAAGCGCAGAGGAGAGAGCAAAACAAAACACCAGTCATGAATTAGAAGTAAAATGAGGATTTGTAAAGAAAAATGGTGGAGGATTTAGATATAAGCCAAGAGGACACTGATTTTCCTTTGCTGTAAACAAAACTTGATTCTCGCGAGACTAGCATATTCTCACAGGAGCTTACACTATGCCTACGTCATACATCATCCACTGGACGCCACTCTCTCGTGAATGTGCGTACTACAGTCAGCGGAAGTTAGAGATTAAGGTTTCTAAAGTTGTAAATATGGATATTTTTCTTACACAAACGCATCGCGTCGCTTCAGATGGCCTTTATTAACCCCCCGGAGCCGTGTGGACTTCTTTT
The DNA here is from genome assembly GCA_018155175.1 of Sinocyclocheilus anophthalmus. Lineage (NCBI taxonomy): Eukaryota > Metazoa > Chordata > Actinopteri > Cypriniformes > Cyprinidae > Sinocyclocheilus > Sinocyclocheilus anophthalmus. The sequence continues at coordinate 152,817 of JADLZN010002635.1, forward strand.
ATAATGAATTGGTAAAATTTTTGGAACTTTTGGGCTACCATCCACTCTCATTATAAAACTTGGAAGAGCCAGGATGTTTTTTAATATACTCCGATTGTATTCGGCTGAAGAAAGAAGTCATATACACCTAGGATGGCTTGAGGTAAATCATGGGGTAATTTTCATTTTTGGGTGAACTAACCCTTTAACATTAAAACAGAAAATATAAATAAAAAGTATAATAGCATCTTAGTGAGGCTAAAATAACACTGCAACCATGTAATTTTTGTTTTACATGATTAAATTAGAATGAACAAAACACATTTTCTGTTGATCTTCATGCAAATCTGACAGAAAACAGAAAATGCTACTGACTGTCTGATACACAATCAAATACAATTTCTGATCTGTTCAAATCCAATGCTGCTTGCTGAGTTGATTTTTAATTTTTTTTGTTCCGGCACTGTATGGTATGGACATTGGCAGCAGTCTTGAAGAGACTATTTTGACTTTTAACGATTTATGATTTCTGACGTTTACAAGGCATTGTGGCTGCGACCCTAAACATTTATGATGAATCATAGGTGAATCTAGACACTATTGAAATGGCTTCAGCTTCCATTTGTCATCTCAGCACCACTATCTGTGATTGGCTCTTAGACGTGTGCTCATCTGTGGCCCTCATAACACTACATATATATATTCTCACAAATATCACCAGTATGATATATATTATTTATTTATTTATGTATTAATCATATATATATATACACAGTATATATATATATATCTATTTTATATCTTGTTGATATCTGTGATAACTCAGTGGGAAAAAAGTATTTAGTCAGCCACCAATTGTGCAAGTTCTCCCACTTAAAAAGATGAGAGAGGCCTGTAATTTTCATCATAGGTATACCTCAACTATGAGAGACAAAATGAGAAAAAAAATCCAGAAAATCACATTGTAGGATTTTTAAAGAATTTATTTGCAAATTATGGTGGAAATAAGTATTTGGTCAATAACAAAATTTCATCTCACTACTTTGTTATATACCCTTTGTTGGCAATGACAGAGGTCAAACTTTTTCTGTAAGTCTTCACAAGGTTTTCACACACTTTTGCTGGTATTTTGGCCAATTCCTCCATGCAGATCTCCTCTAGAGCAGTAATGTTTTGGGGCTGTCGCTGGGCAACACGGATTTTCAACTCCCTCCAAAGATTTTCTATGGGGTTGAGATCTGGAGACTGGCTAGGCCACTCCAGAACCTTGAAATGCTTCTTACGAAGCCACTCCTTCGTTGCCCTTGCCGGTGTGTTTTGGATCATTGTCCTGCTGAAGAACCAGCCATCGTTTCATCTTCAGTGCCCTTGCTGATGGAAGGAGGGTTTTACTCAATTCTCCGATACATGGCCCATTCATTCTTTCGTTTACACGGATCATTCGTCCTGGTCCCTTTGCAGAAAAACATCCCCAAAAGAGATGTTTCCACACCCATGCTTCACAGTAGGTATGGTGTTCTTTGGATGCAACTCAGCATTCTTTCTCCTCCAAACACGACAAGTTGAGTTTTTACCAAAAAGTTCTATTTTGGTTTCATCTGACCATATGACATTCTCCCAATCCTCTTCTGGATCATCCAAATGCTCTCTAGCAAACTTCAGACGGGCCTGGACATGTACTGGCTTAAGCAGGGGGACACGTCTGGCACTGCAGGATTTGAGTCCCTGGCGGCGCAGTGTGTTACTGATGGTAGCCTTTGTTACTTTGGTCCCAGCTCTCTGCAGGTCATTCACTAGGTCCCCCCGTGTGGTTCTGGGATTTTTGCTCACAGTTCTTGTGATCATTTTGACCCCACGGGGTGAGATCTTGCGTGGAGCCCCAGATCGAGGGAGATTATCAGTGGTCTCGTATGTCTTCCATTTTCTAATAATTGCTCCCACAGTTGATTTCTTCACACCAAGCTGCGTACCTATTGCAGATTCCGGTCTTCCCAGCCTGTGCAGGTCTACAATTTTGTTTCTGGTGTCCTTTGACAGCTCTTTGGTCTTGGCCATGGTGGAGTTTGGAGTGTGACTGTTTGAGGTTGTGGACAAGTGTCTTTTATACTGATAACGAGTTCAAACAGATGCCATTAATACAGGTAACCAGTGGAGGACAGAGGAGCCTCTTAAAGAAGAAGTTACAGGTCTGTGAGAGCCAGAATCTTGCTTGTTTGTAGGTGACCAAAAAATTTTACCGAGGAATTTACCAATTAAAAATCCTACAATGTGATTTTCTAATTTTGTCTCTCATAGTTGATGTATACCTATTATGAAAATTACAGGCCTCTCTCATCTTTTTAAGTGGGAGAACTTGCACAATTGGTGGCTGACTAAATACTTTTTTGCCCCACTGTATATATATATATTTTGTAGAAAAATTGATACTGTCTCTGTGAAAGCATAATAAAGGCTGAAAGCTGCATGCCTCATCTGTAGCTTGATCAATTGTTCTCTCTTTATCCTTTGTTTTGTGCCAAACTGACTAGTGAGTATAAATTAAGCGTGGGTTGCGTGTAGGCGTGCGTTGCATGAGAAGAAGTTGCGAGCAGTTATGCGTTGGAGCGTGAGGGCAGGTGTGTGGAGGCGTGGATTGTGTATAAATTACGAACTCATCATGCCTTGTGTGTTGTGTGAGCTTTACAATGACTGTGGTGCTGCTTTATGGCTAGTGATTTTCCTTTCACACATACTTTGCTTCTTTGTGCAGATTAACAGCTTTTTAGTAGCCTTCTCCTCATTCCTGAATCCAATAATCAATATTCCAGATCAATTGGATGTGAATTAAATTAGGTAATTAAAGAAATGTTGTATTGTTGTGGTCATGGCAGAGAGAATGTAAGATTCATGTTGGCCAAATTGAGATCTAGACTCTTAAAAGTAAAGGTTATTTATTGGCATCGATGGTTCCATAAAGAACCATTGACACACATGGACCAATTTCAATGCAAAATAGTTTCTTTATAGTAGATTCTTCCAATTTTTTAAATGTTCTTTCTTTACAGTAAGAATTGTTTTTAAGAACTGATCACTGAAAGGTTTTTTGAGGAACCCAAAATAGTTCTTCACGACAAGCCAACAAAAAAAGTTTGGTTTAACTTGAAGAAATTATGACAGAAATATATTACTATTATACAACCAGGATATATTTCATCCGTGTTTTGAATTATATAGATCTGTTGTGCAGCTGCTGTGATTATTTGACAAACAAACAAATAAATAAACAATACAACATTTGTTATGACTTAATTGGTATATTTTCATTTGATTTAGTTTAATTTTGTAATGTGACATTTTTATATGAGTGCAATCCAGATCATTTTAAACTAAATTCTTATTATGATATAATTATTATAGTTTAATTTAGCTGGTTTTGTTTTATTTTATTTTTTTTTATTTTGTGTGTGAAAATGACTTAAAAAAACAGTTTGAAAGTACTAATGAAATGCTTGCGGTGGTGTTTCGAGGTTTGACAGTCAGGCTGTTTTTATCCAAACAGGTTTTTCAGGTTATTAAGCTGAGCAATAGAGTGCAACAATGTAGTTTTAGCAGTAAAAAAATAAAAAAATTTCATTTAATCCATGAAGAAACATATGTTTTTTTAATTTTTTTATAGTATAAACCTACAGGTATAAACCTTTCATGACAGATCTTTTGTGATCTTTGAGGTTAAGAGATGGTGTATGCATAAGTCAATACTTATTAAGACTTATTGTTTATTGGTACATGGTCACTATTGCAACATTTGCAACATTGCAAATGAGAATAAGGGCATTTTCTTCAGCAATATTGATATGAAAATCTGTATTTTTCATATCAATTGTTAAATGTTATAAATCCCAACATTGTAAATTCCTCATGTTTTTTTGATGTAAGTAAATATTAGTAAATAAATATTTTTAAGTAAATATTAGATTGTGTAACAATTAGAGCTGTCAGTAGATTTTGAATCAAATTAATTACATTATATGCTGATTAATCTAATGTAATTAATCGCATCTGAATATTTGCAGAGAAAAACAACCAAATGCCCCAAATAAATAAACCAGAGACATTTACGTAATTATAGTACTTTATAAGGTTGAATGCATTCCATTATGCACTATGTTGTTTGCAAATATAGCTGGTCATTTGGGTATTCTATGGATACAGAAATGTAAATAATATAAGCATACTTTATACTGCAGAAAAAGTAGCATGTTATTCTGAGCATGCCTTATATGCCTTAGTGTAGTGCAGTAGGAGTAACAAGATCATACATATTAAACTGGTTAGAAGACATATCAGTTTTTCTCCATTCATATCCTAAAAGAAAAGATTAAGTGGACTTTCACAGGGTTTTACTCTGAGCTCACGTTTCTGCCTGTCTACTGAATTAGCTCTTTTTGTAGTGTAAAATTCCACTGACATAAAAAGCAAATTTTGTAATGAATATCTCAGGGATTTCTAAAACCCTAAACGGTTCTATAAATGTACTCAATAGAGTGACTTTGCAGAGCAGTTGCCCTTGAAGGCAGATTACATTTAGCAGGGATGCAGAAAGAGCAGTTAGCAACATTCGACAGTCAGAAGTTGAATGGCTGATAAATAATATAGCGGATGACCTCTCGACCTCTGGAGTACGAGTGGGCCGTTTGACCCAAATCACGGCATGAGTATGTCACGGTAACGGTAAATATCACAACGGTGCTTTATATATTCAATAACCATGTGCAAATACCTGTGTTTGGATGTTTCAGTAAATCAAATGCTTGACAATGGAAAGTACTTCATCTCGTCTGATTATTTCCTCTTTTCATTTGATGCACAAAACAAAAGATGAGATTATTCATGTCAAAAGAATAAAAATGAGCAGGAACATAATGAACTGGAGACTGGCGTCAGTGCAAAAACAGTTTGGCATTATGAAATACCTTAGGGGAAAGCAGTAAAGCTAATATTACAAAATGGATAGTTCTGATTCAAAATGTGTTTGTACATCTGTTGCAATTTAAAGTACTTCAGTGGCATGATTGTGTTTACATATAATAATGCCAATTCATTATTTTTTCAAGTAAAAACAAGAAAAAGAAATATGAAATATAACTGAAATTAAGAAAAGAAAATATAGCAATATACACTACCATTCAAATGTGATTTTAAAAAGTGATAGTAAAGACATGTTGTCAGAAAAGATTTCTATTTTAAATAAATTATGTTCTTTTTATCTTTTTATTCATCATATAATCCTGAAAAAGTATCACAAAATGAAAAAAAGAATGATTTCTAAAGGATCATGTAACACTGAAGACTGGAGCAATGATGCTGAAAATTCAGCTGTGTATCACAGAAACAAATTATATTTTGAAGTATATTAAAATAGAAAACCATTATTGTAATTTTTAACAATATTTCACAATATTACAGTTGTTACTCTTATTTTTAATCAAATAAATGCAGCCTTGATGAGCAGAAGAGACTTTTTTCAAAAACATTCAATAGAAACACATTTATGGTATATATGGTCATATTGGCCTGCTACTTTGAGGTTATGTAATTGTGGACACAGCTGAGCCGATTTGAGAAAGAGGGGAATGTTAGATCTTGCAAAAAGAGAGCAGGGCTGTGGAAATTCAGCCTCAACACCTGGAGTACTTATAAATAGCTTGAAAAAAAATTATAACCCTTCATGAAACTACTGCACTTACTCTGGATGTGTCCTACATTCAATTGTTTTGCATTTCAGAGGCTTTCTTGGAAAGCAAATATGTAATTTGTAGATGGAACAAATCACTACCTTGCACACTATACCTTTTCTTGACAGCTTTGTAGATGGATTTTTGTTGGATGTAGTTTCCAGGGAGGTTAGGCAATAGAACGAGAGAGATGTATTTACATTAGTGTGGTGTCGCTTTGAATTTACGGTTGCAGAAAAGCTGTGTGTATTTCTCTCAGGCATAGAGGCAGTATGTTTATGCTTTTATGACTGACAAATAACCATACAGCTAAAGAATCATTGTTTAAGCTTCGGATTATAGAGATTTCCAAATTGAGTCACAATGCTGGAAAAATAAACAATTGTCAAAAAAGCCTGCAGCTCTCAAATCCAGCAGATCTGGCTGCTATGTGTTTATTCAGGGAATCGATACAAAGCGGAGGTAAAAGAGTAATTGATTTAACATATTGTGTGCACTGCCTTTACACTAAACTAAAGAAATCTTAAACAGAGTGTGTGTGTGCTTAAAGTACCATGAGGCATGAGCATAGACTTGAGAAAGATGCATTTATTTGATCAAAAATACATTAAATCAATAATATTGTGAAAATATCTTTCCAATTTAAGATAACTGGTTTATATTTAAATACATTGTAAAATGCAATTTATTCCTCTGATGCCAAGCTGAATTTTCAGCATCAGCATCATGGAGTATTATTGTTTTTTTAATACTCCAGCCTTCAGTGTCACATTATCTTTCAGACATCATTCTAATATACTGAAAAAAAAAAACATTATTACTGTTATCAATGTTGAAAACAATTGTGCTGATTCATATTTTTGGTTGTTTAATAAACAGAACCCAAAACGTTTTCATGTGGCTTAAAAACATAAATTATGACACATATTACATTTAAATTTAATAATGTATTAAATGCATTTGACAAATGAGATGTACTTAATTGATTATTTTCTCTTTGCATTTGGAACAAAGATAAAATTATTCATATCAAATAAATAAAAATGAATAAAAACACTAAGAAAAACACAATATTTTTAGTTCACATTTTCCTTGCAAACAAGTGTACATTGTATAACTGCAGCATGTTTTCAAAAACACATTATTTTAATGTGTAAAGTCACGAGTCGCGCCACGCAAGTGTTTTTTGCTAGTTTCAGCCCGACGCAGTTGTCATTTTCACGTCCAGCGCTACGTTGTTTAAATAGCAAATGCACTTGCGCCCATTTGTGCGCCCATGAAAGCGATGTGTGTTCAGGCGCATTGCTGTGGTGCGTTGCTATTTTGAGGCAACTGAAATAGACTGTGCCATTGAAAAAACTAAAACCTGGGGCCCTATTTTAACGATCTAAGCACATGGTCTTAAGCGCATGGCGCAGGTGCACTCAGGGCGTGTCCGAATCCACTTTTGCTAGTTTAACGACGGGAAAATGGTTGGCGTGCCCGGGCGCATGGTATAAACGTGTTGTCCCTATTCTCTTAATGATTAATGGGTGTTTTTTGGGCGTAACGTGCCATAAACCAAGTGAGAGTCTCATCTCCCATTTTCTTTAAGAGCCAGTTGTGCTCGCGCCATGGCGGGTTCGCTCTAATTTCTTTTTTTTAACATGGCCGAATGTAATTTTTCATATTTAAAAATGTTTGTGTGCTGCTGCGCGTCCCTGTGTGTGTAATAAGCAAAGTGTACGCGTGTTGTGCACCCGCCTATAGGCGCATATTACTAACGCGCTCTTTAACAAAGACAAAAGGTTACACTTTACTTGAAGGGGTGCGCATAAGACTGACATGACACCTTCATAATCATGACATGACACCTACATAATCATGGCATGACACATAATCTGAATATGAAGGTTTTTTATGCATGTTAATGACAACTGTCATTAAGTGTCATTCACACAGTTATGTAATTTTTAATGCAAAGGAATGGAATGTTTGTGATGTCTTTGTTATGGGCTATGGTTAGGGCTATGGTTAGGGGTAGGGTTAGGTTTAGGTCAAATAATGTCATATTTGCATTTAAAATGACATAACTGAGCGAATGACATTAATGACAGTTGTCATAAACATGCATACAAACCCTTCATATTCATGACATGTGTAATGTCATGATTATGAAGGTGTCATGACAGTCTTATGCACACCCCTTCAAGTAAAATGTTACCAGACAAAAATCTTGTGCCAGACTTTAGTAGACCAGGTTTGAGTTGGTCTATGGCACAGTCTATTTTCAGTTCCTCAAAATAGCAACGCGCCAACAGTGCGCCTGAACACACCTCTTTTTTAGACCAGCACGCCAATGGGCGCACAAATGGGCGCAAATGCATTTGCTATTTAAACAACACAGCGCAGGACGGGAAAATGAGAACTGAGTCGGGCTGAAACTAGCAAAAAACACATGCACCGCGCCTTGGCGCCGGGTGTATAATAGAGCCACTGGTCTAAATGTCTGGCCGCAATATTTTTTCGTTGTATTAAGAGTGCGTTAGTAATATGTGCCTATAGACGGGTGCACAATGCGTGTACACTTTGCTTATTACACACACAGGGACGCGCAGCAGCACACAAACATTTTTAAAAATGAAAATTTAAATTGCGGCATGTAAATAGCGAACCCGCCATGACGCGAGCGCAACTGCCTCTTAAAGGGAATAGGAGATGAGACTCTGACTGGTTTATTGCACGTTACGCCCAAAAAACACCCATTACTCATTAAGAGAATAGGGACAACCCGTTTAGACCATGCACCCGGGTGACGACGACCGTTTTCCCAAAACTTAAAAGGGATAGTTCACCCAAAACTGAAATGGTCTGTTTATCTGGTTACCCCCAGGGCATCCAAGATGTAGGGAATTTGTTTCTTCAGTAGAACACAAACAGAGCTTTTTAACTCCAGCCGTTGCAGTCTATCAGTCATATAATGCATGGCAATGGTAACAAAATCTATGAAAATAAAAAAAAACATGCACAGACAAATCAAAATTAAACCCTGCGGCTCATGACGACACATTGATGTCCTAAGACACGAAACGATCGGTTTGTGCGAGAAAACGAACAGTATTTATATAAAAAAATTTTTACCTCTAATACACCACTATGTCAAACTGCTTTGAGCGCGTGCACGGCATCCGATGCGTGAGGTGTGTACGTAATGGGTGTGTTGATATCAGATGAGGAGCAATCAACCATAAACTTCAGGCGGAGAGGCTCAGAAGTGGGAATACGGGTGTGGCAGTAAGTGGTCAGGTTTTTGGGATATTACCAATAATAAGAGAAATCCTATAGTCGACTACGCCACCCGGAACACACCGGGACATAACAGCCCTAAGCAAAAGGACACAGGTTCGTTGCCAAAGGCAGAGTGAGCATAATAAAGTATAAACAGTCACTTTATTAACATACAATTGATAAAAACACATACAAAGAAGACGAAGAAGGTTTTATTATATCGTGCCTTCCATAGCTCAAGGTTACTTTACATAGTGCTAAACACAACATTTGCACACCCATATACACAATACAAACACATAAGGCCACATATAGCCACATTATCCAAAATACATATTAAAAAGATACGTTTTTAGCTGAGTCTTGAATGTAGACAAAGATGTTACGAAGTGTAAGGGGTAGCGAATTCCATAATTTAGGAACATTAAGACTAAATGACTTACCACCTACAGTGGACAGCCGAAAACGAGGAATGGACAAACGACCAAGCTCAGATTATCTGAGGGACCGGGCGGGAGAATAGGAGTACAATAGGTCAGACAGATAAGGAGGCGCAAGACCATTTAATGCCTTAAATGTTAGAAGTAATATCTTAAAGTGAATACATGATGCCACAGGTAACCAGTGAAGATCATGCAGTAAAGGAGTAATGTGAGCAGAACGCCTGGTGGAGGTGAGGACCTTTGCTGCAGAATTTTGAACATACTGTAACCTTGCAATAAGTTTTTTAGGCAGACCAAGAAATAGAGCATTGCAATAATCCAGACGTGATGTGATTAATGCATGAAATAAGATTTCAGCATCAGCTAGAGTTAGAGAAGATTGAAGACATGCAATATTACGAAGATGGAAAAAAAGAGGTTTAAACAACAGAATAAAAATGAGAGGCAAAAGATAGAGATGAGTCAAATAAGACACCAAGATTACGGACAGATGAAGCAGGCTTAACATGAACCCCGCCAATTTCAAAGGACAGGATAATCCTTTTGACTGAGGTAGCAGAGCCAATCATCAATATTTCAGTTTTGTTATTTAGTTTAAGGAAATTCAAGGACATCCAATGCTTGATATCCCTGATGCATGCAGTAAGTGAGTCAGGCAGTGATGACCTATCAGAGCTGGTGGTTAGGTAAATTTGAATGTCATCAGCATAGCAATAAAATTGAAGTCCATGCATGCGTATCATGTCACCAAGTGGATATATATAAATGATAAACAGAAGTGGACCAAGAACTGAACCTTGAGGAACACACTGTGAAACTGGAGCAGTGGTAGATTTATACCCTTGTATGGTGATATTGTAAGGAGGTTTCCCTTACGGTGGTTCAGGATGTAGGATTGCTGAATGACTAAAGAAACATTATCAGCACAATGGTATAAAACTGTAAATTTCTAGTCTATTACCACCCACTGCCACTTATACCAACGACGGAAATAAGCGCAGTTAGAATAGCTACATATGTGGGAGAGCATTGCTATTGAGTGACTATTGTATTGAAATAATATTGACCTTGAATCAAGACTAGTTAGCACATAATTAATAATTTAAATGGTTTAATAACAATATTTTGTTATGATTACACTTGAATTGGTTACAAAATAGATGAAGGATGGTAAAGCATAGTTAATTGTACCCAACATGTAAAATATTACCTGAGAGAAAGAGATAGAGAGAGGGGGGAATAGAGAGAGGAAGAAAAAGAGGGAGAGAGGGCAGAGACCCAAGAAGAGCTCCAACAAAGAAAAGAGGCAACAAAGAAAAAAGACAGAGCAACAGTTACAGTCCTCTTTTATCCCTTCCTTGACCATGCGACTAAAAACCAAATGTGAGACATTCAAACTGACCGATCAGCAGGTTACAACTTCACCCACTGGGCAAAAGGTGTGACAATTAGCAGACCCCCCGATGTATACACATGTTGGCCTACAGGCCTTGATCGATATCAGCACTTCTGTGCCTTCAGGAATGCCAAATGGCCCTTTTGTTACTGAAGATAGGTTTGGGACAGGAAAGCAGAAGTATTTTTTGATACATTTTGACTTTACAATATAATTTCTATCACTGATGTAGGAAATTAGCCAGGAAAGAGCTGAACCAGTGATACCGATATCAGAAAGGCGAGAGATGAGTATTTCATGGCAGACTGTGTCAAATGCAGAGCTTAGATCAAGAGGTTTATTAACCCAGAATCCATGGACAGAAGAATGTCATTAACCACACGAAGAAGAGCAGTTTCAGTGCTATGTGATGAACGAAATCCTGACCGAAAAGGTTCAAAAAGGCCATTAGCATTTAAGTATCATCTCAACTCTGAAGCCACAACTTTTTCAAGAATTTTACTTAAGAATGGTAAATTTGAGATTGGCCTATAATTGTTCATATCTAGATGGTCAAGAACCGTTTTTTTAAGTATGGGGGTCACCGCAGCCATTTTTAATTCTGCTGGAACAATGGCAGATGCTATACTACAGTTAATCATATGTGTTATGAAAGGTTCAACCTCAGGAACACACATCTTATTCAAAACAGTAGGTGAAGGATCAATCTGGCAGGATGTAGAATTTGACTTCACAATTAGATCACTTATGGCAGCAGAAGTAGTGAGAGTAAAAGCAGAGAGAGAGTATGTTGTGTGAGCCGAGTCAGTTGTATGAGGGGTGTCTTTGGAAATGGATTCAGTGATAGACTTCAATTTGTCTGAAAAGTAATGAGAAAAGTTATTCACAAGCACCTCAGAGCCAGAAATAGCATGTTGTGGAGGGTTAGTGAGTTTGTTGACCATAGCAAACAGAGATTTGGGCCTGCACATGGAATTCATGATAGTAGAAGAGACATATGAGGATCTTGCAGCATTGAGGGCAGTACGGTAATTGAGCAAATGTTCTTTCAAAGCCAATGAGTGCACAGTGAGTCCTGTACAGCCTTCCCAAGCGACGTCCCATAGCTTTCATTGCTCAAAGTTCCGGAGTGAACCAAGGTGAAACATGTGCAGATGGAACCAGTCTAGTTTTAACAGGAGCATGTTTCTCAAGTATTTGGGAAATTGTATTATTATAGATGCTGCATATTTCTGATGGACAGTTGGATAATAAACAATCTGACAAGGTAGAAACTCTTATTGAATCAGAAGAAGCAGATGGATCCACAGAACAGATTTTACGATAAGTGAGCATTGTTTTCACAGGCGATTGTAAAAATTGGAAAACTTAAACTGAAGTTTAGTAGTTTGTGATCTGAAAAAGCAAAATCAGTTCCACTAACAAGAATATTATATAATTGTGAAACATACAACACTTCACAAGGTCTCAATACATCACATGTCTTTACCAGTAACTTACGAAACAAGTACAATACAATAAAAGATAACAAAATAAAGAGGGAGGTGGCCAGCAAAGACCCTCAGATTTCTACCCCACACTCAAATTCCATGACACACTCGTGAAAATATATATAATATATATATATATAATATATATAATATATATATATATACACACACACTCATGTGGACACGCGTACAAGGTAACAGGGCAAACCCCTCCCACCTAAATCCATGCACCAAACAATACAAAACATAACAGACGGACCCAGATGAATTCCAGACAGAACAAAACAGGAGTAGAGTAGAGCAGAAGTGCAGTCAGTTACTTGAGGTTCGTTAGGCTTCAATAAAGTTCATTGGAAACCCCTGGACGTGCATTCAATCCTGCTGGACATTGAACAAAAGTGACGCATAAAAACAAACTTTAAACTACCCATACCTACCAAGAAAACAGTACAATGCTGCAATACACATGGTAACTCGCCACACAGGATTACAGCTACTTGCAGGCCCATATCTAAAAACAAACAAAAAGGTAATAAGCCTCTATTTAACAGGCAAAAAGGCATTTTTAAAAACGGGACAAACCTGAAAACTGGCCAACAGCCAGCACACGAAAGACAGGAGAATAACCCAACTGCTAGCACTCATTCAAAGCGCCACATGTCACAAAGGGGCGGTACCAAGGATGATGCATCCCAAGCAACCAAACATTTTCCCCTTTTATATGCACAACACAGGCACTAACTGGCTCATGAAACTTACCCAACTAAAGTATGAACACTGATAGGTTCACCTGTTTGGGTAACGCCAGCCAATCATACTGGGTCTATACCTCACTCTGCTACACGTGGAAAGTCACCACTCTCAAATGAGTTAGCACGAGAGAAAGTAATCTTTTAGTTTTAAGTCGGTTTGAACAATCCGGATAAGCACAAGTAAGTACCATTTTGATTAGCCGTCGTACCTACAATGACTGTATGCATGAGTGAGGTATACGAGCGAGAGATCACTTCCGACGCTTGCGTAAACTACGCCAGAGCGCGTACACACTCGCACCGGATGCCGTGCGCACGCTCAAAGCAGTTAGACATAGTGGTGTATTAGAGGTAAAATATAAAAAAAACAAACCGATAGTTTCGTGTCTTAGGACATCAATGTGTCGTCACGAGCCGCAGGGTTTAATTTGGATTTGTCTGTGCATGTTATTTTTACTCTCATAGATTTTGTTACCATTGCCATGCATTATACAACTGATAGATTGCAACGGTAGGGATGTTTAAAAATCTCCGTTTGTGTTCTACTGAAGAAACAAAGTCACCTACGTCTTGGATGCCCTGGGGGTAAGCAGATAAACATCAACATTTTCATTTTTTGGGTGAACTATCCCTTTAAACTAGCAAAAGTGGATTCGGACACGGCCTGAGTGAACCTGCGCCGTGCGCTTTAGACCATGCGCTTAGATCGTTAAAATAGGGCCCATAGTTTTATTCTTTTAATAACCTAGATTTTTAACCTAGACCTGGAACATTGTGAATCTTTATTGTGTCGTTTGGATGTTTTTATTCAGTGAACAAACGGCAGTAGACTTTAGGATTTATATGTGTATATAAATACTCGTTTCTACACAAGAACAACTGATCATCTGTAACAGGCAGTTTGGCTGTGTAGGCAAAACATGGTGCACCTGTATAGTTTGATATCCATGCCAGTGTTAAAAACCAAACCTACGGTTGTGCAATCGTGCGATACACAGCAGACCTGTGCAGGGTCAGCCTGAGCTCCTGGGTACTGCAGGTCAATGTCAGACCGGAGGCAATAAATAGAGCAGGTGGATGAGGAGGGGCGGCTGTGTTTGTGTAGAACAGCTCTCACTTTTTCCCAAATCATTTAGTGTGTCTTTAAACACCAACAACGCTGCATTTTTCCTCAATTTTTTGTTGCTTCCTGTTTCTTCTTCAGATCAGCTGTCTGTGTTTTAAAGGTGTTGAATTTAGAGCGTTTCCGTGTGGTGATGCACCTGAAGAACTTAAAACTAAGAATACATACTTTGTATTTGTATTACTTACATTATGTTTCACCAGCTGGTAGGCTTTTGTGGTTTTTCCTGGAAAACTTGAGGGATTTGTCAAGTAATATTTGATTCTAAACTCTCCCCAATGTTTGATCATTAACCCTTAAAAACCTAGATTTTTGAAGCACCTGACGTTTTTCTTGTTATTTTCTTGTTTTTGCTTTTCTAACCTATTCTAGCAGTCAGCATTGAGTTCAAAATATCATTTTTAACATTTGTTTTACTTTTGAATGAATTTACCTAACTCAAACAGAACCCTCTGAAGTTTGATTTTTTTTTTTTTAAGTTATACTTTTTTAGACTTCTAAATGAAATTTTGTCTACATCTAATGTTCCCTAAGGAAGTTATCCAGTGATAAACAAGTTTTTATAATGTAGATTCATAAAAAAAAGTTAATAAAGTAAATAGCATATTAGAATGATTTCTGAATGACTCATTTCGGCCGTACACCGAACATGCAAATTGGAAACAAGGTCCTCCTTGTTGCATCCAGAAATACATTGAATACTTTTAAAACATCTTCAACGAAAAACAGTAGGTTAAAACATGTAAGTAATATATCACATTATTACTATTAATACTGTATATTCTATGAGCTCAAATATCTGCAGCCTCAGAAACCTGTTCAAAAGAGTATATTCATCGCCCTTTATGTGTCCATATATGCTTGTTTTGCTGTATTGCGGACAGCTGGAAGAAATATTATCATCCATGTATGTGTCCATAGGTAATCTACGTAGGGATGCTCCGTCGGATTTTGCCGCGATACTGTGTACTGTACGCCCCGAACTCTTGTCATGGGCTGGCTCTGGCGATACCGATCTCCCGCTTGTGAGTTCTCGATTGCCTTCAAGCTTTATTCCGACATTTGTCACTCGGGCCCCAAACCGCGCCTGGCCTAATCGTTAACTTCCGGTCTGTGTTCTGTTTAATCAGTCTAGCTAGGCTGCCGCTACACAACCAGTTAAAGCTTAATGGTTGATGTCCGTACTACGCAGTTGCGCTCAGGTGGTTGTGCTTCGCTTTGGGATGTTTTCCCATACATTCTATTTTATTTGTGGCGCTCGCCACAATATCGAAACTGACCGGTTTTCCAAAAGGCTTGGTTGAATAAACATGCAAACGTACTGCACATTTAAAAATCAAAACAAGGGTGCGGGTGTTTTTATTTGACTGTATTTCTGAAGGAAGACTGTCTTTAGAAAATTTTTGATGTCATTTTCATTTAATCTTTCATGTTATATGCTTGATAAAGCAGAGTTTGTGAGCTCAGCGCTGCTTTGTGTACAGCTGTTACTGGGGAACCCTGTTTCTCCCGTCCTATTACGAAGCATTCCTGCCTGCCCTGGCAGATAATTTCAATTTGCAGTTTTCACGTAAGTCCGTCTGAATTTCGGTAGGCAAACTTATTTCCTTGCCTTTCCTATAAATCCACAGGTCATGCGACCTATATTCCATGGGGCGTGGTCACATAAAAAATGCAATTCGATTATTTGCTGGTGATAAAATAACTCATAAATGACTCCGCAACTCTTAAAATAATTCTTTTTCATTCGAAGCGCCAATTTTTGTTTGTTCGTTAGACTATCGTAGTCTGCATGACAGAAACGTTGACATTCCAGTATAAAGGCTTGGAAGGCTCTAACTAATAGTCTGTTTATGCTATTGAGTAGCTAATATGGCCCTAAAAGTAGGTCCCTGGTCGCAACTAATCAATAATTTTGCACTTACTCTGTTGCAATTTATTCGCACTGACCTCATATTATTTTGGTGACCACTATGTGCCCATGGATATGTTACCCTACGAAGATTATGTCACCATGTTTTGGACTTTTCGCCCTTAGGCACCGTGTCTTTTCAGCTTCCTTCACTATTGAAAAGATGCTTCCTACTACAAAAGTTTAATCTCTGCAATTTCGGTTTCTTGTTTAGGATCGTGTGGCTTTGTGCATACGACATCTGACTCGCTAAGTGTAATTGTATTTTTTCGCAATAGTGTGCCACCCGTCTTAATTTTCCAGCTATACACGCGAAGGTCTGAAAAATCTGCAGATGGAAAAATCTCCATACAAGTCTTTTGTGCATTTTTCTTTTTTTCTACTAGTTACTTTGCACTTTTTGTTAGAAAAATGTTTATTTACTATTTATTCAAGTTTTTTAAGGTATCTAATATTTTGTTACTTAATTTCAATCTGAATATTCTTAAAAATTTAAAGTTTGTCATTTGGAAGTGTGTAGACCTTGTTGCATTATTATTCTGTTACATTATGATTATATATTCAGTGGCCTAAAATGGTCTTTAAAATGACAATAATACCGCTTATCGCAATTATTTCTGGGGCAATATATCGCACAACAAAAAGTTGTTATCGTGACAGGCCTACTAAGAAGTTATTTTGTTTTATAAATAAATGTTAATTTAAGAGCAGCCCACGATCAGCGCATTATGTTACCGTTATCCCTTACGGCTCCGACAAGGTTTTGTTCCGTCCTCCACTCTGTGACACCTCACAAAAGACTATTTTTATCCAAGCATCGCGGAGAGCCGCTTCAGAAACTTGAGTAGCTGGCTGATAAACACAAGCACTGACTAGAGCGGCCGCGATCAGCTCCAGTTCCCGTGGAGCCGTAATACGCCGCAGACGTGTGCAGTGAGGCGCAGATCAGTCCTAACGTCACTGAATCTGCTGTTAAAAATTAACCATCCATTCATCATCATGCAAAACATACACGAGAAATAGCAAATTTTTAATTGTTTCTCGACTGTCATAGCATTTCCACATTGGCGATGACATGACTGCGGCACCAAATCATTTATGTCCCCACGCATCATATATGTTGTCACGTGTTGACGTCATCAAATTGCGATCGGTTCGTGAGATCGGCCAAGTTAGTGAGTACCGATCGTGTCATAAGATGTGATTATCGGCCGATACCGATCTCCGGCCGATCGATCGGAGCATCCCTAGTAACATATGCTTGTTTTGCTGTATTGTGGACATCTGGAGGAAGTTGCTGATAAACCTATGGGCTAAATAAAGGCGGGTTCATTTGGTTCCTGTGCACAGGTGCAGCGGATGCATTTCTCAAGGAGAACGTAACGTGTTTCTTTAACACAAGCTGAAGTCACAGATCCGTGCCAATTTACGCTTGTTTGATAAATTGAGGTTGCTTTGAAATTGCACAGAAAAGGTCACTGAATGATAGTGTCGGATCCTCCTCAGGCTGTGGTGTGGATTCTGAGATTTCAAGATACATTTAGTGAGATGCTGTGTTCTCTGCCTGCACTCATGTCAGATTGTAGTTTTTGGCTCTTTTGTCTGCGTTTGAATGCGACTTGGCACCGGTGCTCTGCTCTTCTCTCTCGCCTGTGCATAAATCAGCGTTTTAGGCTGAGAATAAGGTAAAACATTGATTTTGTTGTAGCAGGTTGAGTGTGGAGTGTTTCTTCAGGAGGATGAATGGATCTGCTGCAGATCATGGCAGAGCTGCTCACACTGATCTTCTGCTGCTGTCTCTCTTCATCTTGCTCTCTCTCTCTCTCTCTGTCTCCATAGTGTCAGATGGTAATTCCCAAGGGTAACTTGATCATTTCTTTTTTCTCCTCTCCTCTCATCCTGTCCTCTGCTCTCGTCTTGTCTAGTCTCATCTCATTCTCTCCTCTCCTCCTGTTTCTTCTTCTCTCTGTGTTTGGCAAACTGCTAAAATAAAATTCAGCTAGATAAGCTACTTAGTACTACAACAAATATTAGCTAAGATTAAAATGAATAAGTTAGTTACGCTAAGAATAAATGTGATCGGTTCAATTTTTGGTCATGTTTTTTTAAGTTTGCTCACAAAGGCTGCATTTATTTGATCAAAAATGCAGTACAAACAGTAATATTGTCCACATTATCTTATAAAATATATATAAACTATTAAATATTTTGTGGAAGTGTGGTGCATTTTTCAGGATTAAGAGAAATACAACGGCATTTATTTAGAAAATCTTAATGGAATATTTTGATAGAATAGGATTTTTTTTGTAACATTGTAAAAGTCTGCTCTCATTTTTGACCAATTTAATGCATTCTTGCTGAATAAAAATATTATTTTCTTAAACAAATTGTATGAAGCAAATATGCACACAACTTTTGTTGTAGCCTAATTCTTTAGGACAAGTTTTGTAAATAAACAAAAGTTTATTAAATTAGTGTCTTTCTGACCATTTAAAATTTTCATATTTATTTTAAAAATCTAACATTTATTTTAATCTAAAAATAAAAAGAAGCCATGATATGCATTAGATAGCTATGTAAAACTGCTCCAAACTATTCAGGCTGTGATTGAACAACTCTTCAAATTATTCAGAATGAATCACTAATTGATTCAAAACAGTTTACTAACCTGTGTGGCCAATTCATTGAAAATAACCTCAAATGCTGAATTGTATATAAGTCAGGCATTACTAATTCTAAACATCCTCTCATCTCTTCTAATCTAGTCAATTCAAGTCAAATTTAAGGGGATAGTTCACCTGAAACGGTTGACGGTAGCCACAGAAAAAAAAAGACTGCAGAAGTCAATGGCTACCGTCAACTGTTTGGCTACCCACATTCTTCAAAATATCTTCTTTTGTGTTCAACAGAAGAAGGAAACTCATACAGATTTGGAAGAACATGTGGGTGAGTAAATGATGACAGATTTTTATTTTTGGGTGACCTATCACTTTAACAGTTTTTTTTTTACAGCAGAGATTGTTTCAAAGCAGCTTTATAGTATTAAATAAGTAACAGGATCACTAACACAAACTTCAGATATGAGACAAATTCTGCTGTAAAGCAGCACTAACAAGACAATAGTGTCATTATTTAGTGTTGATTCAGTTCAGTTCAGCTTATCTCGTCTCGTCTCAGTATAACCTCAGTTTATACGGTATGTAGCGTTCTCACTGTGTTGTCTGTCTCAAACACACACTCCTCCCACTCACAGTAAGCTATTGTTGAGTGATGACAGGCCTTCAGTGTCCTCTGTCACCTCTTCCTGCATGTGCTCTGCATGCGTGTGATGCACAGAAAGAAAGAGCGCTTGTTTCCTCCAGGGTTTTGTCTTGTAAGATGCCCCAAATGCAGAATCGCAGCTCTCTACCCCATGTAGATGTGTGGTTTGGCCATCTGCTCAGGAAACACTCTTTATCAATCAAAAACAATGAGAAACTGCTGTGAAGAATGTTCAGCCACACATACTCAACTCCTTACTGCTTAAGCAGGTTCATAGAAATACTGTCGAATTATCAATGTTTTCCACACACCGCAAAAAAATGATTTTCTTACTTAGGATTTATGTCTTGATTTCCATTACAAACGTCTACAAACAGATGCGATTCATATGATGGTATTTCCAGTTTTCCTTTCTCTTTGGAGTGTTGCAAGCTGTTCGTGAATAGATAAGATCCCTAAAGTCTCAAACCCAAAGAGATATTCTTTATAAAGTTAAGATTGGTCCACGCCCTCCTAAAACGCCTCGTTTAAACACGCCCCCACATGTCTACGTCACAATGTGGGAAGATTTGCATAAAGCCGCCCAAATGTTCACGCAAAGAAAGAAGGCGTAACTTTATTGTTGCTGCCACCACCGCCGCCATGTTGTGAAGACGCTGTGTGTTTCGTTGCGAAAGTGAAAATACTTTGTTTGGCCTTCCAAAAGAGGACACGACTAGAAATCAGTGGTTACTTTTTTCTCAGAATTGCGAGTTCATAATTCACAATTTTGACTTTATAACTCGCAATTGCAAGTTTATATCACGCAATTGCAAGAAAAAAGTCAGGATCTTAAAGTCGCAGTTACCTTGTTTTATTTTTTATTCAGAGGCGGAAACGGGCTTCCATAGAAACAAGACAGAAATACTAAGAAAAATATTTTTTGCAATGCCCTGTTTAATATGAACCAATATAGCAAGACATAGTAATAAATAGCAGTTTTTATCTATATTGATTCATACAAAAACATTTGAATGCATGAAAAAAATTTACTTTATAGACATCCATGAACAGTTTTTGAGTGAGACTGAACAGTTTTGTGATTGAAGTAAGTGGACAGTTTGAAGTGATTTTCAAATTTTCAAATTTACCAGTTCATATGCTATTTTTGCTTTTGTTTTAGAACAGAAATGCTATTAAAACAACATTAAAACACGATAATGGAACCACAGAAAGCACATCGAAAGTGATCGTGTTACCTCGTTTTAATATATAGTGAATATATAGTGAATTTACAGTATATCGCCCAGTCCTAGTATGTGCAACAGGTAATATATCTTAATGCAGTAGTAATATATGTGCAAATTTAAAGCAAAACAAAAAGTGTACTGTAAATATTTTATATGTAGCTATGCAAGGTTGGATGTTTTTGTGTTTTGATCCGTTTCTGATTTCTCCCTAATAGTCTTTTCACCGCAGTGCAGCAAGGTCCCTGATAATGAATGTCCCTGATAATGTCCTTCAGCAACATTAGCAAGTCTGTACTAAACATTTTCTACAATATTTGTACAAAATGTTCTGCAGTAGAAGCATTAAAACACACAGAGGCTCTTCACATTGTGAGTTCGTCTAGGATTTCTTAAAATGCTGTCTTTAAATAGCATTTGAAACATGTGAGGTTCTGTAGAGGTAAAGAAAAACGTTGGGGCCCAAAGTTTGAGACCAAAAGAGAAAATGCTTCTGTATCTTTTTTTTTTTGAATTGAATGAACATGAACTTCAGATTGCCTTAATAGGTTGTTTGCTGTAATAACAGCAGCACTGGAGCTACATGAACAAAACCTAATGATCATGTTCTCCAAAGAAATGTTGATCCAAAAAGCATCTTGAACTGCATCTGACTGTTTGTACAGAGTCACATGATCAACGACACTCGAAATTGTTTGAGCTCATAAAATGCATTTGTTATTTTCAGGTTTACAGTAAATTAGAAACTAAATGTCAGATTTTCAGACTTTTGGACTCCATTGTAGTTGGACATATGAGGTGAAACAGCCAGAAACAGTCTGGAAAATGAAAGAATTTGAGTGTATGTGAAAAAGAAAGAGACTAAGGCTAAAAGAAGAGACATTTGTCATCTGTTCATGTCCTCAAAGCAAAGTTTGGCAGGGAAACAGATTTCACTGCATGTATACGGTCACTGCGTCTCTCTGTTGTCAAATACTTGCACTGGATAGCCATATACATCCAGTTCTTGTTTTATTCTGAGTATTATGATATTTTCTATCCCTAATTCTCACACAAAAATTTCTGCCTCCTTGCATCTTCATTAAGACATTGTTCAGTACATTTATGTAGCTGTGTTTCTCATGGAGCCTGTTGGCTGGTGATTTCAGGTTTTACTGAAAGGTTTGACATTGCACTTTTGACACATTGTGTGGACAACCGTATGAGGCTAGATTTGTTCAGACAGGCAGCAAAAATCAGATTTTCTGGCATATTTGATTCAGATCTGTTTATTTTTGTGCACTGTTATACTGACAACATGACACACTAAGCATTTTGACTATCTTGTTTGTGAACAATGACACAAGGACTTTTCATTCTGATGGCACTGATATGTTCATTGACATAAATACTTACTTTTGAGAGATGAACTAAAGATTTTGAGTAAGTTACAGGCTTTTGCAGGTAATCTATTGTGTGGTGCTGTTTGTACGAATTGTTTTGAGAAATGCACAAGTTTGCAAATATTAAGGATGATTTGAGAAATGCACCAAAGCAACTGAGAAAAACTGTAATAGGAAGTGAATGTGAAAATTGACGTTTTTTATTCAATACGGTCAGACTCGCAAAAGCCTTTAACCAGACGGCCAGCCTGCTGTGGCCTGTATTAGATTTGGACAGCAGGTAGCAGAACAAACTCTGCACTCTTTGATTAGACTGGATCTAAATTTGCACTAATAAATCACACCCCTGAATGTGATCGTACGGTTTTCTCTCCGTTTTGTAAGAAATCAAATTACTGTGGGATTTTATTGAACTATAACGTAATCATAAAAGAGTGAGGCTTCACTCTGCTCTTGGTCTAAACTCAAGCTTGATTTCATCTGCCTCCTCCGGTTTGTGTTATCAACGAGACACATGAGAGAGTGAGAAAATACATTCAATGTGGATCAGGGATTCCCAAACTTTTTTCTTCATCTAATCTTTTGTCCTAAAATATTTACGCAAGTCCCTCCTGAGATTTTAAATTCATATTTCAGTAACACATATGCATGTTCATAGTTCTCTAATGTCAGTTAATAGCCACAGTCACTGAGGTAACAATAAATATTTCAATGTTTTTTTGTAAGTGTTTTATGTTGAGTTTTTTTTTTTTTTACATTTTTATGATTTTATTAATGATTAGCTTTTCTTCAACCCATAAACCCTCTTTTAGTTTGAGGAACCCTCTTAAATCATTATATGAATTTAAAGAGAAATGTTGGAGTTCATACTGAGTTGTTATTGTAGACTTCAAAAACAAACAAACAAAAAAACAACTGAGAAATGTTTACTTAGAATTCAGGAAAACAATAGTCAGAATTTCAAGATGTAAATTCAGAAGTCTGGAAAAAAAGTCAGAATTGGAAGATATAAATTTAGAATTGCGAAATGTAAATTTGGAATTTTAAGACAATAGAATTATTTTCTTTTTTATCAGAATTACGGATTTATGTCTCACAATTCTAAATTTTTGTCTGCCAATTCTAAGTTTATGACTTTGGAATTCTGAGTTTACATGTCGCAATTCTGTGTTTACAACTTTGGAATTCTGAGTTTACATCTCGAAAATTCTGTGTTTACAACTTTGGAATTCTGAGTTTACATCTCGCAATTCTGTGTTTACGACTTTGGAATTCTGAGTTTACATCTCGCAATTCTGTTTTACACTATGGATTCTGAGTTTTACAATCTCCATTCCTGTTTACGCTTGAATTCTGATCAGTTTACATCTCGAAAAATTCTGTGTTACAACTTTGATTCTGAGTTTACATCGCGCAATTCGTGTTTAAGACTTTGGAATTCTGCGTACATCTCGCACTTCTGTGTTTATGGACGTTGGGAATCTGATTTACATCTCGCAGTCTGTGTTTTACGATCTGAATTTTGAGTTTACATCTCACAATTCTTATATTTTTCCTCAAAATTTGAGTTTACATCTCGCAATTCTGTGTTTACGACTTTGGAATTCTGAGTTTACATCTCGCAATTATGAGTTTAAATCTCGTAATTCTGAGTTAAAATCTCGCAATTCTGAGTTTAAATCTCACAATTATGAGTTTATATCGCAATTCTGAGTTTATGATTGGAATTCTTAGTTTTACATCTCGCAATTCGGGTGTTTATGAACTTTGGATTCTGAGTTTACATCTCGCAATTCTGTGTTTACGACTTTGGAATTCTGAGTTTACATCTCGCAATTCTGTGTTTACGACTTTGGAATTCTGAGTTTACATCTCGCAATTCGGTGTTTACGACTTTGGAATTCTGAGTTTAAATCTCGCAATTATGAGTTTTGACTTTGGCATTCTGAGTTACATCTCGCATTCGGTGTTTTTCTTGGAATTCTGAGTTACATCTCGCAATCCTGACTTTTTCTTGGAATTCTGAGTTACATCTCGCAATCCTGACTTTTTCTTGGAATTCTGAGTTACATCTCGCAATTCTGAGTTTATGACTTTGGAATTCTGAGTTTACATCTCGCAATTCTGAGTTTATGACTTTGAAATTCTGAGTTTACATCTCGCAATTCTGTGTTTACGACTTTGGAATTCTGAGTTTACATCTCGCAATTCTGAGTTTATGACTTGGAATTCTGAGTTTACATCTCACAATTTTGAGTTTATTTCTCACAGTTCTGAGTTTACATTCATTTTAATATAAACGTAAAATTATGAGAAAATAAGTCTGAATTGTGAAATAAAATGTTGCAATTATCATTTTCTTATTTTATTTTCCATCCTGTGGTGAAAACAGGCTTCCATATGTATGGGGTATTTTTCTTAAACTGTCAAAACAAAAATGTGCAAAAATTGTACCTTTAGAGGTACAACAGCTTGTAACTGGAGCAGTACTCACAAAGGGACATCTTTGCACCTTCTTTAAACCTAAGAGTACGTATTAGATACCTTAGAGCAGTCAAGTCTACCCTTAAGGTGGTAATATGTACTTTTACTGCACTATTTTGAACCCTTTATGGGTAAAGAAGGTATAAAGGTGTGCCTTTGTGAGTACTTCCCCATTGACAAGCTGTTGGACCCCTAAAGGTACTATTTTTGCACATTTTCTCTGAGAGAAACACCTGAAAAGATACAGATTTAGGCAGAGGTCAATTTAACCTTATTGATGCGTTGAAGAACCAGTCAAGATATTATAGAGATCTCATGCATGCTTTTTTCTTTCCTATGGGTCAGGACTTGTCAAAATGAGTCACTAATTGTTCCTGTCCACCAGTCCTGCATTGCATAATGATTTATGAAATAAAGGCTGTATGCATGGAATAGGCAGAGGGAAATCATGCGAGATTTAGCACGTTTTTCTGATGACCTCTGTGTAGCAGAGCGCCAGTGAAGTCCTCTGGGCTTTTGTGCTGCGCTGTTCGTACAGTGAAGGTGAGTGTAAATACATTCTCCATCACAATTCCAGATAGCAGAGGCTACAGCAAGGTCATGGGAGAACAAGGATCTGCTCTTCATTGACAGAAAACTCTCCTGATAAAAGCCACAGCTCAAGAGCAGTAGGTGGAGGACCTGGGGCCTTAGATTTCACGGTGTTCAGACCGAAAGTCAGTGTAATAAGAAACCCCTGGAGATTATGTGACTAGAATATTATTTGGAGAGCAGTTATATGGAGAACCATAATTTCAGTTCTGAGAATTTTCCTATTAAGCCTATTGCATAGCCTCATGATTGCACTTTTTGAAGCTACTTTTACTAATGTTATTAATCCTTTAGGATTTGCAATATGTATGTTCTTTTCTTTTTATATTTTGTGCAATTTGATTTAATTGACTATATGTGTCTATATATAGACATATTAACATATTGTCACGGGGTGAATGAGAACACAGACTCGGTACTGATCAAAAGAGACCCGGAGGGTGATTTATTGCCCACACACTGATCACACGTGCTCTGATGAATGGTGCTCGTGGGGTGAAGTGCCGTGGTGCAGATCCCTCTCCCAGGGTGCCTTCGGAGTCTGTGAACAAGGAGAAACAAGCATTAATGTCCGCCTGGAGCTCCAGGGTGCCTTCCCGCTGGTGTCTCTTCTCCTGGCTTTTAAGGCCAGCGGGAAAGAGCTCCAGGTGCGCCACTCATCCCGCACAGGTGTTGTGCATCGGTGATCAGTGTGGCAGCGTACTTGAGATACTCGCTACCATAATATACAGTGTATACATATGTATAAATGTTTAATGAGATCTATTTATATATTAATCTATATTAATCCTATATTAAACACAAACATACTGGTATTGTTGTGTTGGTGTGTGTGTTTGTGTTTGGGTGTAGATATAATATATATAAGTTTTTGATTCAGTTATAATTAAAGTATCTAGTCATATTCAAATATATGCCAATATGGAGGAATTTTCCACATTATATTTTCACATAATTTTCACATTTATATATTTATATTTTCTATTATTGTTTAGTATCTATCTATCTAGCGATCGATCTATCTATCTACACACAATGGGCCTTTTAAAGATCTACATTTTTATTTCATTTCTTTATATATTTCTTTCTACTTTCTATATTATTTTTTATATCTCTTTATTCTCACTGGATGTCAACAATTGACTCATCTGTGTCTGCTTTAATTTCTCAAAAGTTTGAGATGAAACATCTGAGATAGAGTTGATACTGAAATGAAACATGACTGGAAAGTCTATGGAGCTGTGGATGAGAAGCAATAAAATGTTCCTCTGGGTCGCATCCATCTGCGCTATCAAAATCCGGTCGTCTCGCCAGACAATAAATCCTTGTAGAATGAATGGTTTGTGTCTGTGAAGGCTCAGCTGTCAAACGCAAAAGAACTTCTGCAGCCTCATCAGTAAATGTGAAGAGGTGAGCTCTCATTCCCGCTTTATCATGCACCAGTCTGTGCGAATCGGAGTCTTCACGGATGACAAAGTGAAGGCAGGTGACATGACAGAACTTTAGAGCAGGACTTGAGCGTGGCTGGATCTCACAGCAGTCGTTCTGTCTTTGCTGGTGAGCGGCGGGCGTCTTTGTCTCTGCGGTGGTATTCTCAGCACGGATGCTGATCCAGGCAGTTGCTAGCAGCCGTCTCTAAGGAGTCCCCCATCATTTTAATCTCACCGCAGAGACTGAGGCAAACGAGCCACAGGAACATAAGCAGATGTCAGGCTTTATTAAATATAGAGGGAGTTTTGTATAGACGCTGCTCTGGTGAACTGGATATATTAGTCTCTCGCATGTTACTTGTTTACTTACTGTATTGACGCACACAGACTAAAGCTGCATTCACACTAGCAGCGACTTTTGTTGTCGTCCAGGGGCTGGCGATGAGATTTGCTAGTGGGCGTTCTCAATACTGGTTGCCTTGACAGCGAATCAGGTTTCTTGCCACTAAGTACAAACATTTTGGAGGCAAAAGACTAAATATAATCTAAATCTAAATTAAATCCATACATACAAACAAAAAAAAGAAGGGAAAAAAAGTGATGGAAACCGAGCCTACTTTCTTCCATTGCTTAGTTTATCTACGGCTGAGAGGAGAAACGATCACATGAGCTCTACCATCTTCTTTCCTATTGGCTGTCGCTCCCGAAAGTCGCTCCTCATTTGCATAAAGTTGAAGGATTCTGAACTTTGATGCATCGCTGGACATGCCGCATCCAATCGACAACCGTCGCTGTCGCTTGTGTCGCCGGAAATCGCCAGCTCTCCATTGAAATGAATGGGATTGTGTATAGAGGAGATATCTGATCATTATCTCACTATTAAGACTACCTTTCTCCTGCCGATTTCTTCTCTTAAGAGAGTTGGGGATTTGCAGGCACTCTCAGTAACCCCCTCTTATCTAGGCTTTGCGCCCGGTTTGGCCAAAGTGTTTCTCTACCCTCATGCGGGGTATGTCCCTAAGTTTCCCTCTGTTACACCACAGCCTATCGTGCTACAGGCCTTCTGTCCTCCTCCCTTTCGGGAGCCTGACCAGCAGAAGCTTAACTGTATGTGTCCAGTGCGAGCACTGGACACATACGTCCACAGAGCTGCCCTGTGGAGAAGGGCGGACCAGCTGCTAGTGTGCTATGGTCCCCCCAAGAGAGGTCTTCCTGCTATTAAACAGACCCTCAGCCGGTGGATAGTGGATGCCATTTGCAGTTTGCAGTCCTCTGGTCTCCCCTCGCCCTTGGGGGTCAAGGCTCACTCTACCAGAAGTGTGGCGGCCTCAAAGGCCTTTCTGGCAGGTGTGTCTATGCAGGACATCTGCAACGCTTCGGGTTGGTCCACGCCCCTAACATTCGTCAGGTTCTACGGCCTTGATATGCGAGCCACTCCAGGCTCTTCTGTTCTCTCGCCCTAGCTGTGCTCTTCCACACTAGGCAGGGATTTGTAAATCTGGCGGCGTGGGCATACTCATTCCCATAGCATTTCGACACAGCTCGAGTTCCTGAAGGGGAACGTCTCTAGGTTACGCATGTAACCATGGTTCCCAGAGGGAACGAGATGCTGCGTCTCATTGCCATACTTCCGGCATCCCTGCGAGTGCTTACTTAATTTCCCAGAAGCCGCCGCTGTATACACCACACGTGCTTTTAAGCTTCCTGGTCGCTACTTCATCCCGCCCGTCACGTCTCGCCCATCCTTTGGACTGATTACATATGTGATTCAGAGCGTGGTCACACTGAAGGTGTTCCCATAGCGTTTTGACGCAGCATCTCGTTCCCTCTGGGAACTATGGTTACATGTGTAACCTAGAGACATTTTCAACCTGGGGGTCTCAGCAAACTTCCACAGGGCCTGCAAGATGACTTAAAATTCATATTAAAATTACTGATTTAATTTAAAAACTTAAAAATCAGATTTCTTTTCTTTCTCAATAACTATACTTTTTTATTGAACAATGTAAAGGTATAGAATCCAATGGAAGCTTGTTTCCACCACTGAATAAAACATAAAAAAGGTAATTGTGTCTTTAGAATTGCAAAATATTTAGATAATCAGAATTGCATGTTATAAACTCTCAGATTCTCAGATTTTATTTCAAAATAATTTAAATTTTTTATTTAAATGATTATTTTTATAAACAGAAATGTGAGTGTTAAAATATAAAATTCATGATTCATTTTGGGTTCAAGTAAATTCAGGATTCTGTGGAAGCTTGTCTGCAAAATTTTATCTCACAATTTCTATCGACTATTTTCCTTAGAATTGTAAGATATAAACTCGCAGTTGTGAGTTATAATGTCAGAATGGCAGATATAAACTAACAAATGTGAGAAAAATAGTCAGAACTATGAGTTAATACCTCGCATTTGTGACTTTATTTCTCACAATTGCGAGATTTTTTTATTCAGTGGTGGAAACAAGCTTTCATAGAATCCTGACTATACTTTAATGAAAAAATTAATTGTGTTTAATTGAATTAATATGCCAACACTCCCATTTTCTTTTCAGAAAAGTTATCATTTAAATTGCCATAATTAGCACAGAAAATCCAGAGGAAATGCCTTCAAATATTGTGTTGGATAATGGAGGGCCTTTTTGGGTAAAGAAAAAAAAAAATGTTGAGAATCAGACAGATTTGAGTATATACTAGTTGTGTGTGTTTGTGTGTGTGTGTGTTTTGTGTGTACCTGTTTTTCTTTCTGGGGGGACAAACCTGACTAGACACAGACTCATGGGGACTCGTGTCACGGTGGGGACTAAATCAAGTCCCCATGAGGAAACAAGCTTATAAATCATACAGAATGAATTTTTTTGTAAATCTAAAAATGTAGAAAGTTTCCTGTGAGGGGTAGGTTAGGGGTAGGGTTGGTGTAGGTCAATAGAAAATACGGTCTGTACAGTAAAAAAACCATTACGCCTATGGAATGTCCCCACAAAACATGGAAACCAGTGTGTGTGTGTGTGTGTGTGTAGGAATACACAGCACTTTGACAGAGATCCTTTTATTGCAGAAAACTGTCCTCACAAAAATATGGTGGCTTACAGACACGGCACAATAAAGGGAACACAGCAGATGATTTGAACTCTGGCAGTAATTGTCTTAAAATGTATTATTGAATCTTGAAGTGCTGGTCGAAGAAAATGGATTTAGAGATGAGTCGCTCTTGTAATGGCCCATTTTCTGAAGATCTCAAAGACCCTGTTCAAAATGGTGCACTTGATGTGTACAAAAGCTTTTTTTTGGTGTGACGTCATTTATGTCACTGATACTTAAGTATATACTATCTGTACACTGGTTCTGTCTGTGAATATAAGACTGTATTATATTTTTGCAGGCGTTTCTGCTGCCCATGTGTGAGGCCGCAGCCATGCGTAAGGTGGTGCGGGTGTATCAAGAGTGGATTTCTCTGCAGGATAAGCCTGTGTTTATGAGAGAGCCAGAGGAAGACCGATTCACAAGCCAGCTAGACTCCACCCACGAGCAGAGAACTGATAAAGAGGAGGAGGTAGGTGTCTCTGAAGTTGACAACAGAGGAATGCAAAGGCGGTTATTACACGCTGAGTCAGCCTGCACAACAGCTTGGTCCCTGTTTTTTTGCATCAGGCATAACAGTGGTGGTATTGGCTAATATTCATTTTTTTTGTTATTATTGGCTTCTGTCGGGCTAATTTGGTGTAAGAGCTGGATATCATGGATTATTTTTGTGTTTACTTTTTCCTAAGCCAATTTCTGAAGTATAACATAGTAATTTATTACCGTATGTATGTATGTATGTATGTGTTTATTTTAAACTTATTAAATGGTTCCTGAAGTATTAATATAATATAAACTATATTATATTTAAAGTATATTACAGTGCATTATAGAATAGTATATTATAGTATGTTATATTATATCATTGATGATTACAACATTGAAAACAACATTGGAATTTTAGTGTGAGATTTATTTTATTTGTTATAATAGAATATTTTTTTAATAAAACAGCATATGTTTTTATATTGACCATCTAAGCAATTATCTGTTATTAATTCTGTACTGCTGTTGTTTAAATACCAGTCAATATCTGTTCTGTTTTGTGTGTAGGATATTGGGCTCACGGTGTCCGTTCACAATCGAAACCCTAGTTGGTGTAGTAGGAATTCTGGGAGTAAATCCTCTGATTCTGAGGTATTGGAGTATAATGTCCATGCTGGTGTCCAGGCCACACTACAGGTAAGTTTAGGTGTTGGTGTACAGGTGGTTTACGATCTAGACTGGAAACCAAAAGATTGTTGGTTGTAGATTGTAGGTTCAAACCCTGCAAAAAATAGTTGACCGTTTATTTTTTATTAATTATTTTTTCCGAGTTCAGTTCATGGAATGTTTTGTAAAAACATTTCTCCTTCCAGTCACAGTTCACCACTACAATCTTTTTTTCTCTCAGGTTTTCATCACCAACTCCTCCAACGTCTTCCTTCTGGAGGCAGCCAATGAGCTGAAGTCACTTCTGGAAGAGCATGTTGACATGTGCAAGCGTGTGCTCAATATATACCGCAGTCTGGTCATGCATGAAACCATGAACCAGAAGACCTGGTATGACCATGACATTGCACTCATTACGCTGTCTCGTGTCCACCCCCCCCCCCCCCCCCCCCCCTGCTGTAATATCTGCTCATCCTGATTGTATTTGTGTCTGTCACAGGGAGCAGATCTTGCTGGTGTTGCTAAGGGTAACTGAGTGTGTGATGAAGAGGCCTCCATCTATTATGCCTCATGGGAAGAAGAGTAACACTTTATCGGGCCGTTTGGCTGGGGCCATTTTTCAGGTACCACCCCACTAAAATACCACAGCAGTTAGCTTTTAAAAAATAAAAAAAATTACTAAAACTTAATCTATAAATAAAACTGAAAATATAAAAATGAAAGCTAATTTAGTAAAATATAATTAAATACTATATAATATATAAATAATTAACTAAAATAACGAGTTAATAATTAATTAAATTAATTACTTAATAAATTAATTAAAATATTTCCTAGTTTCTGTTTTAAAGTGTCTGATGTAGTCCATACTCTGTTTGGTCGGTCTTCCTGTTCAGACTCTGATTGTGGCCTGGATCAAAGGGAATCTGAATGTGTACATCTCTCGGGAGCTGTGGGATGACCTGCTGTCTGTACTCTCATCTCTCACCTGCTGGGAGGAGCTGGTCACTGAGTGGTCCCTCACCATGGAGACACTTACCAAGGTACTAGCACGCAACCTTTACAGCCTGGACCTGAACGAGCTGCCCCTGGACAAGCTCAGTGAGCAGAAACAGAAAAAACACAAAGGCAAAGGTGAGTTTGTACAAAAATACAAAATCACAATGAATACTTTTAATGCTTGTACACAGACGAAGGTAGTTGCACAACATGCAAACTTAAGCTCTCATACCAGCTTCACTATCACAATTATACATGATATATTTGTCCCTGCTACCTCTAGGTGGCGCCCATGAGTGCCAGAAAATCACTGTGGATAGGTCGTTCTCCAAAGGCTGGAGTCGAGACCCACCAGGCCAGGCTGCTGTCATGAGACAGCGCAGCGCTACCACTGCTGGCTCACCAGGCATCGAGAAGGCCAGAAGCATCGTCAGACAGAAGACAGTGGGTGAGTGTGTTTCAAACCCTTCTTGTCCTCTCTTCCTGTCAGTTTAAACCTATTTTAGGTTGCTTTAAATTGTGCAACCTTTGCTTATGTTTTTATCTGCATTACTCTGTTACCCTGGTTCAGGAAGACAAAGATGAGCAAAGATGAAGATATTTACAAGGAGAGAACATGATTGTGTTAAACGGTGTACTTTAAGGTGCAGTCACATTAGTGTAATTTGGGCAAAAATAGTGTAGAGATGTATAAAGCACTGCTTAAACAGATATCACTTTCAAACCAAGCATCTTTTCAACATAGTGTATTCACGTAACCAACTTGAACCTATTGCGAAATTTGCTTGGGAAAATATTTCATCCTAACACGATATTCCAGGTTGAGTGGATTTCTATTGAAATGTCTGGAAAGTATGATAAATGTGACTGCACAGATTGCACAGACTTTTTGGTCAGTATTACACTTGTGTTAGTGTATTATGATAGTATAATATAATACAATTGCTTTTGATACCATATAATCTATTGCATATATTGTGCATTAGCTTCTAGTTAAACTCATTACTGTAAAATTCATTATTACTACTGATATTTTGGCCATACTTACAACATTGTGAAGCTGAATAACTCACAAACTCCTTTTTTATAGTGCCAGGATTCTGGGTATTATTACCTCAAGCATGGACTGATGCACAATAATGCCTACTGTTCGAAAGTTTGGGGTCTGTAAATTTTTTTAAATGTTTTTGAAAGAATTCTCCTTTTTTCTATTATAATATATTTTCAAATGTAATTTATTCTTGAGATTTTAAAGCTGAAATTTCAGCATCATTACTTCAGTCTTCAGTGTCACATGATCCTTCAGAAATCATTCTAATGTGCTGATTTGCTGTTTAAGAAAGATTTCTTATTATCATCATTGTTAAACACAGTTGTGCTGCTTAATATTTTTATATATTTTTTCAGGCTGATAAGCATAAGTCCAAAAGAACAGCAATTTGTTGAAAATAGACATCTTTTGTAACATTACCAGTTCCTTTAACTTTCTGATTACCTTGATGCATCCTACTGAATAGAGTATTTTCTTGAAAAAAAAATCGTACTGATCCCAAACTTTTGAACATTGTTGTACTGCATAGCATC
The DNA here is from genome assembly GCA_018155175.1 of Sinocyclocheilus anophthalmus. NCBI lineage: Eukaryota > Metazoa > Chordata > Actinopteri > Cypriniformes > Cyprinidae > Sinocyclocheilus > Sinocyclocheilus anophthalmus. The sequence continues at coordinate 186,085 of JADLZN010002635.1, forward strand.
TGGGTGCTTTCACATACTATTTTCAACACTGTGTGATGATAAAAATTCCTATTTTGTAATATTAATACCTTAATATATGTCACCTAACACCTAATTTAGCAGACTACATAGTGCACATAGTTTGTAAATGGGAATGCAGCCTTAGGCTAAAAAAACACTGCCATGTGGCTCATCCAAAACAAGATGGAATGTCTTTAATAAGTCTTGTTTCTCCTATAAACTTCACAATCTAGATATACCAGTGACATGATGTTCATGTGTATGTCAGTGCTGATCTGATATGCACTGATTAGGTCACTTCTTTACCTCTTGTTTGTAATTCTCACTGCTTTCTGCCATCCCTTTCTCTTTTTCTCTCTCTCCATCGTGTCTTTCTCTTCCCTAACTTCTCCTGTGTTCCTCTATCACTCCTTATCTCTCTTTGCCCCATTTCCCTTTCTCTCTCACACTCTCCGTCTTCTTGTCGTTCTTCTCTTTTTCTCTTTCTGGGTGTGTGCGCGGTCTGTAGCTCTGCGTAGTTGCTCTACGGGGGACAGCCTGCTGTCCTCAGCCTTTATCCGCAGTGCTAAAAGCGCACCTGTCCTGATCCACCCCGTACACCCTCTCCTGCCTGATTCTGTCCTCACTCCCCTAGCTGACGAGCTGTCAGGTAGAGCCCTCTACGCCCGTATCGGCACTCTCGCCTCTGACTGCTTCCTGGCCTATGGATGTGCATGTATATGTATGTGTGCTACACTTCCTCTAGTTAGCATCCCCTGCCTGTCTGTTTTATGTGTATAGTAATTTCCATTTAATAGATCTGAATGAGTTTTTTGTGTGTTTAATGTGCAAGATTTCCTTCTCATTCATCATTGCTTTAAAGCCTCATGCATTGATGCAGATGCTCTCTGACAGGATGAATCATCTCAAGACAAATGTTAATAAATGTTTTGGTCACTTTTATCCACAAATTCAAATTAATCTTTTGCCGAAATAAAAAAATACATTTTATACTATTTTTACCATTATATTTTCCCATCTGGATTTATTTTATGTTTTTATTTTTTGGGCTAGAAATACTATAAAAATTTGAAATATTATCGGTACAATTTTACAATATGGTACAATTTGTTAACAATAGTTAATTTAGTAGTTATCATAAACTTAACAATAAATAACATTTGTAACATTTTTTAGTTTTGTTTAATGTTAATTTCTTAATGTAAATTCATTAGTTAAATTTGAGTTTTAACTTAAAAAATGTAACACATTCATATATGTGGAAATTATTCATTTGATTTTGGGGTGGAACATGACCCAGACATTTCTTTGTGTGCACCCAACTTCACCCAACAGAACTATTGAGTCCTGCATGTGTGTGTTTGTTGTCTGTACTGGTTTCTTTACCTCGTCTTTGAAAATCTACAGTATTATCCTTCTTGCATCACCATTCATCCAATATAATCCCTCTTCACACCCAGAACTTTTGAGAAAAATACCCTCTACAGGATTTACCTTTGTCTGCATTTCATAATCATAATATTTATCTAGAACAACTGGGAGAATGTAAAAATAGAAGCATTCATTTTTGTCTTTTAAAGTGATTTGCTTTCTTTTTGCTTGTGATCGTATATGTTTAATTTACCTTTGAGGTTAATTTGTAAATTTCATTAGATTTAATTGTTTTATGTATGCATGTGTTTTTGCATGTAAAAAGTGGCCACTGTGGATCAGTTAATAATATGATAACACTTTCTAGGTCTTTTCATCACCTCTTAGGTATCTGAAATTTTAAGACTTGAAATATAAACTTGTCTTTAAAATAATATTACTGACCATATTCTTGAGTAAACGCACTTGCATATTTAAATGTGCTGATCGATACATATCTGTTCGTGTACAGACCTGGAGGAACCTCCCATTGTCCAGCGTGGGTCGCGGATCCGCCACTGCTCTCAAAGTGAGGAGACCCCATCGTCTGAGGTGTTTTCCGCGTCCGGTGAGCTGGAGCAGCCTCCGCTCCCCCGCAGCAGCAGCGCCTCTGACATCATGGAGCCCTTCATCGCAGAACGGGTCAAAGGTGCACTTCCTGTCTCTGACATTCCCTCTCACTCCTCCCACTTTACCACCACCACCTCTGAGTCCCCCCACAGTTCCCCGACCCCACACCAGCTTACTGACCCACACCAACCCCCCGACAACCAGGCATCCCTGGAGGTGGGCGAAAGCATCTATGACCATCTCTGCCAGATGCCAGGGCAGCAACCCCCCTTTATCCCTGATTGGTCTTGTCCAGCAGTGGCCTCGACCAATCAGATTGAGGGAGAAGGGGAGGAGGACGTCTTCTGTGCTTTTAGAGAGATTAGTAGCAAGGAGGACAAATTGGAAGCAGGTGTAGATAACAGGCAGGTGCAGTTTGGGGGAAGTGGGGATTGGGCGCTAGAATGGGATAAAGAGATGGAGCAGAGTGAGAAAAGTTTGTACGAGTGCTTAGAAGAGTGTGATTGGGATTTAAGTGTTGGTACGCAGCCAGCAGAGGGCAGCAAAGTCACACAGTTACACCGGCAGAACGCCACAGACAGGGCTAGCGAGAGCGAGCTTAGTCCGCAGGCTTCCCAGGTTGCACCGAGGCCCAAGCTATCCCATCTTGACCCCAAAAAACGCCACAGCGGTGGTGTCCACGTCAGCTTCCGCCCATCCACAGAGTCTGTGCAGTTTCACAACCCTCTGGACCCCAAAGAGGCGCACTGGAAGACCCGTCTCCGCCGTCTCGGCCACTTCAGCAGCCACTCGGTTGGGGCGAGTGGGGCAGCGGCCAAGGGTGTGGGGGAGGGGGTCACCTGTTGCGAGGCGGTCGAGCGGGATAGAGGCTCCATCAGCGGGGCTAGACGCGGCCGACTCGGCCGCCCAACTCTCCGCCCACGGGGGTCCCGTTCTAGGTCTCAGGAGTCAGGGTGCAGCCCGTCACGGCAGCAGCAGGTGGCGCTGTTGGGCGGGGTGTATAAGTCTATGGTCCACGCTCTCTCCAAACCCAAGGCCCAGGCAGCGTCGCCCCAGCGTCACAGCAAAGCGCCTGCCACTGAGGCCCACCTGAAGGACCTGTACACTCACGTTATGGGCTATTTTGGAAGAAAAACATCAGGTGAGGACTCGGTCGGCTCGATGTCAACATGGAAGACATGAAAAATGTGACCAAAGCGCCTGTGCGTTTTTCCTTTTTTTTCTCTCTTTTCTTGTGACTGTTTGATTTTTGCTGAATGTGGATTGAATTGAAGCCTCTTTTTGTATTTTCTTTCAAAGTAGCTCAATTCCAAAAAAAATTAAAAAGACTCCCAAAAGACCAACGGTCCCCTACCTGTGGGACGGCTTCCCCTCCTCCTCAAGCTTCTGGGACCTAATCTCTGCTGCCCCTCTTCCCCTGGATGTTGCATGCGACCTCATGCCTACCTCCCCGCCCTCTGTCAATCTCTCACACATGTACATGCACACACATGCTCACTGACACATTCATAAAACACAGTGATCTTTAATACAACCTAATGTTATGTGTTTTAATCTATACAATTCTTAATAACGTCATTTTACTGAATAGTGCACCCAAAAATTATAATTCTTTCATCTTTTATAACCTCATGCTGTTTAGCGGAATTTCCTGAGTGTTCTTTTTTATAATGGTAACTAGGGCTTCAAAAATGACAAAAAAAAGCACCTTAAAAATAGGCTTTCTTAGTCATACATTAGGGGTGTGCGATAGTATGATTGCACAGACATATGTATGTGTGTAGAGACATATTTGATAAAAAAAAAAAACTAATACTGAAAAGTTGAATAAAATTCAATGAAATGTCTTTTAATTAAAAAAATTAAATGACACTTTAAATATGAAGAATATGAAGACTGTAAATATGAAGAGATAGCATGAATACATTTACACTGCAATTACAATTGTATGTGTATAGAATAAAAAACAAAAAACTTGCATTATGAAATTATTTAATAAAAGATTTAATGACGCTTGTGAAATCTTGTGAAGAAAAAAAAAGAGTCATTAAGTCAGTCATTCAAGTGATTAATTCATAAGCGTAATTAAGAAACCATTGCACAACAGTTTTGTTTGGAACGGTTTTCGTTGGCATTCTATCTGCATTGTAATAATTCTGAATAATGCAGTGAATGCTTAAGGCATGTTTTGATTTTTTTTTTTTAAGTGAGTGACATACTTTATAGTTTTAGCTTGCACTTTGTTAAAACAACAATTATGATATTATTCTAGAAAATATATATTGCACACCACTACTTTTGTGATGCTATTTTGTCATTTGCAAAGCTCAATAGTTTCCCGTTTTGAGAAAAAGCACTTTGAGCCCTCTGCAGTATATAAACTTTTGAATTATACAAGGTTTGGAACAACATAAGAATGCGTAAATGATGACAGAATTTTCATCTAAGAGTGATAAAAACTTGTAACAGTATGCAGTTGTTGTAGTTGCCATAGGTGCAATGTTTTGTATGGCCAGTAGAGAGCAGCACTATCACTCTCAAAGAGCACTGTTTTCTAAACTGAAGTCTTGTACTGTGTGTTAAAAGCTTGCCAGCTTGCCTGTAGTGTAGTAGCAGGAATCACCTTAGAATGGCTCCTGTGGACAGTTCAGTTGCACAAGCTATTAGTTAATCAGGGGCCTCATGACTTAAACACAGCTTGTAGTCTAAACTAACCAGACTTCTAGAAGTATCCAAATGCCCTAAGTCACCACCCCACCATGTTGTGCTGCCGTGTTGGTATGATTTGTTGTTAACCAGTGGCTCCCTAACCCTTCGCTTTGGGATGAAGGCTGCCTCGTCTTGCTGTGGGTGGCTCCTCTAACATACTCACTGCTGTCTCACTTTAACCTCAGTCAGCATAAGGCTCACTAACTCTTAGGTTTGGACTTCCAGGGTTTGCTCTGTCTCTCTCTCTGTCTGTCTGTCTCTGTTTGGGGACTGCATGAACTGTGAGTAACTGCATCGCTTCAAAACTGAAATCAGTTTTGTGGTTGGCTTCCGTTAAAGATTTTGTTTTTCTGTATGTGTTCTGGTTTAGTGTTTTATGAGTTTAATGTCAAAGGATTTTGGTTGTGTTTAAAGGGCAATAGTGCTGAGTTTCATTTGCTCAGTTTTTCACCTCAAACTATTTTACTGTCTTGTTAAAGTTTAACGTAGATTCAAGCATCACATCCATGATTATTTGGTTTCATGCTAATTTTAGCTGATTTTACAAGATGACATTTTTACCATAATGTGAAAAACATTCACTCCTCTTCAAAAGTTTGGGGTCAGTACGATGTATTTATATGTTTATTTCTAAAATAAATTAATACTTAATGGGCACGTACAATAAGGACGTATTAAATCGATAAAAAGTTGCAGTGAAGTTGTTATATTTAAGTTTCTATATAAATAAAATGGTGTTCTTTTGACCTTTCTATTAATAAAAGAATACTGAAAAAAATATATATAGCAGTTTCCACAAAATTATCATTATCCAAAACGATTTTTATCATTGAAAATTTGAAATATTTCTTGAGCGATCACATATTAAAATTATTTTCTGCAAGTATCACTGGACACTGGACGACTGGAGTATTACTGTTGGAAATCACATTACCTCACAGGAATAACTTGCATTTTAAAATAAATTATTCAATTACAGTTATTTTAAATTGCAATAATATTACACAATATTATTTTTTTATTATATTTTTGTAACTTCTTTTAAAAACATTAAAACACCTTACCCACCCCAAAACTATGAAGTAAAATATATATTTTCTTAGTGAATCTGAACAAATTGCCATTTTCAAAAAAAAAAAAAAAAAGATATGGGAAAAGGCGAATGTAAAACATGAGCAAAAAACTAAATGGCACTGTTGTCCTTTAAGAAAAATGTGTTTATTTACTCACCGTCCCCAAACTCAAATAAACTAATTCATAATTATATTCAAGTGCTGTAGAGAGAGTCAGACACCACTACAAAGAGGGAGTCAGTTAGTACATGTCATTCTGCTAGGTCATCTGTGTTTGCACCCTTTTTGGGCGGTCCCTGTAAAATACTGATGTGTCTTTCTGTGCCTGTTGTCTCAGCCAATAAAGATGAGCTGACGCCGAAGATGAGGCCCATGTCCAACGATGCTGGCACCAGCAACCCTAATGTCAGTGACCTCATGGACGAGTTCATCCAGGAGAGACTGAGGGCCAGAGGCACTTCTGTATGTCCATGCAAACATTCAGTATGCATAGTCTCTAAAACTACATCTAATTAAAGCATAGTTCTATCTAAACTTGAACAGCTTAGATGGTAGAAAAATAAAAAAAGTTCAAATATGTCAATTTAACGCAGTATTTTCTTCATAATTAATCACACTAAATGATCGCATTAAATTGAAATGCCTGATAATAATTTTAAACAAATGAGCAAATACTGTCAGCAAAAGTATCACATGTCTGCTAAATGCTGCATGATGCTTAACTAAATAATCTAGTTTTTGATTCTGCTGTTGTATGTTATTTTTAGTGTATATTATGTTTTCCTATGTTCTTTTTAGGGCATGACGAGGCGTGGCAGTAGCCCAGGAAGTCTGGACATCCCCAAAGATCTACCAGAGCTCCTGAACCGTCAGAACGCCACGCGTCCTGCAGATGACCCCGGTGTGCCCTCTGAGTGGACCTCCCCAGCCAGCGCCAGTGGAAGTGACCTCATAAGCTCCGACAGCCAATCAGATTCCTTCAATGCTTTTCAGTATGACAACAAATTTGAAAGTAAGTAGTTCAGGTGGAATTTAAAGGGACAAACCAGTACTGGGTTTTAAAAGAAGTTTGATAATGAACCCGTGTGTTTGTCTACAGATTTCAGCTTCCCCCCTGAAACATGTGCTCTGGCCTCTGTGGATCAGGATAGTTTGGGAGGAGCAGGTCCGACCGCAGAGGAACAGGAGCTTTCCAGTCTCACAACACTCCACATTGACTCAGAGACCAGCAGCCTCAGTCAGCATGGCCTGTCAGCTGACACTGTCACCATTACTGGTACACTCTCTCACACTCATATACAACAGGGTGTAGAGGACAGAAAGTTTGTAGGTTATGAACTGCTATAATCACTGTAAGAAACATAGATAACAAAAGTCATCATTTTAAGAAGTCTTTCATTTTTGGGGGACGGAAAGACAGTAAATCGCAATACGGTCTGTAATTATTGGCAAATAAGTAAATAAAAAAGGAAATAAATTAAATTAATAGGTCAAATAAATAAATGTGCAGACTGGATATTAAACTGTACCTGGCATTTAATTCAATGTAAGCTCTTGTGGTTTGAAATTTGAATTTAAAAACTTGCAAATACATAACTGTTGTTTTGATTTCTTGGTCTTAATGCATATTTGATTAATTTTCAGTATTTTACCATTTGATTCCAAATAGGGGTGTAACGATTCACTCGTTTTATCGATGCATCGATTACAAATCCTGACGATGCATATGCATCGATCTTGAAACATGATTTTTGAATCGTGAATCGCCGATTTCGGACAGTAATCGATTTAAAACGCTAAGAATCGAATTAATTGCGATTTCTATAGCGATTCAATGCTTTCAAAATATATACACATTAAATTACTACAAGCACGAATTAATGGAGACCTTGAACAGTGTTCGTGCCTCGCATCTCTCCTTCACGCGCTCCACTAACCGCCTGTGACTGTCACAGGATTGCACTCGCGCTCTGTTCGTCTCATTGATGCATTTTTTGAGCAGCTGATGTGTGATCTCTCCTTAGTACTCATGGCCAGTAATGTTAAAGTGAAGTAGTTTTATTTTTCTGTAGTTTTTCAATGGCTCTCGGTAATACCGACGACATTACCTGAGCAACCTTGAAATAAGAGCGGAAGGTTTATCTGATAATCAGATGCATGAAAGTAGTTTGTTGCTATAGCAAACAGACATCGGTACGTTTTCTTTCAGAATCATCATTCGCCGATGGAGAGGAAAAGTTAAACACTATAGCATTTTATTTTATGAAAATGAGACAGAAGTTTTCGCACTAAAGAGAATTGATCTCATGCTCATAGAACTTAAGATGTGCCAGGCTATATCTGCGCGAATCTGAATAAGGCAATAAACCAATACATAAATACAATTTTCGAATGATCAGGCTACTTGACATATCATTTAACTTACAGTACAGAAACTAAAAGTATATTTCTACCATATGCTTTTATTATAAAATAATACACAGATATGGCTTATCTTCTTATTAAATAATTGTTTGTAGTAATATAAAACAATCCTAATTGCCATTCGGTTAAATATTATAGAATGCAAATGATTGATTATTGTCCAGCAGTGTATTTGATTTCTTATAGCAAATTCAAAGTAAGAAGAAAAAAAAAATTATAATAATACATACATACATAAAATTATTGTATTTGATATTTCTGTCACTTCTGAAATGATGGCTACGTCCCTGGTGTGACAGTATGTTAGCCTATACATAATACTTTTAAAGTTATTTTTTAAAATCTTGGCTTACATACATTTTTACATATGCCATGTCATGCCATAGCATCATTAAACTAGCATCTAACAATGGACAAAAGTGTTTTTTTCCCCTCTAACCTATGGTTCTGTAACCATAAAGGCTGCTGTGTAATTTGCACCCTGCCTAAGCATTTAAAAGATTTAGGGTAAGCATTAAATAAATCTGTGAATGCCTTAAAAAGATGTAATTGATTAATCGAATCAAATCGAATTTAGTCTGATCGAATTGAATCGTTCTAAATTTGCAAAAATCGTTCTTGAATCGAATCGAAAACCTATGAATCGTGTCTACCCAAAGATTCACAGCCCTAATTCCAAACCATTCACAAGTTTTCTTTAGGTTTAAGTTTAAATTTTAACATGCACAGAACAACACATGTTGTAGTTGCATTGCATGTAATGCAAAGAATGTGAACTGCTCACCGAATGTAATTTCTGCAGAAACCAGCAGCAATGAGAAGCACATCATACCGTAAAAGGCAAATAATTCATCATCAGTAGTGGTTCCCTCGGACAATTAACCCAGATTGCTTTCATTCCGATTGCATACCATACTTAAGTCCACATAAACAACATAATCTCTGACCCTTATTTTCAAGAGCACTAGGGTGTTGTTTGGTAAACCCAAAACTATCCAAACTAACCTAACCAACGAACATTCCCCATGTTAAAGGGATAGTTCACCGATTATATTTTTACGAATGCTGGTAACCAAACCATGATGGTCCCCCTTGACTTCCACAGTTTCCGAAAAGGAGGGAAAGAGATACTATGGAAGTCAATGGGACCAACAACTGTTTGTTTCTTCAAAATTCTTCAAAATATCTTATTTTATATTCAACATAAGAAAGAAACTCATACAGGTTTGGAACAACATGAGGGTGAGTAAATGATGACAAAATTTTCATTTTTGAAAAGAACTATTCCTTTAAGTGTGCAGAAAATTTCTTTGGGTAAAAGCATCTGCTGCTTGATTCCTTGCTTCAGAACACTCTGGTATCAGTCACAGTGTTCCCATATGCTGTATGACATTTCTGTGTCATGTTTAGAGATCTAAGTGTTGATGCTCTTGATGTTTCCTCAGGTTCTGAGAGCGCGTCTCCAATGCACTCTCTGGGAGGCTCACGATCACAGACGCCATCCCCCGCCACGCTGACTGCTGAACACGTCCAGCATAAAGATCTAAAGCTGGATGAGAAAATGCACCACTCTGTGCTGCAGACCCCTGATGACCTTGGTAACGTATAGATCGATAAACAGACATACTTGGCTATGAATATGCAAACTAGTACTCTATCTGTTGCATCTTTGCCATCTTTGCAGAAACCAGTGAGTTTCCGACAGAGGACTGTAGTGTGATGGCTGGCGGCACTCTGACCGGCTGGCATGCTGATGTCGCCACAGTGATGTGGAGGAGAATGCTAGGAATTCTGGGAGATGTCAACTCCATCAAGGACCCTGAGATCCACGCACAGGTCTTTGACTACCTCTGTGAACTCTGGCAGAACCTGGCCAAGGTAAACACACACACACACACACACACACACACACACACATTCCGAGTCCTTCAGTGTGCTCGTAAGAGATTTACTGTTGCCATTACTAATCAAATTCCAGTTGAAAAACGTCCTTGTGTTTCTTTTTTTTTTGTCTGTTTCTCTAGATCAGAGACAATCTTGGGATCTCTCTTGACAACCAGTCGTCTCCACCCCCGCCGGATCTGATTCCACCTCTGCGGATTCTGACTCCCTGGCTTTTCAAAGTGAGTTTATCAATATTTTGAGCAAATCCACTTTACTGTTTATGAGAGTCGGACTCATAACCCAAAGGTTGTGGGTTCGAGTCTCGTACTGGCAGGAATTGTAGGTGGGGGGAGTGAATGTACAGCACTCTCTCCCACCTTCAATACTGAGGTGCCCTTGAGCAATGCACCGAACCCCCAACTTCTCCCCGCAGCATAAATGGCTGCCCACTGCTCCGTGTGCGTGTTCACGGTGTGTGCGTGTTTACTGCTGTGTGTGTGCACTTTGGATGGGTAAATGCAGAGCACTAATTCTGAGTATGGGTCACCATACTTGGCCACATGTCACGTCACTTATCTATCCATCTGTCCAATCAATAGGTTTGTTTGTTCATTCATTCATTCTGTCTATATATCTATCTATCTATCTGTCTGTCTGTCTGTCTGTCTGTCTGTCGATATATCAATTGTTTATAAAGGTTTTGTGCTGTCTGCGTGCAGGCCACTATGTTGGGCGAGCGCTATAAGCAGGGGAAACTCCATGCTTATAAGCTCATCTGTAAGATAATGAAGAGAAGACAGGATGTTTCACCTAACTCTGACTTCCTTACGCACTTCTACAACATCATGCACTGCGGCCTGCTTCACCAAGACCAGGTGTGTTTGTGTGTACCTGGTCACCATGTGGATTGACAACTTTGCACAAAACTTTTGTTGACCTCTTCCTCTTTGACTCCCAGGACATTGTGAACACCATCATTAAGCACTGCTCTCCACGCTTCTTCTCTATTGGACTTCCGGGTGCCACTATGCTCATCCTGGACTTCATCGTGGCAGCGAGTCGTGTAACTTCCTGCTCGTCCCTCAATGTGAGAAACCACCAAACTACTTTCAGATATCACTGCCTCTACATGCGTTAACATCTATGCACATGTGTTTGCAAATGTTACATCCAATGTGCCTTTAACTTGCTTTTGTCTTTCTCTTTTTTTTCTGTCTTTCTCCCAGGCTCCACGGGTGGAGGCTCAGATCTTGTTGGGCTCCCTGGTGTGTCTCCCAAACTTGTACAATGAACTTCCTGCCCTGCACCCCACAACAGCTGACATCCTCATGACGAAATTCACAGATGTCAAGGTATCACATCCTACCCCAGGAAATCT
>JADLZN010002636.1:0-193094 GCA_018155175.1 Sinocyclocheilus anophthalmus
GGAAGTTTATAGTAATCATGAAGACCTAGATTAGCTGGTACAGGTGTTTTTGATTATGATTGGAGCTAAACTCTGCAAGATAGTTGCCTTGTCCAAATATGCACTTGCGGTCTTGGCCAGTTGAGAGCGAGTGTGCACAACAGGAAGTAAGTGCGCAGGACTGTCCCAGGTCTTAAAAACGCCAAAGCGCAGTGCCCTCAACACACACTAAATCCAAAATACCGCTCCAGAGTGCTATTCGAGGCTTAGGGTATTCTATCATGCATCATGTTTTGGAATAAATTGTGAGACTTTTGTCTCGGTCACGGAAACCTTTCCAATGTAAGATAAATATTAATATAATAATTAGATATTACAAATAATTTCTTAGTAAAACAAAGTGTTGCAAGATGAGTAGTGGTGACAGGGGCCGCGTAATGGGGGGTAAGGTTAGGACAATTTTAAGGGCCCCGATGAGGGAGAGGGGGCCCAGAACACGATTTTTACCAAGGGGGACATCCCCCCCCGCCCCACCCACAATCTTACGCGATCGCGGGGGGCCCGAGTCAATATGCTATTCAGGGGGCCCAGAAACCATAGCGGCACCCCGAATGGTGGATATTATTTTGTTCAACATTACACGGTTTCAGCTTAATTAGAAGTACCACAAATAAATGGGTCACGTTATAGGGACTACTGAACTACTTGTTGTGATTTTAAAAACATAAAAAATGCAAAGTATTGAAAATAATAATAAAACTCTGTAAACATTTTGCATTTTACAATACTATAAGTGTGTCCTATCAGGTAATATAAAGTTCAACACACACTTGTCGTCTTCATGCTCACTTGGACACACTTGGGTCAAATACAGGAACATCATATAAGTAGTCAAGTGGTCAAGCGCAAAGACCACACGTGTGGGTATTTGGACAAGGGAGTGGCCCTCAAGGAGCTGGATTAAACAACCCAGAGATAGATCAATTAAGACCAGTCCTTTTTTTCCAGCAGGAAATTCATGATATTCAGCTAAAATTCCATTCTATGACTTTTGATGTTTGATTGAGTCTGCTAATGTTGTCAGTTCCATTTAATAGAGCAGGTTGACAGTGCTAGAGAGAATCATAAGCGTCAGAGAATCTAACAGCTTCTTTGATTGATCTGTCAGACTCAGCATTTGCGCCCAGGGTTAAATTAGTTATCGAACGCCCCTAGGCTAATATCATCTATTTCCTGACAGTCCATACCGTGCGACTTGCAGTAGTTGCATAAATCACAAATTAAAATCTATTTCAGGTCAAATACCAGCTCCTCTGCTCCTCGTCTTCTGAAGGATTGGAGAAGACAGCAACGCTATTTGTTGTCTTAGTGACGAGGTTCTAAATGTAACTGAAAACAACACAGACAGGAGTCTGTAAGATGGGTCTTAAAACAGACTGATAAACGTGTGTTTGAGGTGTGTAAATATGAGAAATACGGGAGTAGGGATGGGTCGTTTTTCGTCGTTTCGATCCGAAGTATCGATATATCGATAATGACGCGAGTATCGAAAGTATCGATACTGAGGTGCGTTTTATTTACCAGTGGTTTTGTTTATTTAAAAAGAATCACTTGAATAAGGAAAAGGCACTTATGACAGAATTAGACTTACTTTTGAAAAAAGATAATCTTACAGAAGATGAAAATGTCAGATTGGAGACATTAAAAACTCAAATTGATCAGATACATATTAATACTGCAAAAGGGGGCATTCATTCGTTCTAGAGCTATTTTTTTTCACTTGAAAAGCGAAATTATAAAAAACAAGTGATCTCCTCTCTTAAAATTGATGATGTACTCACTTCGCATCCAAAATTTATTTCAAAATATGTGGAATATTTTTACTCTCAGTTATATGAATCTGTATTTGATAAATGGATAAATGTTCTGACTTCTTTGAGTCAGTTAAGCAATCGGTCTCATCTATTTCAATTCAGTTTCGAGACCTTTGTGATGAAAAACTAAGGAAGCAATAGATGGTTACAGCTATTCGTTCAATGAAAAAGAATTAATCGCCAGGCACAGATGGTCTTTCAGTTGAATTTTATCTCTGCTTTTGGGATATTATTGAAAACCATTTATTTGAAATGTATAAGGAATGTATTGAATCAAATGAATTATCGACTTCTATGAAACAGGGGTTAATAACCCTACTTCCTAAACCAGATAAAGATCATTTGATTTTGGATAACTGGCGTCCTATAACATTTTTAAACGTAGATTATAAACTGTTATCACATGTTTAGGCAGTTCGTTTAAAAAAAGGTCTAGACGAAATCATAAATGAATGTCAAACTGGATTTATGGCTGGCCGACATATAAGTTGGAACATTAGACTGATTTTGGATTTGTTAGACTATTCAAATTTGGTGGAATCAGAGGCTTTAATTGTTTTTCTAGATTTCCATAAAGCTTTTGACACAATTGAGCATCAGTTTATGTATAGGGCATTACAATCTTTTGGTTTTGGGGAAAGATTTGTTTCTATAATTGAATTTTTCATAGAGGTATTAATAGTTCTATTAATTTATATCCAAACACTTCTAAAATATTTCCCATTTGTAGAGGAGTGCGTCAAGGTTGTCCTATATCCCCTTTTTTATTCCTTATTGTAGTAGAGTTTATTTCCATAAAAGTTTTGAATTCTTCAATTATTCAAGGAATTATCATCTTCAATAAACAAATTAGATTGACTCAGCTTGCGGATGATACTGTTCTTTTCTTGAAAGATAAAGAACAGTTGCCTGCAGCATTGAAGTTAGTAAACAGCTTTCTATTCCTATTAAATTAAAAGAAATACAACACATTCTGGGATGTTCTTCCACCCTGGTCTACAAATGTTATTTTGTTAAATATGATGAAATATATAAAATAAATGAATAAGTGAATTTCCATCACATTTCTAGGGATATCTATCCATCCATCCATCAATGGCCAATAAAGCAAGGCTACGTTCAAATTGTGCATTGTCTTTGAATTTCAATTTATTTGAAATTTTTTACATTAAAATTCCAATTCAACATCCTGTTTACTACCTGAATTCAGATTCAGTTCAGGAATTGAATTTAAAATGAATTCTCAGTTCAGTTCTGCGTGGTGCACAGATTGAGGTAGTCTGCTGAATTCACCCCAAAGAGCTTTGCATGAGTGATAATAATCTTTTGTTTTATATGCATGTCTTAATAATACAAACGTTTGTGGACAGAGAGGACATGTGGACTAGAATGAAGTCAACATTTTGGACTGTCAGTTCTAAAGATTCATTTCTGCAGTCTGCTGTTGGTGGAAATGACAGGTAGATCAAATGTGACAGGTTGCTGTAATGATAGGTGGAGAATTATTCTTCATGTCTCCTGAGATAAAGAAGAAAGCAAACTGACTTAGAGGGCTCTCATTGGTACTCTATTGAGTTGTTTTGGAAAATCTTGCTCTTTCTATTAGCTCACTCAGTCTTACTCCCCTGGTACCAGCTACTGCTGGCTAATGTGGTGCCACTTGAGTACTAATACGTTCTCAGTTGTAAAGGGCATCTAACTCTATTAAGAAAACACTTCAGGGGGATCATTGTTTAATATAACAAAAAATGTCATTTTCAGAGTAACCTACACAATTTGATTTGTATGGCCAGATTTAGGGGAAAATACAAATGTTTTAGGTGACACGAGGGAGGCTAAAGCTACAGTCATTCACAGCACTAGGTATTGGAATTGAGGAATATAGGTCATTTAACATTATTCTTCATTTTATATTTCTAATGAATAACAACACCTTCAGTAACCGATTACTCTGTAAGTCTTTGACTAAGTTAAAATAACATGGAAAGAAAAATACACATACAGTAATTAGTGTATTATACAATACTCATCTTTCTAAGTATACATACTTCAAATATAGTTAAGTACCTCTTTACTTATTCATACTAAGAGCTGAAGAGCTCCACTAAAAGCTTGTTGAATGTACTTAAATGGAAAGAAGGTGGACTTTAAAGCATATATTAAGAGATAAAATGTAAAACCAAAGCTAAATATCCATATAATGCTTTTTTGTTGTTTTAATTCAAATTGCTGAGTGTATGATTGAGAAAATAGCATTTCATACATTAATAAGGCATGAGTATATCTCATATATTCCACCTCTCAAGTGCTGTTAGCCCGTTTACATTTCTGTGAGCTATTGTTTCATCTCTTGCTTTGTAAAACTGCTAACTTGAATAATTCATAGAAATGCTGCTGTTTATCGTCACACTGATTTGTGTGTATTAATGGCTTCCCAGCAGTATTGCTAAGGCTCTGTGGGGTGTTAAATATCTCTCCATACAAAATCACATGCAGGTCCTAAATGAAAGGTTTTGTGGAAAACTACTGGATATTCCTTACATAATATAACAAGTCAACGGTATTTTTCAATCATGAGTAATCTTATTTGAAAAACATTTTAAAATACTTTGTTTTATATGGTTTCATACGAAGAAATGTTTCCTCCAATAGGCAGCAGTACTAAAGGGATAGTTCACCTTCAGTTGCTGGCCCCCATTGACTTCCATAGTATGGGGGGGGGGGGGGGGGGGGGGAAACACTGTAAAAATATTCGGTAATTTATGGTAAAAAAACGGCCCAGCTGTAGTTTGGCCAGAATTTTACCGTAAAAAATACGGTAGCAGCAAACTTTTTAACTTAAATTTACAGTAAATACCGTAATTTCATTAACTGATATAATGTTATTATACCAACCTATTGAATTACTGAAATCTGTTTTGTAACTTTGTAACACACTGATAACCACCAAAAACAGGTGGTGATGAGAAAATCACATGATGCCCATCACAAGCAGTTTTTAAATAATAACATATATAGGTGTACAGTGTCATTCACACAAACACTAAAGAGCATCATGGTAACACACATGAAACTTAAATAATTTTCAACATTTAACAACATTAGGTGTAACACACAACCCTAATATACAAAACTGATAAGACAAAAACATAGAAAATAAAATAGTTATTTAACTAAAAAAAACACATCAAATTTTAAATGTAACGCAGGGAATTCATCGGAATGTCAATTTACGGTTATTCACTGTAAATTATACGTTTTTTTTTCACTTCTAAAAACGGTATACTACCGTAAAATTTGTGTCCAATACATGTAATGCCCAATACAGTTTTTACTAGGGGATACGTGTATACTAGGGGAATTTACCGTTAACCATTTAAAATTTTTTTACTGTAGCATTTTTACAGTATTTTACCGTTAAATTCACGGTCATTTTTTACAGTGTATGCAAGTCAATGGGGACCAGCACCGAAGGTGAACTATCCCTTTAATGTAATATATACACTTATATACATATATATTATATACATATACACAAATGTATACATTTTCTTTGTATTTTTATGTACTTATATATAGAATACATAGGTAGCACTTTACAATAAGGTCTCATTCACTGACATTAGTTAATGCATTAACGAACATGAACTAACAATGAGCAATATATTTTTAAATCATTGATTAACCTTTGTCAATCATTAAGAACAATGTTTCATGTTAGGTCCACATCTAGACTTGTGCCGGTATTCGGTAATGCGATATATCACGGTAATGAATATGCACGATATTGTTATCGTGGGCACTTCTAAATACCGTGAATAATTATATATTACAAATTATTCCGAATTTTGAATGCATTTTAAGATTACTTTTCCCATCAACTGGTCAAAATGCACAACACCGCTGTATGCTGCGTGAAAGAGGCGTGCTCTGATGTAAACAAGCGCGGATGAGAAGCGCATGGCGGAACATGTGAGAGACGCTCTGGATGAAAGCTCACGTTCACTCTCTGACAGCAGATGGCGCTAAACTGCAGAAAATGCAGCCGTTACCCCGGAAACCCTGTAAACAAAGAAGCTGCACTACTTTCTGTTTCTGAATCGTATTTAAATGATTTAAACAGCCATTCAGATTTGTGTATTTGCTATGATGTTCATCACAGACTTAATTGGCTATTTATTTTCAAACTTTTTTTAACATTTTAATCTGGACTACAACATGCCCTAGATATTGTTTGAAAGTGTTTTGTTTCTTTATTGTTCGGTCACACTTTACATTAGGGCTTCATTAGTTAACATTAGTTAATTCATTAGTTAACATAAACTGCCAATGAAAAATTCTTCTGAACATTCATTAATCTTAGGTATTCCAATATTTAATAACACGTTAAAATCGAAAGTTGCAACTGTGTTATTTAATGAGCTAACATGAACTAAGACTTGTATTTTTTTTAAACAAAGATGAATAACTTCTGTAGCAAATGTAGCTATCGCTCATTATGAATGTTAATTCATTAACTAAGATTAACTAAAGAGATCTTATTGTAAAGCGATACCTATTGGTCTTTATAATTCTTTTGCACTTTAATCTGTGTAAAACTTTTAACTTTATACATTTTTCTGTATTGCTTTATTGCATTTAAATGTTCAGTTATTTTTGTTATAAGAAAAAAAAGTTATTAAACCCGTTATACTTTATTATGACAACACTATTTCTTTTTTTTTTAACTAATTCAGTTCGTGTAATTTAACCGTATACTGTGATAAAAGCATGAGCAAATTAAGAGCAACATGAAAATTTGATACCGGCATATCCCTATTCACAATGCATTAATTATTGTTAACAGACAACTTTTGATCTTAAAAATATGTATCAGTAAATGTTGCAATTAAATTGTGTTGCAGGTGGTGGGGGAGTGGCGTTTCAGTAAAATCCATTGTGACGTGTTCGTCACCCTGGACGTCATGATGTGCACAGCCAGCATTCTTAATCTGTGTGCTATTAGTATCGACAGGTAGGTTCTGCTGTCAGTTCAGGAAAATTGTAATGATTCTCTTAAATGGCAAGAATACCATAGATCAATCGCATATCTTTGTGGGCAGTGGAATAGGGGGTTGTTGTATGTACCGTATCAAATTGACATCTTGTATCTTGTTGATTTATACAGTTGTGGCTAGCCTCCAAATGTCATTTAACCCATCAGTTGAGTCATCTGTTAGAAATAGTGAGGAAAAAATGAAATACAGCAAAAGGGATAGTTGAAAAAAATGAAGATTCTTCCTCATGTTGTTTCAACCCTGTTTGACTTCATTGCTTCTGTGGAACAGGAAGAAAGATGTTTCATCCATATAATGGAAGTCAAAGGTCACCAAAACTGTTTGATTACCAACATTATTCAAAATATCTTCTTTAGTGTTTCACAGAAGAAAGTACGTGTACAGGTGGATGACATGAGGGTGAGTAAATGTTGACATAATTTTCATTTTTGGGTGAAGTTGTGGAATATACAGAGGGATGAATTCACTAAATAGTTTTTCAGGGCAAAAACATGTGTGTTATTCACTAACCACATGTAAGTCAGTTTAATCAGGTGCTAAATTGACTGTGCTATTCCCATCCACAGAAAGCAGGTGGTATACTGAATATTAGTTAAAAAGAGGTGTTATTCTACATTTTTACTGATCATGGTAGCAGTAATTCATCAAATCATGATCATTTGTTGGAAAAGAACAATATAAACAGGTACTGTTGGCATTCTTTTGGCTTTCAGAAGAGTCCCAGTAAAGTATGGCAGAAGCATGCAGTAGTTTGCTGCAAACAGAGAATTCTGCCATGCAGATTCCATTGAGTGTTGAATTCAGTGCTAAAACAATGCAGACATCACTAACAAACAATACTTTCAGACAATGTAGTCCATGCTTAGTGAACTCCCCCATGATGTAAATGCTTTTTGTGAGAGTAGGAAGACCCCTGAAAGCTTTGGAAATGATGGTGATGATCATGATGATGTTTAGGTTTATTACAGTTACAAAAGCAAGAGACATGATGGCACAATAATGGCAGCTGGTATCAGAGGCAGCTGGTCAGGTGTGACCACCATTGTGTCCTTCTCTGTTTGTCTGCCTGAATGCAAATCCACCCCCTCTTCATCTCCTTCCCTCTGGGCTTCCCGTGCAGGTACACGGCTGTTGCCATGCCGATGTTGTACAACACACGCTACAGCTCCAAGAGACGAGTCACGGTAATGATCTCGGTGGTTTGGGTGCTTTCGTTCGCTATTTCCTGCCCCCTGCTGTTTGGATTAAATAACACAGGTAAATGTCTGAGTTTTATTTATTTCCCTAACATTCATAAAGGAACAGTTCACACAAAAATTATTTACTCATCATAATAGCATTCCAATGCTATGTCCAATGGCCCAACATCCGTAATTCCATTGTTAAACCATGTCTTATTCAAACATGATGCAGTACGATTCCAGCAACTAGCAATTTGTTTGTCCACACCAGACATGACATGGCTATGTTACGCAACAAAATCGATAAAAAAAAATCACAGCCAATCAGAAGAACGTTTGGGCAGTGCACTGCAATCGATAGTACATAATCGAATTCATAAATATAAACAATTTTGGGTACACTTTACTTGAAGGGGTGTGCATTAGACTGACATGACACCTTCATAATCATAACATGACACCTACATAATCATGACATGACACACGTCATGAATATGAAGGGTTTTTTATGCATGTTTATGACAACTGTAATTAAGTGTCATTATGTAATTTTAATGCAAAGATGACATTGTTTGAGATGTCTTTGTTATGGGCTATTGTTAGGGGTAAGGGTAGGGGTAGGGTTAGGTTAGGGTTAGGTCAAATAATGTCATATTTGCATTTAAAAATGACATAACTGAATCCCCCCCCCCCCAAAAAAAGTGACACTTAATGACAGTTGTCATAAAAATGCATAAAACCTCCTTCATATTCATGACGTGTGTCATGTCAGTCTTATGCACACCCCTTCGAGTAAAGTGTTACCCCATTTTAAAATTATTAAAATACATACTGAGTGACTGATACCATCTTAATGGAATACACTCGTTGGTTGGTTCGCAGTGAGTTCACGGTTTTAACAAACTAGTTTGCTTTAATTTATTTTCAAGATCAGAGGTAAACAATCTATTGTTGCTTTCAGTATGGCTATAAATGTCAAGCAAAATGTCAAGCATTAGACCCTTTTAACAATAAATGAAACACATAATCTGAAATAATTTATATAATGTTGTTCTAGCTGTGACATCTCAGAAACCATTGCATCTAGTTAGGACAAAAACATGGAAACGATACCTTTTATCACATGATGCGGTGTCGCATCTGGTTAGGACACAGTGTTATACTGTTATACTACGGTTACCACACCTCAAGGCATTGTCAGGTGTTTTATTTTAAGACACTTGTCAGGTTTTTGTCCTTAAAATACTCTTGTCCATAGGATAAATTTCTAATAATCTCATCCTAAGACTCATTTCCTAATTTCAAAAAGAAAGAGAATGTGCTTTCCATAGATAGTAAGATGTAATTTCATGGCAAAAACAAGGAAATTATTTGTCATTTTTATCCTGATGTTTGTTATATTTAGTTGCTTGATCAATGTCTTGGTAAGTTTTGGATCTTTTGCTGTTGTAGATTGTAAGGACCTTTAAATGAACTGAAAATCATTTTCAGTACTGAAATCAAATTTCCAATGCGGTCAAGACCTGCCTGGAACTACTTCAGCCGTATGTTTCCCTGAAAATAATTGCACACATTAGAACAGGGGTGCCCAAACTCGGTCCTGGAGAGCCAGTGTCCTGCAGAGTTTAGCTCTAACCCTAATCAAGCACACCTGAGCAAGCTAATCAATGTCTTCAGGATCATTAGGAAATCACAGGTAGGTGAGTTTGATCAGGGTTGGAGCTAAACTCTGCAGCGCATTGGCCATCCAGGGCAAGATTTGAAGAACCCTGCCGTAGAACATTCATCAGCCAGCCAGAATCAAGCATTCAAATGTCCTGTAGTACAAGCATTATTGCGTGCAATTAAAACAAAACTTAACCCTAAACTTAAATCTATAATAAGTACATGTTTTAGTAAATATTACCTAGTATCCCTTTATGTAATTACAATGGCAAGACCAAATATAAAAATCTTACTGATCCCAAACGTTTTATTTATATATATATATATATATATATATATAGATATAGATTTAAGTATAATATACTCTATTTTCCAGAACAATATTTGCATTCAGTTTTGAGTTCACTCAACATCGTTGTCATACTGTTATAAATGTTCCAGTATGCTTCTAATCTAATTATAATCTAGAGCTAATTTGCAATTGTTAGGGGAAATTTGCCATACAGGCATTTACCAGTGCCTCAATGAACTAATTCGTTTTGCAACCATAATTAATTGTGTAACCATATTTTGCATATTCTCTCTCTCTCTCTCTCTCTCTAGCTCAAGGGATGATACCTATGTGAAATCGCCAACCCCTTTTTGTTGTCTACTCCTCCATAATGTCATTCTACGTGCCCTTCATCATCACCCTTCTCGTGTACGTGCAGATCTACGTGGTTCTTCGCAAGCGCCGAAAACGGGTCAACACTAAACGGAGCTGCCAGAAAACAGACGCTGATGCTCAGCCCCCTCTCAAGGTGATATGCACCATGTGCGACAGTAGCCTCAGGGAAAATACCAAGCACTCCCCACTGGACAAGACACTGGTGTCAGTGTTGTTTTACAAATGGAGTTGCCCTCTATCTAGAAAATAGGGGGAGCAGCTGTCAGTGTTAATTATAGAATTCCTGAGGTAATGCCAGGACCTGCAGGACACTGCCGGTGATACAGTGACCCCAAAATCTTTACTCGCCCTTGGATTCAGTATTGTGTTACAATATTCTGGTCAGTTGTTAGATTAATTGAATGCTTGATTGTGGCCAATGGCAGATATATATCTTAATAGGTATACTGATGAAAATTAATGGTGGTTTTATCTTTAGACAGTCTCATTTCAGCATCTCCACTGTGTATTTGGTATCTGGTTATGGGGGCATTTCCTCAGCCTTTATTGAATATGCATTACCCACTGGACACTGTGAAAGTAAAGATGTTAAAGCAAAAGAAACCATTGCCATTTTTCCTGAGCTGTAAGGTTTTTAAACATAATTCCCTGTGCAATTTATGTGTCAGAACAGATTGCAAATATGATATACCTGTTACCCCTTATTCATATTCTATTTCCATCACAATACAGAAGAGCTACAATTTTTTTTTTCATTCTTCTGACCTTTGCACTCTTTCATCATCGATTTCTTGCACCAGCTGGTTTTAATGGCCACTTTGGATCAATGGGTTCAGCCATCAAGTTTTAAAGGGTCCCAAGGACTTTTTGTGGTACTTACAAATTACAGAAGCAATCTCTTTTTCATTCGGCTTTTAGTGCTAGAAAATCTCTTTTGTGTTCAGTGGATTTATTTGCATTGTCTGTCATCAAGAGGCGCCAAATATACCTGTGAATGATTTTCAAGGCTCCATGCTGTCTTTGGAATTTAATGTCGACCACATGCTGAATCAAATTCTTATTACCCTTTCCACAGGAAAAGTGCACTCATCCTGAAGATGTGAAACTGTGCACAGTTATCATTAAGACCAACGGGGGTTTACTTGCCAAAAACAAGAAAGCAGTAAGTGTGCTTTTCTTATAAAACAAGTCATAAAAATCATTTGTAAAATATCATGTTATTTTGTAGATATATGTATGCAGCTAACTCTACATTTACACCATTACATCCAATATTGCTCGGTGCTCTTTGCCTCATTATGGGGAGAGAAGTGCAGTTATGAAACAAAATCTGTACAGAAAATGGAGCTGGCCATTTGGAAGTCTAAATACATACCACAGTTTTATGTAGATTCGTCAGTTTAAAAGGGCAGTTTATATATAAACATTTAAATAAAAAATATATATATATATTCTATATATATATATATATAATATATAGATATATATATATATCTCAGTATCCAGCTTAATATACAAAGACAACTAAATAATCAACTCATGAAAAATCCATGCCATATGGTGACATTTTTTACCTTATATTTGCGTTGCTTCTGTAACACCAAAAAAAATTTTTTTTTAAATGCAAGGAACTGCGTAGAAATGAGTCTTCATTAATTTTTCGATCTCTGCCTGAATCATGATGCTGAAAAATACAAGTTGGTGTTTACTGCCTCTAGTGTTTTATTTCAGCCGAAACCTGCAGGGAATTGTATGTATAGGTATATTTTTGGAGTTTTGCAAAAATGTTGGTAATTTTTCCACTGAGCCTGGGTTGTAAGCCAGCCCAGTGATTTTCTGAAAAAAATGTTGGTTACACTTTATTTCGATAGTCCACTTTACACATTCTATTAACTATAAGTAACTACATTAATTTGCAACTACATGTCTACTAACTCTCAGAGTAGACTGTTAGGGTAGGTTTAGTGTTAGTAGAATAAGTTGACAGAAAGTGTTAGAATATATTAAGCAGACAGTCTACTAATACTCTACTAACTGCTAGTTGACATGTAGTTGCAAAGTTACTTTCTAAAGTGGAAACAATTCATCATTTGCAAATGTTTACTAATCATTAATACCTTAATGAGCAGTCATCTCAATGGCAACAAAATGTCCCGAAATACCCGAATTTACCCTATTCACACATCTTTAATCATTTGTTCATTTTTTTGCTGTTACCAATCTAAAATTGAAACTATTCATCATTTGTAAATGTTTATAAACGATTACTAATCATTTAGTATCTTTATGGGCATTGGACTTTTAGCTACTGTAACAAGGTTTGTGTAAAGGGTGGCTGGTTAAGTTTAGGTAAATGCTTGCTAAAGACATAACCGATTGTAATTGTGCTGCCCCCCCCCCCCCCCCCCCCCCAAAAAAAAAAGTTTTTATTGCCTCAATAAATAAGTGATTATGCCACTTTTACACGTCAATGCAAATGCCTGTTATTTGCTAACTAGCCTGTTATTCACTAACTATACCTAATTATTCGCTAACTAGCCACAGTGCATTTTTTAGTGCTAAAATTGAAAACACACCTACGTTTTATGTAAATTAGACTCATTATATATTGCACTTCATTCACAAAAGTTGCACAATTTCCGTTTATTACAGTTTTTTTTTTTTCAATTGCTAACAAGCGTTTACCAAAACTTAAAGTACTTTTTCTAAACTCTTAACACAGCAACACACCTACATCACACAATTAGCCAAATAGTTAATTTGCTGGCCAAAACCACATTTTGTTAAATAAATACAAACTCTACGTTTCAAAATGCCGAATACCTTTTTCTACATTTACTAACTCTTATCAAAACACAGCAAACCCGATTCAAAATCGAGTCATTCAGTCAAAACATTGGCACAGGTTTTCTCCAATAGGAATTATATAGGCTATGGCATTGGAAAGATTTGGAATTATTCATTAAGATTTGAATTAGCTATTTCTCAATTATCAGTAATTAAAATAATTCTTATCAGCTAATTTGTTGCAGAAGTAGAGGCTTTACACTATATTTAAAGTTTGGAACATTAGGTCTTCATTTCTGTCATGCGGTGTTTAAGCATTTGTAAAAAAAGATAAGAATGATCCATGATTTTGGTATGGGGTAAACTTGTGTGAAAATAAAATAAGCATTTTAGAAACATGTTAATTGGCTGAATATTGTGTGAAAACAACATGAATTGTGTTAATGGTATTGTCACAACAGACGGATGTTTTGCTAATTGTGTTTAGAGTTTTGAAAATGTGATGATAGATTGGACAAAGGGATGTTAGCCAATTGAAAAAAAACTGTATTACTACAAAATGTTTAAAAGGTTAAACAAAATATTTGGTGAAAGAATAAATCACTGTACACCCTGTAGTTGTGGTGTCATATGTCCATGATTAATTCTGCTTCAAAAATCAGCTGCTCATTTATTTTGATAATTTAAAATATTTATATTGCATATAAGAACAATAATGTTTGCATTGTAAGAACACATCATTGCTAAATGCATGGCTCGTTCCAAGATGGTCTTGAGCAGGACACTACAGTGACTTTATTTAAATGCAGTTGTCTGCTTTTATATGAATGGTGTTCTAATGAAAATTCGCAACATAAAAATGTTGTGCATGCTGCTGCTGAGAAAGATCTTGATGACTGAATTCCTGCAAGCTGCTGCTACTGCACAAGAGACTGAACTGCTGAGAGATCCATAGATGAGGCATAAGTAGCTAGGCGAATGCCTATTTTACTCTAACACGGTGTCTACACCAGACGCGAGTGGCACAACATGACAAAGTCAATAGACCCGTTACTAAAACTTCTGCTACTATGATAATATTCAGTCAAAGTGTCAGACGTGCGTGAGGGGAGATGAAGCGAGGACTCAATTGCAGGAGAAATGGTTATTTAACAAATGAAACAAAAACAAACTCAAACCACCCCAAAGGGGAAAAACAGACAAGCAGGCTCAAAGCTGCACCACATGCAGACACAAAACACACACAATGAGAAATGACGGATCAGCACAGGATGACAGACACAAGGAGAATAAATAGGAACCAAACGAGGGAGACACAGGTGGAGCAACTTAAACAATAACGAGAAGGTACCGGTACAAGATAGGAGGGGCCAGACATAGACGGAGGAGAGACATGACAACAAACACACACAAGCCATGTGCTCCAGACAAAACAGGTCATCATCTGGTGGCCCGCCTGGGCACACCGGCTGAAGACTGTGACAGAACCCCCCCCCCTTAAGGAGCGGATTCCGGACGCTCCACCAAGAGCAATCCCGGAGTGAGGCGGAATGGAGGTGGATCAGGGGGAGGGATAGTGGGCCAGACCCATGTAGTGGAAGAGGCCCTGGGGATAGAGGTAAACCAGGGTTCCAGGGCGGGGCCGGCAGGGCAGGAGGCCAGGGCGGGGCCAGCAGCCCGGCAGGCAGCAAGAGCGGAGCCTGCCTCAAGAAGGAGCCGGCAGGGCAAGCAGCTGGGGTACAGCTGACAGAGAGCGGAAATTAAGTGGAGCCGACAGGGCGGGCTTGAGATGGGGAGGGCAGGAGCTTGGGCCGCGCCGGCCAGGGCGAGGAGCTTGGGGGCGCAGGGGCTCTAGGAGGCCTCCCGGCCTTGAAGGATGGAAGCCTTCTTCCTCCTCCTCCGTTTCTGAGAGGGTGGCACTGCAGCTTCGTCTGCTGCCTCCGGGGGAGCTGCAACCTCTTCGGCCACCACCGGGGGCGCTGCAGCTTCATCGGCCGCCTCTGGGGGCGCTGCAACCTCTTCGGCCACCACTGGGGGTGCTGCAGCTTCATCGGCCGCCTCTGGGGGTGCTGCAACCTCTTCGGCCACCACTGGGGGCGCGGCAGCTTCGTCGGCCACCTTCGGGGGCACTGCAGCCTGGTCGGCCATCACGGGAGGCGCTGCAGCCCCCTTAGCTGAAGAACGTGCCACGAACTCCACAAACCCCTCAAAAGATACATGACTGCATCCTAGCATGCTCCAGGGGCTAATGGGCTCATCAAGGGCATAATTTAATATGTCCTTTAGCGCAGAGTCATTGTAGCCCAGCCCCTCTGCAGCCTTCTTAAACTCCACAGCAAACTCCCTCAGCTCGGTCCCTCGTTGCCGGAGGGAGCTCAGGGTCTCCAGCTGGAGCATGCGCTGGTAGAGGGGGCTGGAGAGAGTAGAGACCGGTAGTCGGGGTGAGCCCATTCTCCGCTGAGTCCCCATGTTGGCTGATCCGTTCTGTCACGCTGCGTGCGGGGAGATGAAGCAAGGACTCAATTGCAGGAGAAATGGTTATTTATTTGGAATAATAAAAATGAAACAAAAACAAACTCAAACCACCCCGAAGGGGAAAAACAGACAAGCAGGCTCAAAGCTGCACCACATGCAGACACGAAACACACACAATAAGAAATGACGGATCAGCACAGGATGACAGACACAAGGAGAATAAATAGGAACCAAACGAGGGAGACACAGGTGGAGCAACTTAAACAATAATGAGGTAACAAGATGGGGAGGGGCCAGACAATAGACAGGAGAGAGCACATGACAACAGACAAACACAACACAAGCCATGTGCTCCCAGAACACAGTCATCTGGTGGTCCTCCTGGGCACACCCGCTGAAGACTGTGACAATGCTGTTGCTGTTAATGATATTCACAATGTTGTAATAGGAATTTACTGTGCGAGCTGTTGCGGTTGTAATATTTAATCAGACTTTACTAAGCATAATCTACTGCTGCTGCACAAAACCTGCTGTAAGCCCTGTTGAATAAGCAAAGTAAGAAATGCCTATGGCACTTTAAAGAGTTAAATTTACCCTCCATGATTTATCACTATACTTTCATGCAACTAAAGTGATTTCTGCTGCCGCTGCTATATTAGCAACAATAATTTGACTCCCTGCTGCTAATATTATTTCTAACCTTGCACCTGAATTGGCTATGCATGCTATAAAATTTGCTAACATTGCGATCTGAATAGATATGCATACTGGCTACTGCACAAAAGTACTTAGAATTACTATAAGCATCTTTATTAAACAAGCAAACACAAACAAATAATGCTTATTATGCTTTGAAGAGTTCTATAAACTCTGTTGAATTGAATAGCAAAGTAATAAAATGCCTATTTCACCTAAAATGTTCACTACCATCCAAGCGTTGTCAGACTCTGTTCTATGTTTTGTGTGTTTTGCTTCCTATGTTTCCTTTTGCCCATATTTGGTCCTTTCCGTTCCTGTCCTTATCATTTGTTCCAGGTGTTCCCCGTTCAGTTCTATTGATCCCAGGTGTGTCTCGTCATCCCCTCGTCATGTCGTGTATATAAATTGTTCCCTGTTCTTAGTTCGGCGTCCGGTATTGTATATGTCAACCTCTCCTGCTACGTATGTTTTCCTGGTTCCCGTGTGTTGGATGAATAAAGTCTCCTTGTTGATGTATTCCATGTCTCCTCATTTCTCGCTCCGCGCTCCCTCACAGTAGAGAACGTGACAGAATACTAGACCCACAAACAGTAAGCGGCGCCCCTTCTCCCGTGTTTTTGTTTCCCTTGTTTCCCGCCCCCCCCGCGCGATTATGGAAATCGCCGCTAGGTTAATTGCGCTAGCCCGTAGAGATCTAATTGCGCTAGCCAGGGAGTTCTGCGGGCTCGCCGCGGCGACGGCTTTGGATGACGCCACCATCAACTCTTTGTTCTGGCTTTTTGTTTGTCCCGTCGGCTGTGCCGATGTCCTCTAATCAAAGTAGGAGGATGAGGAGAAAAAGACTGTTCTCCGCCCTCATCCCCATCCTCGTTCATCCACTTCATAAAGTGTTCCCTGCTCTTAGTTCGGCGTCTGGTATTGCATGTCAACCTCTCCAGCTACATGTGTTTTCCTGGTTCCCTGGGTGTGGTGAAGTAGTCCTCGGCTTGTTGATGTCACCACGTCTGCCGGGTCGGGTTCTCACTCCGCCGGGGGGGCGAGCTCCCTCACAGTAGCGACCGTGACAAGTGTTATCTTATCACTGAAATTTCATGCAACTAAATGTACTTTGTTGCCGCTGCTATATAAGCAACAATGATAATTGGATAGCCATGCAGACTGCTGCTAATATTTCTAACATTGCGTCTGAATTTTGTTATGCGTGCTGCTGCCATTAAAATTCACTAAACTAGCGATCTGAATAGCTATGCATACTGCTGCTACAGCTGCACAAATTTACTTAGAATTGCTATAAGCGTCTTTATTAACAAGCAAACACAATAAAAATAATGTCTATTTTACTTTGAAGAGTTCACAAAATCTACTGTAAGCCCTGTTAAATAGCAAAGAAATAAAATGCATATTTCACTTAAAAGAGTTACTTACCCCATGCGTTATCACTGAAATTTCAAGCAACTAAAGTACTTTCTGCTGCCACTGCTATATTAGCAACAATTTGACTTCCTGCTGCTAATATTATTTCTAACATTACATATGATATGCTATACATGCTGCTGCTATTAAATTCGCTACATGCAATCTGAGTAACGATGCATACTGCTGCTACAGCTGCATAAAGGTATTTAGAATTGCTAAGCCCCTTTTAAATAAATGAAACGCAAATGCCTATTTGCTTGAGGACTTCACATACCATCCATTTTTAGTCACTGAAACTTCAGAATTTTAAAAAGTTGCGTTGGATACAAAAAAAAAAAAAAAAAGTGTCTGCAAAATGAATAAATGTGAATTTGAACTACGGTCTACCTACTGCTGCTGCAACTAAATGCATGTTTTGATTTGCTACGCATGCTGTTATTAATAATTCGCTAATAATGCAATCTGATTCTATGGATACTGCTGCTATGCTCCATGAAAGTACTAGAATTGCTGTAGCCCATCCATGCATTATCACTGAAATTTCATGCAACTAAAGTACTTTCTGCTGCCCTTGCTATATTAACAATGATAACTGGTTTCTATGCAGACTGCTGCTAATATTATTTCTAACCTTGCAACTGAATTTGCTATGCATGCCATAAAATTTGCTAACATTGCGATCTGAATAGCTATGCATACTGCTGCACGAAGGTACTTAGAATTACTAAGAGTCTTTATTAAACAATGAAACACAAACAAATAATGCCATTTCACTTTGAAGAATTCACAAAATCTCTGTACGCCCTGTTAAATAAATGAAGTAATAAAAGCCTATTTCAATTTTAAAGAGTTTACTTACCCCATGTGTTATCACTGAAATTTCATGCAACCAGATATTTTCTGCTGCTATTGTCACAATTTGTGATGGCGAGGAACGATGGAGACGAGGAATAAACGAAACAGTCTTTAATCCAAGAAACACAGGGTACATCCAACACTGGGAACAACAGGAAACACATGAACATAACAAGGAGAATCGACAGAGACAGACTGCACAGACTAGGACTTAAATACAGGGGATGATTGGCGAAACATAGGTGTATGGGATGACTAATCAAACTAATTAACAAAACGAGGACAGGAACATGACCAAATAAGGGAACAGAAACAGGGGCAAAACATGACACAGACAGTCCATGATCCTGACAGCTATAAACAACAGTGATAATTTGACTTGATTTGCTATGCATACTGCTATTAACAATTTGTTAATAACGCAATCTGAATTCAATGATACTGCTGCTACACTCCATGAAAGTACTGTAATTGCTGTAAGCCCAACTGAATACACAAAGAGTAAATCCCAGTTTAAGAGTGTCCTACTATTAGCTACATTGTACATGGGCTACTGATTGGGAATTATTTATTATTAGTAGTATTTTTATATTTTAAACAATTTGTGATCACTTTAACTACATCACTACTCTGCTTTCAATTATAAACTCTTCACTATCACTGATCCAAGATAACATGGAAATGAATGTGGCCCCCTTAAGATAGCCTCCTCTTGCTGATGCCAAATTCTGGTTAAATAGGTAAGGCTGTTGACAGTATGACGTTTATGAAAGACAATTATATGGGTTCTCCTTGACTTAAACTGTGAACAACTGTGAAACGCCAACTGCAAACCCCACTAGTGAGGTGTGCATCTGAAAGCGATCCGTTTGTGGTTAATGTAGAAATGAATGCCCACAGAAGATATGAAAAGTATTGGAGACTTCGGGCAAATAAGGTAATCCCCAATTCACTTTACTATTCTAAATCCGTGATACTTGACTTTGTATTCTCACATACATGAACTATGAAGACTAATGCTACTGCTGTTATATGAACAAGACATGCTTAGTAATTACTCCTCACGCGAATAACCTGCACGTAGTTTTACAACTTGTATGTTTTCTAGTTTAAAAATGTAAATCCGATGAACGCAATAATCCACTGAATCAGAGTGAAGACAGTTTACTTAACTTAGCTGTTTAGTTTCAGAGAAACTCTGAAAGCACGCTGCAAAAATCTCAAGTGAATGCTAGCCAGCCAAGGCAGTAAGCTCATTGGCTGCATAAGCAGCATGAACCAATCAGCTTGTGCCAAGTCGTTTAAAGGGGTCATATGATGTTGCTAAAAAGAACATTATTTTGTGTATTTGGTGTAATGAAATGTGTTTATGCGGTTTAAGGTAAAAAAAAACGCATTATTTTCCATATATTGTACATTACTGTTTCTCCTCTATGCCTCGCGTTTCTGAAACGCGTCGATTTTTATAAAGATCATCGGTCTGAAAAGCGAGGTTTGCTCTGATTGGCAAGCTATCCAGTGCATTGTGATTGGCCAAAAGCGTGTGACGGAAATGTTACTCCCCCCACCATATTGTGATGGTGCCCTGTCAGGCCAGAGCGATGATTAAAAAACATGAAAACCCATTAATAAAATAGCAATTTGTTGCAATCCAGTGCTGACATAATTCCTGATTTATAATGGCTTATACTGTCCCTTTTTACCGCGTTCAATTCGTTGCAACCAATTCTGCAATTTGTTGAAACAAAGTAGTTGCCTTTCACCCCAAACACAGACAAGCGTCACATAACAGCCTTGTTGAGCGAGGCTCGGCCTAAAGTGAAGGCGTCCCGTCTATTCGACTAGGATTGGCCGGCGGGGCTTGCAGCACACCACATGTTACGCCCCGGTCTGGACTTCCGCTTCGCCCCACTGTGTGAAAGCCGATCCGGCGATCTCACAGCGGCGAAGTTGATGGCATGACGAAAGCGGGAATATTGTCCTTCCTTTTGGAGGCACACTAAGTAGTTTCGCTTTCACACCGACACACAACAGCGTCTTCACGCCTGGTGCAGCAGCAATACTACAGTGAGAATAAAAGTTACGCCTTCTTTCTTTGCGTGAACATTTGGGCGGCGTTATGCAAATACTTCCACATAGTGACGTAGATATGTGGGTTTGACTCCTTACCTGTTAGAATATCTCTTTGGTTTTGAGACTTTTAGTCTTTGCAACTTTACAGATCTTCCTTATGCACCAAGAGCTTGAACACTTCAAAGAGAAGGAAAAATTGAAATCGCATCATATGAACCCTTTAACTGCTGATATCATCATTAAGATTTAACACCCCGTCAGCCTGCTCCATCTAGAGTTTCATGACTGAACTATATATTTCTATACATTTGCTTAGAAGTTTTATTCGAGTGAACAGAGAGTTTCATGAGGGAACATAAAACTTTTTTAAACAAATGTAAAAGCATTAAAATTTATTTTTTTCTCCCATCCCATATGTTTTCCATCACCATGTCCCTTTAGGGACCTGACTAACGTGTATGTTGGCACTTTATGTTTGAATACCTATGAGTCAATAACGTCTTGGTTACTTGTGTAACCTCGTTCCCTGAAGGAGGGAACGGAAAAGTCACGTCGGTGACTGACGAATTGGAATCTCGCTTAGAGAGACCAATCTACTTCGAGTTTAAACTAAACAAGCCAATGCACATTGACATGCGATTATTGCATCCAGCTGCTGCTGAACACAGCGTGAGTATAAGTAGGCAGCAGATGCCGCGCATATTCAGCTTTTCTCGCTGAGGAGGGGCGAGCCTGTGACCCGGCCGCTCAGCGTTGGTACAGGAGCTGTGGCGACGGGACTTGACGTCTCCGTTCCCTCCTTCAGGGAAACGAGGGTTACATGCGTAACTGAGATGTTCCCTTTCAGTCTGTCACTCTCGACGTCACGTCGGAGGACTGACAAATTGGGATCCTACCAAAAGGCCACAGCTACTGCCCCGTCCAGGTCCTGTGGAAGCCCCCTGCGCCCCTATTTTTTGGCTTAGGCCAGGGCTTCTTCACAAGAGGACCAGCTACGGCTGCAATGGCACTACCCAATGAGTAAGACTGGATAACACTAGAAAAACGTACCTGTTCTACTTGGAACAAGGACGTTACGGAAGCTCCAACCTTCCAGAAGGAGGTTTCGGAAGCAAATACACATATAACAGTCCCTTACATGCATATGGAAGAATGGAGGTGATTGTAACCCTCTTGGAAAATAGCAGGAAGTCTGACGGGTAAACATGGGCTCTTAGGCTATACCGTGGACTTTACACATAGGAGATCCACTTAGGTCTTACATATGAAACCCAGCCTTCTACCGGTTCTCGAGGATCCAGCGAGTGAAGGCCTGGCGCCGGACGCTCCTCCACGTCTGGCTGCCGAGGGGACTGAGGAACTCAACAGGGTCTACTGTATTGACTCTCTGGAGTGATTTTGCAAGCCGACCCGAAGCCGGTGCCTCTCAGTGCTTCTACCCGTTTGAGTTGAGAACACAGGAGGATACCGGCTCCTCACGAAGGCTATAGAATATAGTGAATGTGTTAGGGGTCGCCCAGCCCGAAGCCCTACAGATATCTGTCAGTGAGGTGCCACGAGCCAGTGCCCAGGAGGATGCCACACCTCTAGTTGAGTGAGCTCGCAGCCTGAGTGGGCAGGGCACACCCTGTGCCTGATAGGCCAGGGTGATGTCATCCACTATCCAGTGGGCCATCCTCGGCTTTGAGACGGCATTCCCCTTCTGCAGGCCTCCATAACAGAAAAAGAGCTGTTCTGAGGTCCTGAAGCTTTGCATCCGATCAACGTAGCCCCTTAAGGCTCGGACAGGACAGAGCAAAACTAGGGCTGAGTCTGCCTCCTCCGAGGGCAGCGCTTGGAGTTTCACCACCTGATCCCTGAAGGGAGTTGCGGGAACCTTGGGCACGTAGCCGGGTCGGGGCCTCAGGGTTACCTGGGAATCAGCCGGCCCGAACTCTAGGCACGAATCTTTGACCGAAAATGCGTGCAGGTCCCCTACCCTCTTGATGGAGGCCAATGCTAGCAGGAGCAGAGTCTTCATTGACAGGAACTTCAGCTCCACTGCCTGTAAAGGCTCAAACGGGGCCTGCTGTAGTGCCGTGGGCACCAGACTCAGGTCCCAAGAGGGTATAGAGGGGGGCCGTGGAGGATTTAACCTTCTCGCCCCCCTACGGAATCTGACGACCAAGTCATGCTTCCCAAACGACCTCCTTCTATGGGGTCGTGGTTAGCAGCAATCGTAGCGACATAGACTTTAAGGGTGGAGGGGGACAGCCTTCGCTCCAACCCTTGCTGCAAAAAGGACAGCACAACTCCGATCGGGCAT
The DNA here is from genome assembly GCA_018155175.1 of Sinocyclocheilus anophthalmus. Taxonomy (NCBI): domain Eukaryota; kingdom Metazoa; phylum Chordata; class Actinopteri; order Cypriniformes; family Cyprinidae; genus Sinocyclocheilus; species Sinocyclocheilus anophthalmus. Next base: position 23,034 of record JADLZN010002636.1, read on the forward strand.
CTTCGGGGGTCTTCTCGGTGAGAAGAACACCACTCAACGAACAGGTTCCACTTCAAGCGTAGGCGTGTCTCGTAGACGGTGCTCTCGCTGAAGTGATGGTGTCACTACCTCTTGGGGTAGGTCACTTAGAACCTCTGCGTCCCATCCAGGGACTTTCCGGAAATTAAGTTTCCAGAGGTCTGGACGCGGGTTCCAAAGGGTGCCCCGTCTCTGAGTCAGTAGGTCCTTCCTCAGAGGAATTGGCCAGGGAGGGGCTGTCGTGAGGAGCATTAGTTCAGGGAACCAGGTCCTGGAAGGCCAATAGGGTGCCACCAGCATGACCTGCTCCTCGTCCTCCCTGACTTTGCACAGTGTCTGTGCGAGAAGGCTCAATGGGGGAAATGCATACTTGCGAAGGCCCCGCGGCCAGCTGTGTGCCAGAGCGTCCGTGCCGAGTGTTCCGTCGGTCAGGGCGAAGAACAACTGGCAATGAGAGGTTTCTGGAGAGGCAAACAGGTCTACCTGAGTGGCTCTGAAACGTCTCCAAATCAACTGGACCGTCTGGGGATGGAGTCGCCATTCTCCCTTGCGCCACAGCTCGGCAGCTTGCGTACGGCTTCCCGGTTTTGAGAGCGCAGCCCGAATGTTGAACAGCACTAGCGCCTCAGATCTTCTTAGCTCGCAGTATGAGGATTTGGCTGCTGGTTTGCGTAAGCGCCGGTAGCGCAGACCACCTTTCGGTTGTGTACCAACGGCCAGCTGTATTGTCCCGTGCGGACGCAGACATGCTTGCCTCGTAAGCGCGCCTTTTGAGACTGCTCAGGGCAAGTTCACTGCCATCAACTCGAGGCGTTTGTGGTCAGTGCAGCGGGTCCCCGTCCAAACCCCGACCACTGAAAGCCCTTTGTACGTGGCCCCCCAGCGGTTGTTAGGCATCTGGGCAAACCAACATTCCGTGGAGACCTGCTCCAGGGGGCACTCCAGGCGACCTTCCTGCCCGTAGAACGTCAAGGTCTGACCCACGGTGAAGGTTTGGCGTCATCGGTGTCACCTGGACCCTGGACGGTGCCGCTTGCCAGACGCCGCCCTCGGACTCGCCATGGAGCCAGTGCTAGTGCAGCGTTCTCATATGGAGACCCCCCAGTGGCGTGACTGCCGCCGTGCCGGGCATATGCCCCAGGAGCCTCGAAACAATTTCAAGTGGGACCGCCACCTGCTCTTGAATGTATTTCCAAGCAGTTCAACACCGCTGAGCCACGTTCCTCGCGTGAGGCGTTGTCTTTTCTACAGGCCGAGTCCCCTCCATACCGGGGAAAGAGATCCTCTGCGTTGGGGAGAGATTGCTCTTTTCCCAGTTGACCTGAAGGCCCAATAGGCTGAGGTGTGAAAGCACCAAGTCTCTGTGCTCGCACAACTGATCCTGAGATTGGGCGAGTATGAGCCAATCGTCGAGGCAGTTGAGGATGCGAATGCCCTGCTCTCCCGTGGGAACAAGGGCTGCCTCCGTAAATTTCGTAAAGACACGGGGCGACAGGGAAAGCCCGAAGGGCAGGACCATGTACTGGTATGCCCGCCCCTCGAACGCAAACCGCAGGAATGGCCTGTGTCGCGGAAGGATCGAAACATGAAAGTACGTGTCCTTCATGTTGATCGCTGCGAACCAGTCTTGGGGATGGATACACCTGAAAGTGCATTTCTGCTTGAGCATCTTGAACGGGAGCCGGTGATGGGCCCGGTTCACGACGCGCAGGTCCCAGATAGGTCTCAACCCACCGCCTTTCTTTGGTACAATAAAGTAAGGGCTGTAAAAACCCGACCTCATATCGGCTGGAGGAACCGACTCTATCGCGTCTTTCACCAGTAGGACTGTCTATCTCTGCACGCACGACAGGGGGTGCCGGGCGACTGAATCGCATAGCCGTGCCTGACGGTTCGACGGAGCCATCGATACGGGCTGGGTAGCTCAAGCCAGGCTACCAGACACCGCGCTAGTGGCATCACTGGAACTACAGGCGTACCCGCAGTGGGGAAGCGTGAAAGAACGCAGGGACCCGGCCCGTGCGTCTCTTTGCCGGTCCGAGGCGGGGTCTGGGTTTGTGTAACACTGACCTGTGTTTGAGCAGAGGGTGTGTGGGTAGTCTGTTGGTTCGTCCTCCCTATCCGCCCACTGCTGCTCACTGGCGAGGGAGGAGGGTGAGTATGATACGCACTGGATCGTCCACAACCCCCCGTCCCTCTGGGGACCCAAAGAATAGAGGAATTGCTCTTTGTCGAGTATTTGGGTACCACCGACCGAGGTCATTGGGGGAAAAAGATTCTCCGCCCGGCCCTCCTCCGGTGGAGGGAGTGGTGTGCTTACCATCTCCTGAAGAGCACGGCCCTCCACCTCTGGGTCGCCCGTCTCCGTGCCTCTTGCTCTCTCACTTGCCACCAGGTCTGGCGGGGGCCTGGACAGGCAGGGCGGCTGCCCTGCGACCGTCTCCACGGCACAGCTTTGCTGGAGGCAAAGCGCTGCTCTTGTTTTGGCGGTGGCAAGGGGCCGCCCTCGGCTACGAAAGCAGCTGCATGCCGGGGCAGGATGTACCCGATGGCCTCAGTCTGCTTTGGTCAGCGGAGAACCGCTTGGCAAGTTCTCCACCTGTGTCCGCCGCAGGCCGTCCTGGGACAGCGGGGGGCGTTCAAGATCGTGTCTTGTCTCTCGACGCATTCAGCCATCACAGCAGAATTGGTGCGCTCCTTACCACCATAGTGGATCATGGGCACACCGAGACCGGGGGGGACGGGAGGGCGCAGTAACCTTCTTCGCTCGTGGCGCGAGGTCCGCCGCGTGCGGAGTTCTCTCTGAACTTCCTAGGTCGTGACCACCCTCTTGCAAGTCCCTCAGTGCCTTGTCCGGGGGGGGGGGGGGGGGGGGGGGGGTTGTACTGCAATCACGCCGTATCGCGTAAGCGGATGCCGTTTTCTCCACAGGTCGTATAGTCATCGCTGGCCAGTCGAGTACCTACAGACCCGGGAGGGGAGGTATGGTTCTCCCTGCCTGTTGGAGGCGGTATTAGGACACAACTGCAATCGCAACCGACCGCTCCACCGGGGGACCCTTGTAACCCCCTGACTGCCCCACCATCGAGGGTGGTGAGGGAGGAGGATCCAGCAAATCAGTTTCCGGCAGTAAAAGGTGCCGTCCACGACTTGTTGAGCTCCTCATGCACCTCCGGGAAGAAAGGCACCGAGGCGGGGCGCTGAGAACCATCGCGTACCCCGCCCCGGGAACCAATCGTGCACCCTTGAGGGCTCGGGACACGGTGAAAGTCTTCACTCGAGCCCTACCGCTACGGCGGCCCGGGAAAGCATAGCCATCATCTCTGGATCCGATTCAGGCTTTGCCACCGTCCCGGAGGGCGGCAGCGCTGCCGAATCTTCCTCTCCAGAAAGCTCTGGCTCACCCTCCGATGCTGCAATCGACATCCGATCGTCGGGGGGAGCCTCGGAAGAAACAGGTGGTACCCCCCGGGAGGGTCCAGCCTGCTCTTTTTGAGAGCTCCGCTGGTTTCGAAGTGCCGGCGGGCTTGGGCATCCCCGGAGGTGAATTCCTCACCGTGACCGTAAGACCAGTCCGCCCACCGCTAGAAGAAGGACGCCCACGGCTGCCACCAGAGGGATCCCCAGATCTAGGCGGTGGCACGGGCTCTCTGCCCCCTTGCAGGTAACGGAGTCTGGGCCGCAACTCCGAGATGGTCATACCCCCGCCATGGTAGCATGAGCCATCCACGAAAGCCACCTCAGAGTGCTTCATGCCCAGGCACGAGAGGCTGCGATCGTGACCATCACCCGGTGCCAGTTAACGACCGCATCCAGAAACGCTCGGTTGATACGTTGTCTATAGCAAGACCTATATCGTCTTTATAAAGACGTAACGTCATGTTTGCCAAGCAACGTCGTCTTTAAATGACGCACCCGAAATTGCTCTTTTAGGTGAAAAAGCTCTTTTAGCGTGCTGATGTGCACAGGGGAGATGATCATGCAACACGAACAGGGGGTAGTGCAGACTAATGTGTGCAACCCACTCGACACGGGAAAAACCACCACCGCTGAAGCGCCATCCACCAACACGAAGAGCTCTCCAAGAACGTGCTGAACTCGTTCAGTCTTCTCTCCGTAGGGTAGTCAGGAGCGGAACGATGTGATCGCTCGGCTCTGAAGTGAAAAGCTGGTATGCGTTGCACCGGCTTCCTTTTTATGCTCACGCTGTGATCAGAGGCATCTGGATGCAATCATCGCATGCCAATGCGCATTGGCTCGTTTAGTTTACAATCGAAGTAGATTGGTCCCTCTAAAAAATAACGGATCTCAATTTCGTCGGTCATCCGACGTGACTTCGAGAGTGACCAACTGAAAGGGAACCCTGGTTGTGCAAAGTACCCTATTATTAAACACTCTTATTAACCACTATATACATCCACTATTAGTATTAATGAAAAGCCTAAAAATTGCAATTTAAAAAATCATTCATCATGACATTAGGAATGTAATGGAGAATGTAAAAAAGAATAGTAGGGACTTGAGTCAAGGTAGTATTTATTTCATGTGTATTAAGTGAATGTGTCATTGATGTTTTCTTTTTCTTTTCATTTATAATTGTATTAAATATATTTAGCATGTTCATTTTTAACTATTTATAATGGATAAAAAGTGAGTAAATGTAAATGAATAAATATAACAGGAAATCTCTTCTCTTTGGATTCTTCTCCTTCACGAACTGCATGTTTATTACAGTTGGGTTACTGTGAGTCATATATCACATCCGATGGATTATAGTTGGATTACTGTGAGTCATACATCTGTGCTGACAGTCTGCCTGTGTTAAACAAGCATTGATTTAGCAACTTCTTTAAATGGGAATAGTTAATGAGAGGCCATAAGGTCACCGATTACTGCTGTCAGGAACTGTCAGGTTAGTGCAAATAAGCTTGAATGCCCTATTATTTTCACACGTAACATCATTTTCAATATTGTTTGATGTGTACCGTACTGTGTACTTTTTTTCCCACGATGGTCTACTACTAGTATTCCAAGGCTTTATCTAAAATCACAGTTGAGTCTGTTGAAGTGCCTTAAGTGTCAACAACAAAATTCTTGGGAGTTTTTGTTGACAAGAGATGGAGTAAACAAACGGTTTGGGTTAGCAGTAAAATACATCTACCTGTATAATGAGAAGAGTTAGGCATCTTGTTACCACAGATTGTTTTCTAACTTTTTATAATAGTTTAATTTATATATTTCTTTCAATTTGAAATATAGTTTGGACAAGCATTTTTCCTACTACTCAAAAAATTGTCCTTCAGAAACGTTCTGTTAGTATTGCAAGTTGCAACCCGATCAAATTCATATATTTCATCTGTTCCTTTATTTCAGAAACTTCAAATGCTTATTCTTATTAACATGATATTAATTTATGTCAAATATATGTTTTCATTTATAAAAAATATTCAAATGAAGGGAATATTTCAGAGCAATTTAAGACATTTTAAAAGCAAATTCACAGGTTAATTTTTATATAACTTGTCAATTTTCAGATTTTCCCCCTTCCTAAATTTCTCAATTGTGAAGGTCAATACTGAATAAAATGTAGGTGAATCAAACTATGGAATGGTTTATGAAATCTGGTAAAAAAATAAATAAAAAAATGTCAGGTCACACTCCTAATTTGCTGCTTATTAATAGTTAGTAAGGTAGTTGATAAGTTTAGGTGTAGGGTTAAGGGATCTAAAATATGGTCATGCAGAATAAGGCATTAATATGTGCTTTATAAAAACTAATAAACAGCCAGCGTGCTAGTAATATGCATGCTAATAAGCAACTAGTTTTTAGTGAGAATTGGTCCCTAAACTAAAGTGTTACCATGTGTTCTTCTTTAATATGTTAAAAAAGATGCTTAAAAGACCATTTTATTGCTGCCTTATAATCTTGTTTCCTTATTTCTTGTTGTTAATGTATTTCATGTATCTTATAATGTTTGTTTCTGGTTTATACTATCTTTGTTTGTTTTTTTATGATGTTATTCATTATTCAGCAATATACATTTATACATTTTTTGTATGCTATTTATTTATTTTTATGTAGAGGTTTTTCTGCTTCTCTCTGCATTGTACATGAATTATATTTCTTTGCTTTTTATCATATATATTTTATATTGTGCAATTATTAACTAAAATATATACAAAAAAATAAACCAAATCTAGAATTAAAAATAAACTAGTACATGTCATTTATAGTATAATCATACAACTAATGGTAAACATGTCTTCAACAGCAACTGATAAGGGAGGTCCTGCACCAAGGTGGTGATGTGGGAGTGGACATCGTGGCAGGCACCAGCCCTCCCGAGAAAAAGAAACTTGCATCCACTCTGGTCGTCGACCTGCTGGCCAACCCAAGCCCAATCCATGCCTCTCCCTCCCACGGTGAATGTCAGTCAAATGGAGATGAGAAAAATGGGCATGCCAAGGAGGTCCAGACCCCTAAAGAAGCCAAACCTGTTGAAACTCAGGCACTGCCCAATGGCAAAACCCGAACTACAGTGACCAAAACCATGAGCAAGAGGAAGATATCCCAGCATAAAGAAAAGAAGGCTACTCAGATGCTGGCTATTGTTCTAGGTGAGGTCACGATGCTGTAATTTTATACAAGTATTCCTCAGCCGTATGCCGAGCACGAGTTACATAAAAGTCCTAAATTGAGGTCTTGTCCTCAGAATACCTCAGCTTTATTTTCTCTGTTGCAGGTGTTTTCATTATTTGCTGGCTGCCCTTTTTTATTACTCACATTTTGAAAACTCACTGCACAAGCTGCGTGGTGCCACTGGAAATGTACAATGCCTTCACTTGGCTGGGATATGTGAACAGTGCCGTCAACCCCATCATATATACCACTTTCAATGTGGAGTTCAGAAAGGCTTTCATAAAGATATTGCACTGCTGATGACATTATTCACTGCACGCATAGAGGAGGAGAGATGGAGGATTTCACAAGAGGTTAGTGCCATCTTTCAACGCCATGTAAAATGAGGGATTTACAAAGCCATGCTTTTAGGACAGAACGGAAGAACTCGTTACAGAAAATGGAGGTTCAAATGAATGTAAATCAATGTTTTATTTGCGTGTCTTTGTTAATTCAGGCAGTGGAGTGCACGTGCGAACGTGTTTATTCTCTTTGGAACTGGAGTGTGTATGTGATTAATTGTAGAATTGAAGTAAATTTGAGATGATCGGTAATTGGATCTTGCCACAAAGACTTTTATGCAAGCAGAGACCAGAATGTCATAATTACATCATATCAATTTAGTGGCAAGCAACTGGTTACAAAATGCTTACAGCTCTGTTTATTCAAGTATTTATTTAATCACCAATCTATTTATTTGTTAGAGAACTTGTTAATTAAGAGATAGCTATTGTAAAGACAAATACATAAGGTGAAAATGTATGGTTTTATAAAGCCAGAACACGAAGATATTAAAGGTGCACTCAGTAAAGGTTTTTTTAATTGTTATTTTTTTATGTTGCATTGGTCATTTTAAACATATGCTGACACCCAGGGGTCTGGAGTGCAGAATTATACAATTTAAAGGAACAGTTCACCCAGAAATGAACATTTGCTGAAAATGTACTCACCCTCAAGCCATCCGAGATTTATTTGAGTGTGTTTTTTCACCAGAACAGATTTAGAAAAATGTATTAGCATTACATCACTTGCTCACCAATGGATCCTCTGCAGTGAATGGATGCCATCATAATGAGAGTCCAAACAGCTGATAAAAACATCATGATAATCCAAAACATGACTCCAGTCTATCATTTAACGTCTTGGGAAGTGAAAAGGCATTTTTAACTGTTGCTTCTGGCCAAAATACAAATCCCTATGAGCTTCGTTCAGTTAAAAAGTCCATCCCCTGTTGTCCTCTCACATCAAAATCCACTGCCTGTTTTGGACTGTTTTCACATGTAAATGGTTTGCATATTTCTCTCCTGATTCAGAGGAGACAACTTTTTCAAGAAAGCAATATTATGGATAGAGGACTTGTATTTTAGCTGGAAGCAATGGTTTAAAGTTATAACTTCTTAATTATGGATTTGTTTCTTACAAACACATAGCTTTTCACTTCACAAGATGTTAATTGATGGACTGCAGTGGTGTGGATTGGATGTTTCAGCTGTTTGGACTGTCATTCTGACGGCACCCATTCACTGCATAGGATCCATTGGTGAGCAATTGATATAATGCTAAACTTCTCCAAATCTGTTTCGATTAATTAATAAACTCATCTACATTTTGGATGCACTGAGGGTCAGTAAATTAAGCATTTTTTTTTCTTTTTCATTTTTGGGTTAACTATTCATTTAAGCAAAATTATTCACTTAACAATGCTTCTTGTAGAAATGTGCTGTTTGTGGTCAGTTTTGATTAAATTATTTCATGAGCTAATGACATGATAACAGCCAAAATAAACTAGTATTTGTCTGGTCATGTGATCTCGACATGTCTGACCCATTAGGCAACCCACTCCACTCCACAACTTTTATCAGAGCATACAGTACATCATTTTTTGAGTTATTACTTTGTGTAAAATGTTTTTAAGAATATAACATTTATTTAAAAAAAAATAAAAAAAACGGAGTGCACCTTTAAGCAAACAGAAATGAATGCCTTTGACTTACCGACTATGAAGGACAATGTAAATAGGAATTAAATAGTTTTATTGAAGCCCATGACAAAAATGATAATGCATGTTACATTGGTACTTCACAACACTGCAGCCAATGTATGTCAATAGAATGTTTTATGTACATCACCAGTACACAAACCTATCTGAGCTATATAATGTTGTGTCTTTGTTTTTCTGTCTAGTATGTTCACTGAAGTAGGTGTTTGATTTGACATGTGACCGTTCATTTTTGTGGTTGGAAAAAAATTAAGCACAATTGATTTGTGGGGGGGGAAATCATCTCCATTGTAAAAGCGTGGTTTCCCACTTCAACATGGCCATAGACATCCACTGCTGGATCAACTTGCTCAAATTCTGAATAATTGAATTTTAAGGAAATTTTAAAATCATCTTTTGTGGGAGAAAAATCGTATTTCTTTCTCAGTGATCATTTGCGAAGCAGTCAGCAGAAAGAAAAGGATATGGTTCAAAAAAGGGCCATGCATGTGAATCATCTTAATGCTGAAGTGTGTACTTTTTCAGTGTCAAAATACTTTATCCTATCACAGCTTATGCAGACACAGCTTACGCAAACTACAAGTAAGCTAATGAATGTTTATAAATGCTGTGAAGCTATCAAAACCACCGACTAGCCAGACAAGCCAGTCAACAATGAGTGTGAGTTTGGGTCATAACTGTTTGTTTGTTTGTTTGTTTTGTTTTTTGACAATGGAAGACAAAGGGGGAAACCTGTTTGAAACAGTCATTATTCTTGCAATTCTATTCAGTGACACTAGTGGCATAAAGATTACACACTTCAGCTCTACTCCCTTACTTGCATATTATTGCAATTTGATCATCACTAAACATGTAGATCCTATAGAAGACATTTCAATGAGATTTCATGAAGTGCTATTGTCATGAAGATAATCATTGTGCCATGCATACACAATTCATTCAAATTTAATGGAAAAATGTAAAACATTTTTCATAGCATATTAATTACAAAATCAAAATTATGTAATGTGTATCATACAAATAGTAGAGAATCTTATATATTTCTTAAGCTCTTTTTTCTCCATAGAATGGGTTTTAAACTTATAATTTGTGTGTGGAATGTGAAGGATTCTGTATACTGTGCTGAATATCTCCAAAAATGATGGTGATAATGTTTTTTTTCTTTCTAAAAACTAATTAAACTAAACATTTGTGACATTTTATTCCACAATTGAAAATTGAGTAAAGAACCTTAGAGTGCAGACCATTTTTATTTATTGTTATACTTATCTTGGGCTTTACACCGAAAAGCTGGGCGGTGGTAAATGGTTTGTCAGAGCTGTGTGCTTAGCGCATGTTAAAATCTTACACTTCAATAGTATTTATTGCTCCTAACTTGGTTGCCGACCCCTGATTTACTTGCTTAGTTTATATTTATAACCGCATTTCTTTCATGATGTGCATTTCCAACCCAAGAATCACAGTATGTTGTTTTAATGCCTTTTTTGTTTTTAAATTACCCGTTTTTTTCCAATCAAGATTTAATCAATACTTTTATCAGTATGTGTTCATGCAAATATAATGGAATGTAAATGCTGTACAGTTTTTAATCACAATAACTCCTGCTGTATGTGTTTTTCAACATGGTCTTGTACTTGTACATCAAGTCCTAACAACTTGTTCGGCTTTGAAAAAAAGAAAACATGCAATGGACACCTTTTAAGTAAATTTATGGTCAAAGTAAGTTTATGGTCTGTCGGATATTTTGTAATAGCAATGTAAATATTGAATGAATAAAAATACATGTCAGGCATTGTGAACAGTGATCTTTTGTTCGAAAAAGCTTGCTACACTTCTGCTACAATGATATTTAAGTCAAAGGAAATAAATGTTATTTGTAGGAGTTGGGTATCAATAGGGTTCTATTAATGTTTGAAGAGGCAAATCTATTGTACATTGATCATATGCTGGCTCTTAAATGGTGTGACATTACTATAAAATAAGGCTAATGCAAGAAAAGGTCAATGTTTGACAGAAAGTGGAGATGAAAAGTAACTGGAATTCTGGTAAATCTGAAAAAACAATGGCAGAAAGCCTTTTATTAACCCAGCGAATTCAGGGCATCTTTGGGAAATGCATATTGGATCATGTAGGCCTGCTTCAAGGTCTTTTTTTTTTTTTTTTTTTTTTGGCTGTTTTGAATTTTCTTAAATCACCATAATTACATCGAACTTTTGGTTTTTTGAAAAAAAAAAAAAATTTTTTTAAAAAAATAAAAGTTTTTTAAGGGTTTAAAGTTATAAATGAATGTGCGGTATAAATATAAGTGTGGTCCCAGAGTCTTGTATGAGGGCAGGTGGGGGTTTTGGAAGCTCAGCTATGATTCTGGTGAATGCGGAACGTCACACGGCCAGCTCGTATATGGCCCCATCTAACGTACACACCGCTTCAGTGATGGATTGAAGCTAATTACAGTGGATGCCTTGACACTAAAATTGCTTTGAGTCACTGATTATTCTCCCTGATTATTGACAACTTTATGACATTGGGACAACCATGTGTTATTTGGCAATCTTTGATAAATTCATCATGAATCAAAAGGGTTTAATTGCATATGATGTAAATTTTCTAGTCAAGTATTTTTTCAAATTTCTTTGAAGAGTGAGGGAGGGTCTCTTGGTTTCTCGTTTCTATCGTGTTTGCTAAGGCACGTATCACATTATTATTATTATTATTAAAGGGGTCATATGATGCGATTTCAAGTTTTCCTTTCTCTTTGGAGTGTTACAAGCTGATTTTGCATAGATAAGATCCCTGAAGTTGCAAAGACAAAAGTCCTCAAATCCAAAAGAGATATTCTTTATAAATTTAAGACTCTGCCACGCCCCCCTAAAAGGCTCGTTCTAACACGCCCCCACATATCTTTGAATATTTGCATAATGCGCCCAAATGCACGCAAACAAAGAAGGCGCGTGGTTTCAGTACCGCAGTTAGTGTTGAAGCAGCAATGTCAGGGAGACGCTGTGTGTTTCTAGGCTAAAGCAAAAGCACTTTATTTGTCCTTCCGAAAGTAGATGCATTTAGGATCTTTAAGATTACTTACAACAGAGCAGCAATGCATTTTATGAACGACCGTTTCATGAACCTAGGAGAGGAGGTACTTCTGACTTTGCTATGACAATCTTGCGCTTCTGAATCAGCTACTGTTTTTTTATTAAAGTATTACGTATTTGCATTGACTGCGCAAATGCGTGAGTTTGTGCATGTGTGTGTGTGAGAGAGAGAGAGAGAGACAGCATCACATAGAGTCAGCCGTCTTAACCGCGGCTTGAGTACTGCATCATTACTGTGTCTGTTCACCTTTCGGGCTTGAACTGATGGTAAAACTAATGACATTATTTACTGTCTTTACATTTATTTTGAAAGATGAAGCTCGCGATTATGGTAAGGGGCATTACATTTCTGACGAGTGCTTGTGGTGTTCGGCCAATCACAATGCACTGGGTCAGCTGGCCAATCAGAGCAGACTGCGCTTGTCGGAAGGAGGGACTTTGTAGAAAACGAAGCGTTTGAGAGAGGTGGGGCATAGAGGACCTACAATAATGTACAGTATTTGAAAAATAATGTGTTTTTTGAACATTAAAGCATGTCAACATATTCTGTTACACCAAATACACAAAATTATGATCTTTAAAAAAGCATCATATGACCCCTTTAATAACAAAACCCCCTAGCCCTACATATTAAAAGAAAATGATTTTTTTTTTAATGAAGAAAAAATCTACCTTTTAAGGGTGAAAACAATAAAGGTGGAAAATTATGGGTGCAGCAGCTTGCAAACAGTCACCTTTGTACCGTCGTTACCCCTAAAGGTGCATAATAGTAACATAAGAGTACATATTATTACCTAAAGGGTACATATTACTATTCTAAGGTTCTAATATGCACCTTTTAGGGGTAAAGAAGGTACAAAGGTATCCCTTCCAGGGTACTGCCCCAGTGACAAGCTGTTGTGTCCCTAAAGGTACTTTTGTTTTTCTGAGAGTGTGAAGCCATACACTCACCAAGCAGACCGTTTACACACACTGAAAACAGTGAATACTCTCCTAATAATAATCCCTATAGAAAATGTTAAAATATATATTTTTTTATTTAAATAGTATTTTCACTTGACATTTGAGTGTTGATGTGCAGAACACATACTGGCTGCAGAAATTACATTGTTTTTTAACATAACAGAAAATGTAATAAGTCATAGCTACACGTCACCTATAGACCCATGGTGTATCTAGAGACCAGAATATCATTCATTCACACTTCTGAATGAGCTTTAAATAAATAAACCTAGATCAGGAAGTAACCAGCCAGAAAAATCTTAAAATCCACCCAAAATACCCTAGCATCATGGTGGCAAATTGTGTATGGAAAATGTAAAAATACTGAATATCACAATATTGAGTATGTTCAATAATAAGCCAAAACCACATCAACCACCTGAACATCCAAATTGTAGCCTATCCTCACAGACTCAAGCTGAAAATACAGCCAGAAATAAAAGTGATCATAGTGTGCAAGTCCACAAATCAAATTCACAGTCACTGCACAGACAATTAAACTCCACCACAAGCATGTCTACGGCCACCTTACACATGATGGTCTGATGAAAGTCTGAGACATATGCTTCCTGCACTACCATTTAGATTGCCAAACTGTCCATCCCTGAAGTTGTCATATCATCCAGATTAAAGCTTAGATGAATGCCTCAGAGATAGACAGATCAAGAGCTGGATAATGGAGTCTTGACTGGAAGATGGTAAGCTTCTGAACCATTAAAAGGAGGTCAGGTTCAACTAATTTTCCCTAGTCAATAATTCAGGGGACTTACCCTTGGAGGCCACATGCTCTGATCTAATCCTTCAGTAATTCAGCCAAACCTTCTCAAACAGCCCACAAGTCAATAATACATTGCCCCCAGATACGTTTTTCAAATGACGTGTCAACAGCAGACAGTCATCTTTATAAGCCTCACGGCAAAGAGAGACCTAAGACTCTCCAGCTCCAGGGAACAAACAGCACAGAATAGTATATTTTTACACTTTGTGAGATTAGTTCTGCTTTGCCACATCACAGTGGCGTCCCTTAGGAAAGACAAATCACAAATGCAATCTTTATTAATATCTCTATTTTGTCTCCAAGACAGCATTGAGATGGAGCAGAACTGGGGACTTTTAATCAAGGCCAAATTACATGGTGCCCATTTTTGTCCTATCCATTCATTTATTTAAAAGTACCTTAATATGCAATTTATACATAAAATGACTTGAATACACCTTCTATGAGCATGATTTCTGAATTAAAATTCCTTATGATATTTTTTAGAGGGCACAAGGTAAAAAATGTCAGGGTGCAGGGACGTGCACAGACATTTTGAGGGACAGGGGCTCAAGTGGAAAAAGGGCACTTCTCATATTTATTTATTTATTTCTAAACAAAATGTTAAATATATATACACAACTCTGACTGACCACCATTTATATTTTAATTCCCTCTCACTCTCCCAACTGTTTCATGTTTCATTTTTCTTCCATGTCTTCTTTTGCTCTAATGGAAAGGAAATTTCCAAAATACACATTAAGGTGTTTGTTTTAAGCCTACTACCCTCGTCTGTTTGCTTCTGTAGATTTCTTCTAAATTAACCAAAACAAGCTAACATTTCAAGGGAAAAGATGCTTGATGTAAGTCATTAACTAATAACTGGTGAAGTTCTATGGTGATATGGCTTAGTTTAGGGGTGGGCAAGGCCTTGTGGTGGATAATGTTGCAAATTAGCGCATTTTAATTACTTAACCCTTTCAGTGGTGAGTTTCAAATATTCTAGCGGTCCCCACAGAGTGAGTTTTTTTTAAGGTGACTGTTATTTTAGAACGTTTCCCATTACCGTTTCCATGGCGATGCGTTATGCTTGTCACGTGACACACCGCGGCCACAATAACACTGTATGACAGATGGATCGCTTTTATTTAGTTTTTCCTTTTTTATTCAAAATATTCACAAACTTGCTTACCATGTCATGAACAATCTGATATTCCAATTCACAAATATGTGTAAATGAGTGTGTTTTGTCTTTTAAAAACCTTTCTAAATGATCTTGATCGTGATCTATACCGTGAGATGGGCACCGCCATGTTTGTTCGCGCTGCAGTGCAGAGAAGGTGCGTTCCAAACGGGATATATCACCCTCCAAGGGCACTTCGGAGTGAAAACAATCATGGCCGCCATATTGAAGGGTCGTTCCAAACAAAGTGCTCAAAATGGCCACTTCAAAGGCCCTTCGGAATGAAGGATTCGAAGGGTACAACTGATGGACACTTCTGGCTCCCATGATCCTTTGCGCAGATTATTTGCATGATGACAGCGCCTCCGTGTGGGCACGGGATGATGAAGCAGAGGGGCACTTCAAGAAACAGTTGTTTGGTCCCCTACACCCTTCAACCCTTCGAAGCTCTCACTCATTAGAGCATAGGGATGAGCTCTTCCGAATAGAACGCAGGGACAGTCCTGTCAGTCAGATTTACTGCATGTAAATGAATCAATTTCTCCCTAAATACATGCAAGTAAGTGGCTGGTAAACTGGGAGAAGAATAGAGTGAACTTTATAGTTACTTACACTATGCATATCTGATATGAATAAAACACATCAGCAAATTAAATTTGAATGGATTGTTATTGCTGCTTCCATAGACATCTGTGTGTATTTTACAAACTCTAAATGTATTGTTTTACTAGTACTTATGTGTATTTAAATGTCTGAAACCTAAAATAAGCATTATGTGGTTAAAAACACTTAGTTGTGATTTAATGACAAGTGCAGAGCGAGTTTGTCTCTGGCTCAGCGCCAGCCAACGCAGGAAAACACAGTTTGAATTTGGCAGTCATGTGATGTCACCGAACGTTCTAAATCCCATATGTGGGACTGTACTCCCAGAGGCACGGAAATAAGAATCTCATATATGGGACCGTACCGCTCAAAAGGTTAACGCCTGATTTGCATATCAATGTGGTGATTCTGATGACGTTATTAATTTTACTGTATTCAGCTGTCTTTTCTCCATTAAGTTAGCCTTTCTGCCCACAATATATTGCCTTAGCTAAACTTTAGCTAACTTGCATGGTAGCTAGGTAGCAAGACAAATTAACTGTATTTGCCTTTTGCATAATTAGCTGTAAATTTTGGGCACAGGTAGCTTAGTCTTTGTTCATCACCACTCACCTCCACACCAAGACAAACACAAAACACAACTGGAAAGGGAGGGAGGGCTTCACTTCTGCAGCTCTCTGACTGTCTGTGATGTGCCGGTCAATGTGTGCTACACTGCTGTGCTGCATGGAGACGCGGAGGGGAGAAAGGCATCAGAACTCGACAGAGTCTCAACATTTCCCGTCCTGACCTGATATTTTGATTTTTTTATTTGTCTGACAGGGAAAGCTGTGCGCAAACAAAAACACACACACACACACACATACTGTATATATTAATTTATTTAAAAAAATAAAAAAATAAAAAAAACTCTTTACCTCGAGGAAGAAAAAGGGCAGGTGGTCAAGCCCCCTTTGATGTCTATGTGTGCAAGTGCCTGTCAGGGTGATACAACTGCCCTGATATAGACTTAATTTAAAGAAAACGTCTCGGGTTACTCACGTAACCCATGTTCTCTGAATAGGGAACGAGATGCTGCGTAGCTATGACCCAATTGGAACACCCCTTGGGTGTGCCGATTGCCTGAAGCCCGCACGGAATCAATGAATTGGCTGATGGCACGGGTGTCATTACATCACTAGCGACCGCGCTATCCACTCCTTAGATTTCCTGGCAAAGTATTCCTGTCGGCAATGCGAGGAACTTGGCAGTGAACACAGCGTCTCGTTCCCTATTCAGAGAACATAAGTTACATGAGTAACCCGAGACATTCTCTTTCATAGGTTCACTCAATGCTGCATAGCTATGATGCAATGGTAATGATATACCACACCCGCCAAGTTAAGTGCTACCATATTTGGCCCGAAGCAAAATAGACCAGGCTAACCTTAAATGGCTGGTTCAAGCAGAAAGAATCTGGGAACCAGATGTCGCATCTAAATCCAAGCTATAAAACCTGATAAACACAGATATCCTCCAGAGGAACTCCTCTGAAAAGAGCTTGAGAGGAAGCAACACTCCTGGTAGAATGAGCTTGAATACCTAATAGTGAAGACAGACATTGCACCTCATATGCAAGCGAGATAGCGTCCCTTATCCAATGAAAAATCCTATGTTTTGAGGGGGCTAGCCCTCTGCAGCCAGCACCAAAACAAACCAACAGTTGGGAGGATTTGCGGCATTGGCTTGAGTGGTCCACATAGAGCTTCAAAGCTCGAACAGGGCAGATCAGGTGAAGACTTTCATCCTCAACAGAAGCAAGAGGAGGAGGATAGAAGGAGTGAAGAACGACCATCTGAGAGCGAAATGATGTGGACAAGACCTTGGGGACATAACCGGGTCTGGGCTGTAGGAATACCTTAACAAGGCCCGAAGCAAACTCCATGCATGACTCGCTAACAGAGAAAGCCTGCAAATCCCTCCGTTTAGATAGAAGCGATAGCTGCAACAAACTTCCAAGGTGGAAGCAGCCGCTCCAGCCACAAACTTATTCTGCAGAAACTCCAGCACTGAACCAATCGGGCAACTGACTGGGTCCACTGCATGAGCTGAACACCACGACTCAAAAACCTTTGAACTTCATCCAACACAAAAATATATGTATATGAAGCAGCCCCATTGACAGCACAGGAAAGGCTGCTGCCATGAGACCCAGGAGTCTGCGACGTGCTCACTGAAACATGATAGTCTAACTTTAAGCGGGCCAGAATAGCCTTCAGCGTTAGCATTTTGAATTTCCTATAGTAAAGAGAGAAATTCTGCCGATGCAGAACTAGAATAGATCTCAGACCTCCGTCCTTTTTTGGGAAGAGGAAATAGCGACTGAAGAAGATGTGATTCACATCTGAAGGAGGGACCTCTTCTATCGCACCTGTTTTCCTGCTGAAGAACAGTAGCCTCTAAGGCACTCTTTACCGCAGTAAGATGAACCCTGACAAAACAGGGGCATATAGCCGAATTGGATTGTGCAGAGAATCCAAGGCGACACTCCTGGCAGAAGACTACATGCATGTAGGTAGCATGATACAGGCTGCATGCAGGTGCAGTCCAGAGGATATGCTAGCACCAGGTCCCCGAGACGGTCGTGCACCGGTGTAGACGGATATGGCATTAACAGCGGCAGAGGAGGGCTTGTGATGTCCTCTCACAAGAAGAGTCGGCCCACGAGAACTGGAGTAGGGGCATGGTCTGGTGCATAAGTAGAGGTGGCTGAAACGGGGAGAAAGCTGCAAGTGTCTCCCATCATGCAAGCAGCAGCTGTAATGGAAACAGGTTTTGAGGGGAGAAAGCCTGATGCATCTCCTTCCTCCAACACTGAGACAGTGAGGGGGGAAATGGGGGAAGCTCTCTTTTTCCTGACACGGAGATCAGGAACCACTCGACGAATCTCGCCCATCTCCTTCAGGACGTCAGCTCGATAAGCCTGGCTATGATGGCTATGGTGTGAAGCTATGGCCTGATCTGCCGTCATGTAGGAGTTTGTTCAATTGATTAAATTTTTCTTTTGTAAAACACCATTTATAGTTTTCATTGTTTTAGAAAAAGGAGTGTAAATTCAGCATTCAAAGAATGGAGAGAGACAAAATTATGACATCAATTTGTCCAATCAAATTGGGAGTCCATATATGTTATTCTCAGCAGTAGCACTGCATAATATCCTGCCTGCTGCAAAAAAAGAGCAATTTATTAACCATTTAACTGAAATCTTTACTGTGGTGGCTGATGGAATGTGAGTGAGAGTGTTTGTTTGTGTCAGTATGTGACAGAACATAGTCAGAGTTGTCACAGAAGTTCACCAGGCCTGGCGGAAAGTATTTATGGATGGGCGCACTAGCATATACCATAGAAAGCCGTAACACGCCCCTTCTCCTCATGAGGCCTGAAATAACATTCCCAACTGATGACTGAGGATAGTGAATGGACTAGTGATTGGGGATTATGACACAACCCTAGTCTTTTCCATGTTGCCTTCATGGGGCATGGCATTTTGTAGAAGGCACTGGTAGCCCTCTCAGCATTCGTTCATACATCAGCAGGATCGCCTTTGTTCGCTGCATACTTCATTGTGGGGATGCCAAGACACTCAGTAAAACAAAGCATCCTTACAGCACTTCCTTCAGAAATAATTAAACACTGCTCTCCTGGCTAAAAATACCAGTGTGCATTCTCCTGCTTGCCTCAGAAGCCATTCTTTCTGTCCTGCTATATTTATCAGTCTTAAAGTAATGTGGAGCATACTGTGCTAGTTACAGAGAGACTAGCAAGACATGTCATGTACTGTTTTATGAAGAACATTAATAATTTATTACTTGTGCTTAATTATTCATAGATATCTGTAAATTATTACATGAACTCTCCTCTGTTTTTGGTCCTTTATTATTAAGTATTCATTGCTAATGACATAAAGGGGTTTTCCTGTACTCCCACCGGAGCATATCAACGTCAACATCATGTTAAAAGGGCAATGTTATTTACTGAAACATATGTATACCAATTTTTGATCCTTTAGAAAAGGATTTCTGGTAACACTTTATTTTAAGGACGAATTCTGTTAACTAGTTTCTTATTAGCATTCATATTACTAGCATATTGGCTGTTTATTAGAAGTTTTTAGGGCCAATTAATGCCTTGTATTGTATGACCATATTCTAGATCCCTTAACACGATCCAATACCTAAACTTATAAACTACCTTACTAATTATTAATAAGCAGCAAATTAGAAGTTTATTGAGGGAAAACTGAATATGTGTTCCCTAATCTAAAGTCTTACCGGATTTCTTGGTATAAAAATTATTTTTTTACAGAAAGAATATATTTTAAAATAATACACTTATTTTGAACTGAGTGTAATTTTTTTAATTTATATCAAATGTAATGATGCAATGTGCAGTGTGAATGTAGTGTTTACATTTACAGTATATACATTTTTTTTCAACCTAAGTAGGACTTAAATACATCTTTATATGTAATTTCATAATTACTTATATTGTCTTAAAATGTGGTTAAAGTTTACTGTTGGATGTACTGACAAGTATTTATAGTAAATTAAATATACTTTAATGCCATTGCCACTGAAATTAGTATGTCATGTATATAAAAATATTTTAAGTTAAAATTATAATGTAGTACATTACATATGCTTTAGTGTGTTAGTCAACATCAAAATAATTGTAAATAAATACACAAAAAACAACAAAAGATTTTTAAAACAATGAATTAAAATTTATTTACAGTAAAACTTTTATTGACATTATTGCAAAGTGTATTTTTTTAAATGTACTTAAACACATTTATGAAAGTGTATACTCTTTACAATAATTTATGTAATAAATTAAATCTTCAAATTTCTTTAAATTCAGAATTCAGCTGTCCATTACTTTTTTTTTTCTAATAAATGTTATGGTAGCCAGCCATTCTTTAATCTAAAGCATTTAGCATTTCTCATGACCTTTTCCAATTATTTAAACATAAGAATGTAGTTCTTAGCTCATTTAGAGCATATTAATATCAAGTGCTATCATGTAATAAGGGCAATGCTATTTTACAAAACCCATGTCATCAATTCAGTTTATATTACCATTATACGTTTGTTCAGATTAGGATGTTAATCATGTCATTTTTTCCTCTGTGCTCTCCAGTGGAGTGGCCCTCTATGAACAAAATAACAGTTAAATATCACGCATGCAGAAGTCTGATTGCTTTCCCCGCGTACATCCTGTTTAAAATGTCAGCCCCAGCTTTCAGTAAACTCTAATCAGGGCTTTAGAGGAACAGAAATGCAATAAAGCTACAGCATTTAGCTTCAATTAACATCCATGCTCTTTGAAAATGGTGATAGAAAATGGCATTTTAATTGGATAATGAATGATTAAAGCATCTCACCATGCAAGTTGTTATTTGTATTGAGCGATATGTCAAAGTTTGTGCCTTGGAGATATAAAAAATTAGCTTGGTTTGAGAGCTAGTAATGCGACAAAGGAAGCACAACACTCAGATTAAGAGAGTGATGACCTTTAAAACCCACAATGCAATTTGCTACATTTCTTTTTTTAACCAAATGTTTTGGGAGGCAAAAAAACTGGATATTAACATTTGGCAGCTGGACACAGGACTGATAACACAGTCTTGCAGTGTAATAATTCTGATATCTGTTTGTCTGTTTGTGGTTTGAGGGTCAATTATTGTGCATGAAGTCAAATGTCTGTCTGACTAATGTCTTTATGTATGTATCTTTATGCATGAATACCAGGCTGTTGGCATAAATATAAAGTTCTTCATACGCACATCCAGGACCTATGTGCAAGATCAAAAAATACATCAAATACATTTTTATAAATAATCTAATTTTTTAAAATATAAAGCTATGTCATTAAACTCTAGATGGCGCAGGCCAGTGTTCGTTATAGCATTTTGCAGTATGCTTTCAGAAACCCTCCACCTTACCCAGCTCCACCTGTATAGATCTGCTATGGATAATTTCATGTATATGTGCAGGGTAAATTAATTTATGTGCAACAGCAGTATTTCTTACATTCTCACAGCAGCATGTCTGTGGATGTATTGGCGCCAGCAAGTCTCGGTATTTGCTCTGCCGCAGCAGCATGACAGAAATAAAGTTACAAAACTTCAAACATAATTATATTCAGAAAAAAAGAAAGAAAGAAAGAAAGAAAGAACGTTTAAGAAAAAAATGTGAAAAATTGAACAAGCATAAAATTTGAGTGATCACAGAGAATTATGGGAATGTCAATTTATGTTTTTTTTTTTTTTCAAAAGACTGTACAGTATTTTACTGTAAAATTGCATGAATTGTCCTATTAGATCTATTTTACAGTTTCTACAGGAACTTACAGTTAACCAATTAACAGGCTTTTACTGTAGAATTATTAGATAAAATAAAATGATGAGGTTTTATTGTGTACCTCTCAAAGTCATTTACTTTCAGTTGCTGCTGGTTGCTGTATTGGTCAAAGTGGGCATTGATATTGCTGGTTCCCATAATGTTATTGGTGGACTAAGTGAATGACTTTTGAAAATATGTGCTGCTGGAGAAGGATTCAGTAATAAAAACAAAAAACAAATAAAAATGCACACATCGGAAATCTCTCATTGAAAATGAATGGCTGCTTTGTTACTGAAAACAACTGTGTGAACGTCCCTTGACACAACTGTTGGTAATGCAACAAATGTTGAGTGTTGAGAGTTTTATGCAAATTATCTTTCCTTTCTGAAATCCATACATGCACCACGGAAGCCATGTTATGTGCTGATTCTTGTGCACAATCAAAATAAATAAAATGCTGAGTGTTATGACAACAGCAGAGCAGCTCTGGTATGAAATAAGTCTAATAATAAATCTAAAACTAACTACAGCTATATAATTTATTTTATATTATGTGCACACTTTGTATTTACTTATGGACACTTAATTATTTATTGCATTGCAGAGTAAGTTGCACTACAGATCTGGATAACTGTTCTACTATATACTTGTATATGCCTGGAATTACATGACTGGAATAAATTGAATTTGTCATGGCTTGAAAACGATGTTATTATCCATGTTATTCTGTTGCCTCAAGCACTAGTATTTCATTCTAAAAATCTAAACTGACTTTTTTACTATTATAAACATCATCATAAACAGTATACTTATCTCTTCTAAATTATTATTTGGCCACAACATGAGCTAATACACGCTACAGTGTGTGATTTTCGTATGAGAACGGGCTGTAACCCATCAAAATAAGACAGAGATTTAAAAGGTCAATATATCTGGAGGCGTAGTACAAATGTCCCCAAACACGCTCAGCAGGAGGTCACAGGGGGTCGTCCTTCAAATTCCAACATCCTCAGAGTTCCAAATGCAGATACTCTGTGTCCTACATTTCCCCCTGGTAGAAAGATACCTTTCACTTAAATACTATATTCAGGGTTAATCGTACCTCAAGGCCAATGCTTCTACTGATTTCACACCACTCTTCTTAAATTAATCCCCAATATGCTAAAACTCACTCAAAGCAACTGAATAAAGATCTTGGCTGCTGTCCTGGATAGAAGGAGCTGTAGACGGCTTGACTGAAATTTTCTTCCTCGACAGTCCACTACATGGTTTGATTTATTACCCCTGGTCTCCCTTCCTCTTTATCACCCACCTCCCCCATGCCATCTTTCCCGGCGGCTTAACCGTATTTGTTTGAAGCGCATCTGTATAGCCGCTCAACGCTCTCTCTTTGGTTCTTGTCCATATGAATCCAGTGAGCTGACGGCACTCTCGCAGATACTGAACCTCTCCATTATTCACTAGATTACAGCTTTCTCAATAACAATGTTATTTCCATTATTATTGAGAAAGCTGTGTTCTAGTAAAATACAAATACATGTAACTCAACAGCAAATTCCAGCCATTTGAACTGCATATATGAACTAGATTCTGAAGAAAATGTGCTAGATTGGTTGCCATGCGGTTGCTAAAGTGTTGTTAGGTGGTTACTATGGAATTCCGAGTGGTTGCTAGGAGATTGCTCAAGTCAAAAGAGCCCACCCACAAGTCCCTGTAATAGTTGATTCAATGGAATGTATTATATGTATTATATTATTATGTAGACAAAGGCAGTTACAAAAGTTCAAAAGTTTTCACATTACTTCTATGTACTGTACAAATTTAGAGCCTTTATATTGAATCAGTATAGGTAACCTTATATGGCTACTATAAGATGTGATTATAGTAGATAGCTAGGTCTTGCTTTAAAAGGGCAGTTCACACATTTTTTTTTTACATTTACTCACTCTCATGTTGTTCCAAACCTGTATGATTTACTTGCTTCTGCAGAGCTTGAAAGAAGATATTTTGAAAAACATTAAATCGAAAATAACACTTTTTTTCAAAATATCTTTGTGTTCCTAATCCTATATGAACAATAGCAACCCCTAATAAGACTGAAGAATACCAGAACCAAGTCATTCAGTTGTCCTTTATTTGCCTGAAAACATTGTCTAAATGGAGATTACCACTGTACTATCATATGCAGGATATAATTGGGGTGAAAAAGCGAATTAATGGACTGGATAATGCAGAATAACAGAAATACACTCATAAAGCCTGGACGCTACACTATTTTGCTCAGTATGGAACATGCAAATGAGGTCAATGTATAAATAGCGGTGGTATCCCTGCTGTCCCCTTTCCACATAATTATGGGGACGAATGCAAAGTTAATTTAGTGGTAACAGTCCTAATGAACCGCAAAGCTTCTTAGACAATAATTAAAAGTCAAGAGACTTTTTAACCTTGATCTGTCAATTGACACATTGACCATGAACTCACAACTTTTAATTTTCCCGCTCAATATGAAGCATACTTTGAAGACATGGGTGGGTAAATGTATTTCAATCTGCAGAAGGATTGATTTTAATGGTTAATTTTGTCAAAACAAGATTAATGACAGCATACATATCTCCCATGTTTTATTTAAAGAAGGCTTTTAACTAGGGATGCACGATATTGGATTTTTGCCGATATCCGATATGCTGATGTTTTTCAACTCATTTTGGCCGATAGCCGTAAAAACTGCGTGTTAACTGTAAAAAAACGCTGTATTTAACAGTGTTTTAGTGTTGGTAAAAAGCGCCACTTTTAACGCTGGTCGTCTTGCCACAGGACGCCGTAAAAACGCCGTTCTGATCAGTGTTGGGGAAAGTTACTTTTAAAAGTAATGCATTACAATATTGCGTTACTCCCTAAAAAAGTAACTAATTACATAGTTACTTTTTATGGAAAGTAATGCGTTACGTTACTTTTGCGTTACTTTTTAAATATGAGCAGGGATTAGGGATGGGATTAGACCTCTAGACTGGACTATTGTAATGCACTGTTAGGTGGTTGTCCTGCATCTTCAATAAACAAGCTACAGGTAGTCCAAAATGCAGCGGCTAGAGTCCTTACCAGGTCAAGAAAATATGATCATATTACTCTAATTTTACAGTCTCTGCACTGGCTACCTATCAAGTTCCATATCAGTTACAAAATATTATTACCACCTATAAGGCCCTTAATGGTTTAGCGCCTGCGTGCCTAACTAGTCTTCTACCTCGCTACAATCCATCACGCTCCCTAAGGTCGCAAAACGCTGGACTTTTGGTAGTACCTAGGATAGCAAAGTCCACGAAAGGAGGTAGAGCTTTTTCGCATTTGGCTCCCAAACTCTTGAATAGCCTTCCTGATAACTTTCGGGGTTCAGACATACTCTCTCTGTTTAAATCTAGATTAAAGACACACCTCTTTGGCCAAGAATTCAAATAATGCATCTCATAATCTTGTACTGCAGTTATATCTGATCAAATGCACATTATTATTCTTTAGCTTGGGTAAAACAAATCAATTTTGCTTGGTTGGAACAGCAGCTACGCTAATTATGTCTCTAGGGTTCTCTGTTGTTCGCCACGGGATTTGACATAACTAGGATGTTTACACAAGCTTCAGTCTGGATCCAGAACACTGGAGAAGAGATGATGCCAACCCCTCAGAAAACCTCAGATGATGCCAACCATGAAACAACATACAAAACTACCAAATTTTGCTATAAGTTTGATTGCATCATATAATAATTGCTGTTAATAGTGTTCATCATCTGTTGGATTACGTCTTTAATTGATTTTTCCGTACATTTCTGCCATATGTACATAAACTGACAGTCACCACTGATAAGCTACTACTAAATATTGTAGAAACTTAATTTGCTGTAAAGTTGCTTTGCAGCGATTTGTATCATGAAAAGCGTTATATAAATAAACTTGAATTGAATTGAATTAGATACATTTATGTTATTTAACATTTAATTATTGCAGGTTTGCGTCATATTCTGAGTTTGCATTTCACTGTTTTAATTCATTTTGATGAATACTAAATCTGTTTTTTGTGAGTGGGATGAATTTATGCACATTCACATTTACTACAGTAACATCACAGCGCACACAACTCCTCTGCACTTCCGATTTCTCCCAACATGGGGACAGGAGACTTGTCAGTCAATAAATGGGAAAACAAAGTAATTTGTGTTACTTTTTTGAAAAAGTAACTCAGATATTTTCTTGTAAATTAAAAAAAGTAATGCGTTACTTTACTAGTTACTTGAAAAAAGTAATCTGATTACGTAATTCACGTTACTTGTAATGCGTTACCCCCAACACTGGTTCTGATTGCACAAAAGCATGCGTTATTTATGGCGTTTTCCTTGTAGTATAATGAGCCACGCCCTCTGATTTCCACAGCCAGTAATATTGAATTGCTCTCACCCAATCAATGATGAATAGAACCAGACCAGACTATTTCACCACGATCATTTTAGCGGAAGAAGTGTCTGTGAACTTATAGGAAATATTTATGTACAAAGTAACTTTTTGTATATTTTCATCTCTACTAACATTGAACATAGGCCGATTCTACGTCTTTATCATACTTTAATGTAATTATTAATATTACATGGACAGCATTTTAGAATACCAACTTATATACCCTATCATTTATTACACAAATACATTTTATGTACATAAATAACAGGACATTATATTAACTTTGAGTAATTTAATTCATAGTATGGGGTAACGGAAGTCAGAGAATGTGTAAAAGCTGTGCAGCTACAGAAGTTGGAGGCAGTGGTCCTTAGCTTTTTTGTTAGTGTTTGACTCCTATACCGCCTTGACTGCTGGTTCAAGTCCTACGGTTACACATTGCTGCCACACGCATATTATTTTTATCCACTCAATTATGTCATTACGATGAGATGTTATGTCGTTAAAACGACATATTTTCTCGTAATAACGAGATGTTACTTTGTTACAACAACATAATTATATCATTAAAACGACATATTTTTCATGTAATAACGACATGTCATAAAAATGAAGATTTTCCTGTTATAGAAAATCAGTCTGGTCTGGTTCTGTTCATCATTGATTGGATGAAAGCAATTCAAACTTACTGGCTGTGGAAATCAGCGGGCGTGGCTCATTATACTACAAGGAAAACGCTGTAAATAAAGCGCACTTTTGTGCAATCAGAACAGCGTTTTTTTAAGGCATCCTGTGGCTAGCCGACCGGCATTAAAAGCAGTGCTTTTTACAAACACTAAAACGCCGTTAAATATGGTGGGTTTTTTTACGTTTACGTGCATTTTTTACGCCGTCTGTTATCAGGATGGCGTATTTGATTTGATGGCACTAATGCTGTGTTTTTGTATGTAAACACATTTTATCTATAGCGTAATTCTGAACCTTTGGGCTTGCCATACTCACATTCTCAGATTAAATGCTTAAAACAGTGAATCTACTCATCATTCAGGAAAAAGTTCGCTTCAAGAATGACCACACTGCTGACGTGATCTTATCGCTATCACACCCTGAGCACATGTGAGTTAGGCCCAATCCCAATTCTACCCCTTACCCCTTCACTTTCACTTTCCCCTTCCCCTTCGTTTTGCGCGTTCACATGAAGGGACCTCTATCTGGTAATCTCTGTACACGTTAGAAATTTAGGCATTACTTTTGACTCTGTTCTGACTTTTTATAAACAGATAAATGCTGTGGTCAGAAGTTGTTTCTATCAGCTAAAGAATATTGTGAAAATTAAGTCATTCTTAACATTAAGAGACATGGAGTCTGTAATACATGCGTTTATTTCATCCAGATTAGATTATTGTAATGTATTGTACCTGGGTGTTGCACAGTCTCTATTGTCACGTCTTCAACTTGTTCAAAATGCTGCCGCTAGACTTTCACCAGTGTTGATTTCTCTTCACTGGCTTCCAGTTAAATATCGTATCATAACATTATTGTTCGTTTATAAGGGTTTGCATGGACTGACTCATCCATATATTTCTGATCAACCGGTAGTTTACAGTTGACTGTTCCAAGAACACACTTAAAATTGAAAGGAGGCTGCGCCTTTTCAGTGGCTGCTCCACAGCTTTGGAACATTCTGCCATTCTATATAAAAACTACACCAACATACATTGATTTTAAATCTCTTCTTAAAACTCATTTATTTACTGTTGCATATGGTCATAATCTACATTATCTACATCTCAATGGGCAACAGACATCAGAACTGCAGTGCTCATAGGTGTTGCACTGGTCACATTAACTGTGAAGTAGCTACACTTCTTGTAGAGTGGGCTTGTATTCCTCCAAGTACCAGAAACCCTTTTTCCACTTGGGCATGGGAGATGACATTGACCTACCATTGCGACAACCGCTGAAATAAGGTTGAAATCGAACCACCTCCAGTAAACTGATTTGAAATGGTGATACACACTTCGGCAAAAAGGTTGGCCAACAGGCACCTAATGCGCTTTTCCACTGCATGGTACGGCTCGGTACGGTTCACTTTTGGGGGGTTTTCCACTGGGTACAGTACCTGGTACCTGGTACTTTTTTTAGTACCACCTCGGTTTGGGGTTCCAAGTGAACCGTATCATTACCAAAACGTGACGTGTAAACTCTGCTGATCACGGATTGGCCGGAGAGAATTGTCACTATCTGCGTCACTGAACTTGCGACACAAAAACAAAAGAACCGCTAGATTTAAATCAACACAGCCAGCAAAAGATTGAACGTAACTTTTTTTTGAACGAGCGCACCTTTTTTTAACAACCACAAAGTTTTGTTGTCTGTTGCGGAAGAAAAGACGTTCCTCTCGTTGATAGCAGAGGAGCAGATCCAGCGAGAGCTTGATGAGGCGACGCGGAGTGAAAAAGTTTTTTTTAGGAGTCGTGGTAGTAGAGGTGGCGCAACTATAACAACATGTGAATAATCCCGCCCACTCTAAAGCGGTACTGAACTGCAGTGGAAAAGCAAACCGTGCCAAGCCGAACCGTGCCATGTCGTACTGAGCCGTGCCGAGCCGAGTCGTACCACGCAGTGGAAAAGCGTAATAAGTCTCTCGGGACTCAGTCAGACCTGGTACTACAGAGAGGCTAGGCCTGGTTCAAACAAGAGCAAGAGCACCCCTCAGTTGAACCTGTATGATAGGATGTTAGTGAACAGTGTTTGGCGTTTTTATATTATGTGTATTTGCGCTATGGGAAGTATAAATGTTCTATTCAATGTGTTTTCCGTTTAAAGCAATGAAGGCAATACAACTTGAGTCATGAACGCCTTTATGTACAGATTTGTGCATTATTTACTATACATACAGCTGTATAAATAACAATATGTATAGTATATGTATTTGCATAGTACTTGAGAAAGAAGCAATAATTAGTTATTAAAAAATGTATTACAGAAGACAGAGGGTAACTTCTGTGTTAGCTGTTTAAAATCAGTCAGTAGGTTAGTTGTGTATAGGCTTTTACTGCTTTACTGTATAGGTTTTTTACTGTTTTACTTCACTGTTGTATGCCTGTATTTATGTAACACCGTGGTCCTGTGAGGCACGACATTTCGTTCCACTGTATGTCCTCACATGCAGCAGAATGACAATAAAGCTCAACTTGAACTTGAACTTGACTTGTTTGGTCGCGCTACATCGCTACTTGCTAGGAAAAAGTAGTTAGCTACAGGAAAACCTACACTTTTTTAAAAGTAGCGTCGCTACTGTAAAACTACTGAAAAATGTAGTTACGCTAGTAGCGTCGCTACTTGTAGCTAGCTACTCCCCAACACTGGATTACAGTTATTAACAAAGAGCACGACATTAGCCATTCATTAAGTAAGGAATAATTGACAACGGGCCGTTGAATTATTAGAATTATATATTTAAAAGGATTCGTCCGGTTTTTGTACTTAAATCGCTATTGTGAGTAGGATTATTTCTTCCGCATCTCATCCAACGCCTCTTTTGCTAGTTCCAAAGCGTAATTTTAAAGCTGGTAATGGAGGCTTGAGCCATTTATCGCATTCTAATGCAGTTATTAATGAAGTTATTAGAAAGAGAGCGAGAGAGACAGAGACACACAGAGAAAGAGCAAGAAAGACAGAGAGAGAGAGCTTGTGTGAATTAGGCTACCTCTGTGCGTCCCTCAACAGTGTTCTGTAGCAGCGTCTCTAAACTGCGCTGTTATTACCTCGCTAGTGAGAAATGTTATGTGTAGCCTCTAAGTTGCTACACTATATAGGCTAACTGATAAAATCATCAGGGCAGGGCTGACAACACCTTTTTGTGCAAACTGCTTGACCGTAGTGTGCGTGTGCGAGCACGTGTGATTGCAGTAATTCCTGTGTGCTGTATAGGTACTGTATGCTCATTTCCGTTATTACAGTTAACTATGCGAAGTGATATGGAACTGTAATGTGGTCATGAGAGCTGCCTGGATCTACTTTAGCCGTGCGTTTCCCTGAAAATAATTGCATGCCTCAGAACGTTTGTCAGTCAATCAGATTCAAGCATTCAACGGCCCCGTAGTATAAGAGCAAATAATCTACTGAACCTTTCATTTCCTCATCGGTACGTCAGAAGCGGTCGAGAAACGATGATCCTCGAACCGTCTGGATCACCTCCGTCTGCCGCAGCCTGATGTCGTTCACCCCCACGTGCAGCACGACAGCTTCGGTGCTCTCGTCGTCCTTCAGGATCGCGGGTACCTGCGCAGAAACATCGAGAACACGAGCAACAGGGAAACAGTGAGTGTGCACCTTACCTTTAGCTAACGTAGCATGGACGTGCCGGGGATTTCGAGTCACCGATGACAACAGCGTTGCCTTCCGTCTTGCAAAGAGGGGCGAAGCAGTTCTGGGTGCACGGGCACTGAGCAGAGAAACTCATGGAGTAGAGGTGGTAGAGGAGTATTAACATCATGCGGGAAGCTTACCGTGGATTTGTGGGTGTCAGCGCGGGATGTCTCAAGCGCTGTTCTCCGCTCTTGTTGCTGGGCCTGCTTCTCCAGTAGATCGCGGATCTGCTTCTCCACGGCCTCCAGCTCCAACCCCATTGAGTGCAGCTCGAACGTGTCCTCGCCTGCACTCAGAGGTAGACACACATCTGACACATTCGCCATTTAAACAAATGACAATATGTATCTGATTAAAAGAGTCACTCAGGTTATAGGTTAGTTTAAACAGAGGATTAACGGTAAATTTGTCAGAGCTCCAAATGCAAACCAGTGACAGCATCACACGCATGCGCATATGTTAATCATTAGGTAATGTTCAGCAAGTTTATTAGTAAACATTAACAAGAACATAATCTTATATGTCTAGCTATGTGAATATATTTTAACTAATGATCTGTTAAGCATTATATAATGTTTGTTAATGATTTATAAATGAAAGTTATTATAAAGTGTTACCAAAATAACATTTTGCACAAAATTCACTGCATAAGTTAATATTAGATCTTAGATCAACCGCTGGTTAATCAGATGATAGAAATAAGATAAATAAGTTCCAATAGACTTTGAAGTTACGGTAGGAGTGTATAGCCAATGTGGGATAATGTGAAGTAATAAGCAATCGTAGGATTTATTCATGCTTTTTCATGCCAGGTTGGAGTTATACACTGATTTTCTGTCATAGTCTATGGACCCCCTGAATTAGCCTTGGCCACCCCATGTACAAAACTCTAGATCTGTCACTGCACATAACCCCGTTTTAAATGAATATTATACTTTATACTCTTGTCTTTTCTTAAAAGAAATGGTTTAAAGACTCAATTGTGAGGGTAATAATTTTATAATTTATTTTGTTTTTGTGAAAACCTGCATCTCAACTGTAAATTAATTACTATTTTGTGGTCTTCAACATAAAAGAAAGCCATTATAACATGTACATGAAAAATGTAGAAACATTGGACACAACTATGGGGCACCATTGTGCAGCAGCAAGCATCACGACAAAAAAGGATCCTCAAGGTTGATCTAGGTAAATGTGTGGATTCCTATATTTTGCCTGGGGCCCCCAATTCACTAAATCTGCCCATGTGGAGGGGAGGTTGTTATGGTTTTGGCAAGTGAGACATGTTCCTGGATCAACATCTTTTGATGTTATATAGACTAAATATAGACTAACCCAATCCCTTACCCCTTAAAAACCTACATCCCATAATATTCCTAAATCAGGTGAATGATAGGTGATTAACAAGGGGGCAGAAACACCTAACCCTAATCGTAAGCCTAAAACAGATATTTCCTGAAAAGTTATCCCTCAATTTGATTGGTTAATTGGAATGTTGTTCCAAGATCAACAAGGATGTTGATCCAGGAGCATGTTGTACTTGGTGAAAGCAGGGTACCCCCAGACAAATATAGACCTAACCCAATCCCTACCTGTATTTTCTTTAATTAGGGAATGATAGGTGGATAACAAGAGTGTAGAAGCAGCTAACCCAGATTGTAAGCCTAAAACTGACATTTTTAAAACGTATCCCTCAATTCTGATTGGTTGATTGGAATGTTGTTCCAGGACCAACAAGGATGTTTATCCAGGAAAAAATGCTATACTGAGGGAAATCATGGTCACAGGGTGGGGGGTACGGTGTTTTAATGGAAAATGATAGGAGATGATATGTTACTGTTACTAGAAAAAAGTCATTTTCAATGAAAGATCCATTCTGATTAAAAATACAGTCTCTCTCTCTCTCTCTCTCTCTCTCTCTCTACATATATCTATAAATAGAGAGAGAGACTATATAGAGCCCCCACCAAAAAAAAAAAACTAACTCTGTTTCCTTTCAGTGTCTTTCAGAGTGTGAACATTTCTGCTCTGATGATAAATGCTTCAGGTCATGGAAAGTCCACTGACAAGAAATCATCTGGCAGGCATTGGAGGGTTACATGAGTGAGATAATTCAGCACTTCAGAAGAACCATATGACCTCTGTAACCTTCAAGTGTGCAGATTGATGTCAATTGTAAAGACCAAATGCTTAAATTTAATGGGGCACTGAAAAGGATCGATGACATGTATGGTGCATGGCAACAGCAAAAACACTGTGACATTTACTAAATGACATTTCAATGATTTTAAAACGTTTCATGAAACCAATGTGTGAGTAATGGTGAGTTGTATTTCTTCAACAGCCTGCAACATCATCAAATTACAGTTGTCACTGTGTTAAATGTAATAAAGCATGAGGCGGTAAACAAGATTATTTCTGAAATCTTGCTCTAGGACTTCCTGCAGTGCAGTATCTCTTACCACTGAGCGGGGAAGACAAGCAGTTCAGTGAGTTTCTGTTCTCATCTCTATGGCAGTTTGTACTTCCCCAAGGGTGGCTTTACTAGTTTTATATTAAAAAGCAGTAATAATGAAAACAATAATTTTAACTGGTAGTGTATAAATGTACATGAATTACATATACACAACGTGAATGTTTTTAATTTCTCCAACTGCGTGGCTAAAAATGATGTCCTATGAAGATATTTGCACAATATTTGCTTTTATTGACCATACAAGTTTGATTAAACCATCAAAATATGAACTTGGTGCAAGCTTTGTGCATGTGTTATACATAATTTCTTGCAAAGCCTTTTTTAAATTCTTCCCAAAGCTGATATTCATTCATCAGCTTTGATTTATTGTGTTATGAATTTTATGTTCAATATCCAAACAGATCCTCCATACTTTCCTTGCAGAGAGATGAAACTGGAGGTTTTTCACAATTACACATCTCATTTAAGATTTTGGAAGCATTCACACAGCGTCTTCTTTGACCAGCCTAGTGCAGTACAGTATATTCTGCATGGTAGCCATTTTGATAATTTTCTCCTTGGTTGTTGAAGACAGTTCCTTCCTCTTGGCAATTTTCACCAAAACCCACAAAATAAAGTATATAAATGTAGTGATTTTCAGATGTTAGATAGCTTCACACGGGGCACCACTAAATGTAGTGATTTCAAATTTAAGTAGCACCACCAGTGTAATAGCTTTGGGCTTAAATATTAATATTAATATTTGGTTTTGGTCACACTATTTTACAGGGCACCAACCGGAATTTCACCTTGACAGTAAAGAACAATCATGTAAGATTGTTGAAATAAATAAGAATGACATAAATTGGAGGAATAAGTTGTAGTCTGACCAATCTGAAGGATTTTAGAGATATTGTTAACTTGCTCATCCTCTTACTGAATTATCAACACAAGGAAGACACAAGTGTAATAAAAGGGGTTTTATTAACAAAAGGATAGACAAGAGTAGCTAACAACTACTAAATTGGTACAATGAATGGATAAAGTGCAAAAGATTGATTGATGCAACTGAGTCAGTTGGATGTTACTATGGATGTTATCTTATGGAAAGATAAACTGAACTTCCCTGGAAGTAAGGTAAACCTTATTCTAGGTTCAACAAACAAATCAAGAGATTATTTGTTATTAACTTACATCAGCTATATAAAATGTAATGCAAATTAGACTGACAATGCACACTAATTCCAATGGTCTCTGGAAAGAGGTTTGGAAAGAGTTATAGTTACGTTCCGCGTTTCAGCACTAGTGAACAATGAACTCCTGAGCACCGAGAAGGTCCTTTGTCTGGAAACACGCAAACTGAGGAGCCTTAAAGGTGAAGGTCCTGAAGTCTGTACAGAAGATCCAGACAACCTGGAACACGCAGAAAAAAGGATCGCTGACGAGACAATTCTGAAGTTGTTGGAGAAGATCATAGCAGTTTGGATCTCACAAACAGAGGATCACTGAAGAGAAGGTTCTGAAGTTGTTGCAGAAGATGGGAGGCACTAAGTTTGTGGTCATTGTTGCTTTGGCAGTTTCCAAAACTCCCCAAATTCACTCCTTGCAGATTTTCCTTGTTTCTCAGTAGTACAACAACAGCAGCTTAGCACATCTTGGCTTACCACCTTTTCTTAGCACACAGTAGAGCAATAGCTTAGCACACTTCTTTGTGTTGAAGAAAACCCTCTTTCCTGAGAAGGAGGGATTGATTGGCCGATGCAGTCGGAGGTGGCCATAGTATGGCCCCTCTGATATTAGGTCTATTTGCATAGCTTGAAGTCCAAGTTTAGAACTATGTCTTTAAAGCCACCTATTATGCAAAATCCACTTTTACAAGGTGTTTGGACAGAAATGTGTGTTGGAATTTTGTGTACACAGCCATCTTAGAATGATACAAATCTATCCAGTCTTTTTTTTATCTTCATAAAACCAAACCAGGTTCAAAATTCGAGCGGTTTGGATCCTGTCCGCAATATGACATCATTTTTCGGTAGCCCCGCCCACCGCTATTGACTGACAGGCGTGCATTACCATATCCTCAGCTCTCAGTGTGTTGTGCCATGTCTGCCATTTTGTCTGCGTGCAATCAGCTGTGTCGAAAGCAATGTCCGGGCAGGAACACCCTTGCTCTGTTTCAGGATGTAAGACTCAACAAAAGAGTCTTCATCATCTACCTGTGACTGAGCCACAAAGGGCCGAGTGGTTGAGTTTTATATTTGAAGGTCAAGCACGCCTAAATGTCCTAAAATCGTGTATGCATGCGCTAACCATTTTAATGCAAACTGCTTTTTGAATGAGGGGCAATACAAGGCAGGATTTGCAAATAAACTGAAATTAAAGGATGAATCTGTTCCAACTATCCATGATCCAGTTTCATTTCAAGAAGAAGCAAGTGTTACACTTTGTATTTTTATAGCATTTTGAACAAATCATGATGTAAATCAATATGCCAGTTAACTTAACGTGTTCCACAGCAATGTCTACAGCAATTGCAACTGTACTGGAAAAATACCTGCTCTATCTCCCTGCAGCACACATTCTCCGGTTCAGTTGGCATTCTCTCACATTTGCCACATGAGCACCTGTACGAGAAGTAATATTCAAACATTACGTACCCCTCACACAAACGTAATGTTGCATTAGTGCTTATCTTAACATCTTAACAGTATTTGTTTGTGTATGTTGTTTCGTTAAAGCGCATAACATTAGTGAACTTTATCACATACTTTCTGGGTGCCGCATCCATCATTACAGGCATTCTGGTTCATTCGCATTATTGTTTCTTCTGCTGTAGTTCTTGTTCTGGGTCTGAGTCCGATTCATACCTGTACGGCTGAATGCCGGTCCTCTCACTCATGTTGCTTCTCCTCTCTGTTTATTGCCATACACAAAGCAGAGACGTCTAAGCTCCACCCCCTTCTGGAGTCGGCAGGATGTAAGGGAACACACCCCTGAAACAGCACTTTTTAGACCCGCCCCAAAAATTACACTTTTCAACACGTTATAATAAATGATCTGTATGGTATTTTGAGCTGAAACTTCACAGGCACATTCAGGAGAGCCATAACATTAATATTACATCTTGTAAAAAGGGGCATAATAGGTGCTCTTTGAGGTTTTTCCTATGCATAATTCACTTTCCAAACCAATTCCAAATTAACCTACACATTGTGCTGAAAATATGAAAACCAAACATCAATGGGTAATGCTGAACATTGCATTCATATATACAGCATATACCTTAATAGGTAAGGTTGCATACATTGTTGTATCACACGCAGCAATCATTAAGTATACACAGTTCTTTAAATGGACTTGAAGAAGGTTCAATCAATTGTGTGTCCATTTTGTGTGAACGTATGTGAAGATGTGTCCTTCCTTTGTGGCTTTGGCCACATGTCAAACTTGTTTAGTCAGTTTGAGGGAGTCGGTGGTCGTTAACAAGTAGGTCTCAAAAATGAAGAGCATATGGTGATTGGATCAGTCTTTGATCAATGGAATGCTGAAGTCCTCATTCTGCCTTCCACAAATGATGAGCTTGGGTAAGAACAACGTAATTCCTGAATGGGATTTACTGTATGCTAATGTTACCCCCCTCTCCACAAGAGGTAGTGTTGTTTTATCTGAAGACAAAAGGCATCCTTTGTTGTCCACAAAGTCTGATCAAATCAAAATGAAGCTGTCATCTGCTGTCTACTACCATCTTAGATAATAAAACGGCATACAATTTACATATGGCTGGTGAACAAGCTTAATTGATTGGTTGATGAACGTTCTAAGGTCTCCAATTATTTTCAGGGAAACACACGGCTATAGCAGTTCCAGAAAGGTCTTGACCGCAATACATGTTTGCCATTCACTTTGCCAAATGATTTCAGTTATTTCAAAGGTTGATACGGCTTACAACAGCAAAAGAACCAAAACCCACTATGACATAGACTTAGCTAATAAATATAGTAAACAACAAGATAAAAATGACAAATTGTTTCCATGTTTTTGCTAAAATACAGCAGCGTCCATGTATGAAGAATGTAGGCTGTCAAACAGGCATGCAGAAGCTTGCATCAGTGGGCACACAGCTGTTCTTTCGAACTTGCAATATGCAAAACAGTTAGCCAATTATACCAGTGGGCATTTACTTCCGAGTCTACAATCCATCACGCCTATCACTCTAAAAAGTAATGAGTTGAACTTGGAAAACCTGTGGAAACTGATTGCCTCAAATTTCTCAAGCAAATTAGTTTATCATTTTTGAGTTAATAAAACTTACTGTATTTTTGTATAGGTAACTTGTGTATATGTATAGGTTACCAGAAAACTTGAGTGTTGGTAACTCAATTTGTCAAGTTCAGCCAACTTAGAGAGTTAAGCTTTTAAGTTAAGCTAAGTGCACAGAACTCAAACAAAACGTCTCAGGTTACTTATGTAACCATGGTTTCCTGAGTAGGGAACGAGACACTGCATCCACTAGGGGTCGCTATGGGGAAACGCCTTGTCGTGACCCGTGTCTGAAGCATACATTGAAAAAACACCAACTCGTTGGCCGGCGACAGCCATGATGTCACTACCGGTGTGACTATAGTATAAATAGGCGCTGGGAGCACACATCATTCACTTCTTCACCTGAAGCTTGCGTCCGCAGCATGGCAAAAAACCTAGAGGACGCAGTGTCCTCCTCCTACTCAGGGAGCCACGGTTACATAAGTAACCTGAGACGTTCCCTTTTATGGGAACTTCGAACTGCGTCCTCTAGGGGTCGCTATGGGGAATGGTATTCCCACGCCAACATGCTGAGGGGAGTGCATGCCAGAAACACAGCGAGCACTAAGTACCAACTCTACCATATTGCTATGGGAGTCGCCCCTGGGACGTTAGACGGCTGTCAGTGACGTTATTCCCTACGGCCAAAGGCCTAGGCTACATAACCCAAAATACTTACCTGTTAGGGCCAGACTCCTGGGCCCGGGATAGAGCTCAAGGCTTGGAATCAGGAATAGATTCCTTTAAGGGAATACGACCAAGAGCCTAGAATCATACTAGTCTTGGCCTGTCACACAGGGGCTACCGCACGTTTCTCCTTGCATGTGCTGAAGGAACTGTCTCAACATACCCCTAGTAGCAACACCCTGTTAAAAGCAGGTATCCAGAGGATACATAGGAGGAGTGGTGCCCAAGGTGGAACCGGGGTTTTAAACTACTCAGAAAGAGCATGAAGTTGTTGCGCGTAGCTCTTACCATACAGGATTTTAGAAAAGTGGGCAAAGCATAACGTGCACACTTACCAGTTATGTGGATTTTAGAAAAGTGGGCAAAGCATACCGTGCCACACACTTGAATACCGTTCTAGGGGTTCTCGTGCACCCTGAAAGAGCAGCCCATAGATAGAAAATAGCGTATCCCAAAACGTTATGTCTAAGGCTATAATGTTGGAGTGGCTAGCAGTAAATCTGTAGCTGAGGGAGCAAAAATCCAGCTCTCAATCGAGAGGGAGCTCAACCTACAGCATGTTCCAATGGCGGAATAGCTAGCAGTTACTTAGCTGAGGGAGCAACACACCCAGTTCTCAATTCGAGAAGGGGCCTCGACCTGCAGCATGTTCCAAAGCTGGAACAGATAGCAATAATTTACTTAGCTGTGGGAGCAACACACCTAGTTCTCAGTCGAGAAGGGACTCGACCTACAGCATGTTCCAATGCTAAAACGGCTAGTAGTAGTTTACCTAGGCTGAGGGAGCACAAACACAGCTCTCAACGAGAGGGGGCTCGACCTGCAGCATGATGTAAAATCAGAAGTTTAAGCATACTGCAAGCTAGCCAAAAACTCCCACTTATGTGGATTTTAGAAAGTGTGCAAAGCATAACGTGCACACTTACCACTTTTACCCGTTTGGATTTTAGAGTTTTCGAGCATCTGTTTACAGATATCCGGAAGTTCTGGGCCACACGGGAGAGGCAAGCTCAATTACAACCCTCAAAGGTGAGGTGAGCACTGCCCGAGACAGCATTTACAAAGGAAGATTCTCGTAATGCCACCTATACCTACCGCTCGATGCCTCAGCAAGAGGGGATATCCTGGTGATCGGGAAGCCCCTCAGGGCGACCCAGATACGGTAGACCAGTCAGGGTAGCATGAAAGCGTAAACCCAGCCCGGACGTCCAGGAAAATTTTTTGCAGAGACGCGCCGGGGCCCTGATGATCACGAAGGCTCCCGCAGAAGCCTGTGTTATGGCCGCATGATCCAGGAAGTATGAAGCCGAAACCCGGTTTTTCTTACCATCTGGACATATAATCGACAAGTGAAATAAACACTGCAAGTCAAGCACCAGGTTTCTGAACCCAGCAGAGGGGGTGCCATCGAGGACCTACCCTAGAAAGGGACAGAAACACACAGGTCCCGGGAAACACTGCAAAGCAACTAGCAGAAGGGTTATACACACAACAACCATCTCATTAGACACACACACACATATATATCTATATATATATAAATAACATGATATATAATATATATTATATATATATTATTATATTAATATATTTAGACAGGATAGTATAACACACCATGGTTCCCGCGTCGGAGCCCCGTCTGAAGAAGCCTCTGGTCCGGACCATCAGTAAGATGGTCACTACGAAAGCCATAGAACCAACCAAACCTAATAAGTCCAGCATAAGAGACTATAATGCAGGAAAATTTCCCAACTAACCTCGGTCAGGAGGAGAGATGGTGGTTACAGGGGAATTAGGAAGGTGAAGATAAGGGCTGATGTAAGACCCCCGACGGAAATGGGTAGATACTGAGGTATCACTCTGATCCAGACAAAAGCGCTGACGCCCTGTCTGGATAACATCCCTTAGGTCTTTTACCTACCTACCTTTGACCCGCGATTATTCCTACCCCTACCCACGGGCGGGGGAGGAGAGCGAGCCGCGACACTAGCCTTCTGAGCCAGTCTCTGATCCTCAAACCGAGACGGGCTAGGACCCCTGGGTTGTTCGGGCTCAGACCTGGACTTCGTGAAGGCCACTATCCCGATCTTTCAGCAGGTCAGCCTGTTATGCTTGGAGCATCACCATCGTGTGCGACAGCCCGACCTGCTGCTGCTGCCCTGCTGCCATCCGAGCGAGATGTCAAGGAGGGGAGTCTGAGAGGACGTCTCACCCATAGAGAGATAGCTGGCCAGCGTCTCTCTATAGGGGCATCTTCTCATAACCGCTTTCGCGCATTGCCTCGATGTTGGCATAACTCGTATGCTGGAATCGATGGATGAGTGAGGAAAAAACGGCCTCTTCCATTCCTTCTCAATTTTTATATGGAAAACAGGAAGAAAGGAAGGCTCACCTGAGCTGGAGGGTTATGGCCAGAAAAATAACGTTCATCGAGATACTTCGTGACGTCACTTTCTTCACCCGCTTCACGGCAAGTAAAGCCTCGCCATGGCGCGATCCATAACTTCCAAAAGCTCATCATACGCAGGGCAGGAGGATTGGGAAGGCTCAGCCTCAGCTTCTTTGCCCTCCTCAGACATTTCCTGCTCTTCCTGGGCTGAAATCAGCAGAGCACTGGCCCCTGGTTCAGACAATGTTATTGAAATAACATCATCCTCCAGCGGCTGACTCTCGTGCACAGCCGACAATCACGAAAGGGAAACCCCCCTTCAAAACTCATCTGCCAGATCCACCTGCGATCCCAACGAGCTCATTCCCTTCCGTGCCTCAACAGCGGCGGATCCTGAATCGTGGGAAGCAGATGGCTGCCCATCTTTCCTCGAAAAAAGAGACAAACGAGAGCGGAGCTTTCCCTTGGAAAAAACGCATGCAGTTCACGCCGATTGCCCCCTCAGAGGCATCGCGTGCGTGCTCTTCGCCCAAACAAATAACGCATAGATCGTGTGTGTCATCAGATGTTAAACAACGTCAACACGGATGCACACATCCTTGAATGCTTTGCTAGTGCTTGCCATAATGAGCTAAATAGAGATCGCTCTTACCACAGAAATGCACGCTTCAACAAAACAGTCAATGAAGACGAAGAAAAGAATGATGTATGCTCCCGGCGCCTATTTATAATGTAGTCGCACCGGTAGTGACGTCATGACTGCCGCCGGCCAACGAGTTGGTGTTTTTTCAATGTATGCTTCAGACACGGGTCACGACGAGGCATTCCCCACCTAGACCGCCACCCCTAGCGACCCCCCACTAGCAGTTCGAAGTTCCCATGAAAGGGAACAGTTCTCTTAACAAGTCTGCTTTGTTCACATCACTAGACAAATGCCCCCCCTCTATCTAGGTGTGGCACTGATGCCTTAACTTTCTCAATTGATTAGGCTAGCGTCCTCACAACTTAAAGTTGTTCTCACACAGACAGAAGCGAGGCACAAACAGCATTGTTAGTCAACAATAGGGCATTTATTTGTTTCATAAAACCATCTGTAACTGTCAAGTCTCAGTGAGCTTAGGGGCTGCTCTCACCTATTCACAACATTTCAACCTTGTAACACATCGACAAATTGCCACTAATACGGAACACTCAGGACATAACAATTAGTCAACAAGATAAATACTAAACATACACGAGCCTTTTAGGGACATACACTTGTAAATCCATACGATTTACTATTTCGACCCACTGTCACAATTATTTTTACGAATACCATGAAAAATATATGGCTGTCTCATTTAACCATCGCCTAAGTTATCCCAAAGTACACCACAAATGAAGAAAAGACTCCAACATGACCTATGCCCCACAATTACATCTTTCTACATCAGAAGATTTTTTTCAGAGATTGCATTCTAGTTTCAGCCATTGAATGAAATCAAAGGTGTACTTCAGTACTGGAGGATACTATAATTTCATAGCATAAAATCCAAGCCCAAAGAGCAGGCATATCTTGGGGAGAATTTTCCAGATCATCCAATACAATTGTACCCTTCCAAAATGATTGCAGTAGACATGGCATTAAAAGCAGTGAGTTAGGTATGGCTCTAGAGTCCTAGGCTCAGGGATCACGCTCAATAGGCCGACTGACATCTATTCTTCATCATAGTCCTAGAAACAAGAATACAATATGACAAAAATAAGCAATTACATTTTAAGAGTACATATTCAGGTTAAACATTTACAAACAAATTAATATCTGTGTATTATGTTTAGATATAAAGGCCTTTTCAAACTGAGCACAGCAGTGGATCCCAGATAAAAAAAAAAAAAAAAAAAAAAAAACATTCAATCTGTTGTACAAAAAGACAAAACAAACCGAACAGTATGGCAGCTATACAATAATATATTCTGAAACTGCTGCTTTGACATTTGAAAAGTGCTTAAAAAACAGCATTTTGGTTCAATAATGCCATATATATTCTCTTTTGTGTGATTTCTAAAAACTGACCAGAAAACCATGATCAAGAGAGCAACCTCATAGGCCATGTCTTAAACGAGTTGTTTTCACGTCTCAATCACTCATATATTAGACTCCTTGTTTTTGTTTTCTTGCTTATCTGATTTCTTTATTTCTTTCAAACCACCTTTTTTATTTTTATATTTCTTTCACCTACTTACCTTTATTCTTTTCTGTCCTTACTTTCTGACTTCTTTCCTCTTTGTGTAGTTTCCTTTACTCTTCCTTCATCTAAATTGTCAGAGTCCTTGTTACCTAATTTTTATTTTCTTTCTTCACATTATTTTTCTTACTCTTCTTTAAAAGGTTCACCAAAAAATG
The DNA here is from genome assembly GCA_018155175.1 of Sinocyclocheilus anophthalmus. Classification (NCBI taxonomy): domain Eukaryota; kingdom Metazoa; phylum Chordata; class Actinopteri; order Cypriniformes; family Cyprinidae; genus Sinocyclocheilus; species Sinocyclocheilus anophthalmus. The sequence goes on from JADLZN010002636.1 coordinate 65,787, forward strand.
AAAAATGTGTCATTAATTACTCTCTATGTCGTTCAAAACCAGTAAGAACATCATCTTCGGAACACAAAGGAAGCTATTTTGATGAAATGACGCATGCATGTGCATTCCTCTGCATGTAAACAAGGCACAGCGCATGCGTGTTCTGCATAAGAATGCCGGCTCCTGCGTCAGCAGCATCACACGCATGCATCGTGCTACTCTCGTGAACGATGTCCTTTCTTTCCTTCTGGGTCTTGAACGTGGTAGTTGTTGCTGTATATGCAGAAAGCTCTTGGATTTCATAAAAAAAATCTTAATTTGTGTTCAGAAGATGAACAAAGGTCTTATAGGTTTGGAACGATATGAGGGTGAATAAATAATGACAATTTTCATTTTTAGGTGAACTAACCAATTTAAGTATTTTTTTCTATTCTTTCCAACTCTGTTCTTTTATTATACATTCCCTTTCATTTTTTCCTTAGAAGTTTTTTTTCCACTTTCTTTATTCCTTTCTATCTCATATTGTTTCTGTGTCCTGATTTTTTCTTGCCAGGTCTCAAGAATTTTCTGCATTACACTAAATAACCAGAATATAACAAAATTACTTACAAAACATGTCTTGTAAAATCAGTAAGGTCCTTTCAAGGAAGAGTGGAAGGCCGTGGAGACGTTCGGTAAGTCTCGTAACCTCGTACACTGAAAGAGAGAACAGAGACTTCAAGTCGGAAATGCCGACGAAATTGGGATCTCATTCGAGTGTAAATAAACGAGCCCAATGAACATTGGCTGCCAATTATTGCATCCGCTGCTGCTGAACCACAGCGCGAATATAAGTAGGCAGCAATGCAGGCATATTCAGGTTGGTTTTCGCTGAGGAGCAGAGAAGGGACCCGGACCGCTCAGCGGTTGGACAGGAGCTGTGGCGACGGATTGTGACGTCTCAGTTCCCTCCTTCAGGGAAGAGGGTTACCATACGTAACCGAGACGTTCCATTTCAGCCTGTCACTCTCGACGTCACGTCGGATGACGACGAAATTGGGATCCTACCAAAGGGCCACAGCTACCGCCCCTTCCAGTGTCTGTGGAAGCCACCTGCGCCCCTACTATTTGGCGTAGGCCAGGGCTTCTTCACAAGAGGACCAACTACTGCTGCTATGGCACTACCCAATGAGTAAGACTGGATAACACTGGGAAAACATACCCGTTCTACTTGGAACCGGGACGTTACGGAAGCTCCAACCTTCTCGAAGGAGGTTTCGGAAGCAATACACATATGGGCATCCCTTAGGTGCATATGGAAGAATGGAGGTGATGAACCCTCTTGGAATGGCAGCGAAGCTTGCCAGGGAAACACGGGCTCAAGGCTATACCATGAACTTTACATATATGGGATCCACTTAGGCCTTACATATAGAACCCAGCCTTCTACCGGTTCAAGAGGATTCAGCGAGTGAAGGCCTGGCGCCGGACGCTCCGCCACGTCTGGCTGCCGAGGGGACGGAGGAGCTCAACAGGGTCTACTATATGGACTCTCTGGAGTGGTTTTTGCAAGCCGAACCGAAGCCGGGGCCTCTCAGTGCTTCTACCCGTTTGAGGTGGGAAAACAGGAGGATACCGGCTCAACACGAAGGCTATAGAATCTAGCAAAAATGTTGGGGGTCACTCAGCCCGCAGCCCTACAGATATCTGTCAGCGGGGCGCCACGAGCCAGCGCCCAGGAGGGTGCAACACCTCTAGTTGAGTGAGCTCGCAAACCTGAACGGGCAGGGCACACCCTGTGCCTGATAAGCCAGGGTGATGGCATCCACTATCCAGTGGGCCATCCTCTGCTTTGAGACGGCATTCCCCTTCTGCCGGCCTCCGTGACAGACAAAGAGCTGGTCTGAGGTCCTAAAGCTTGTGTCCGGTCTACGTACCATCTTAAGGCTTGGACGGGACAAAGCAAAGCTAGGGCTGGGTCTGCCTCCTCCAAGGGCAGCACTTGCAGGCTCACCACCTCATTCCTGAAGGGAGTAGTGGAAACCTTGGACACGTAGCCTGGCCGGGGCCTCAGGGTTACCTGGGAAACAGCCGGCCCGAACTCTAGGCACGAATCGTTGACCGAAATTGCGTACAGGTCCCCTACCCTCTTGATGGAGGCCAATGCTAGCAGGAGCAAAGTCTTCATTGAAAGAAACAAAGGCTCAAATGGGCCCCTCTGTAGTGCCGTGAGCACTAGAGTCAGGTCCCAAGAGGGTATAGAGGGCGGCCGTGGAGGATTTAAACTTCCCGCCCCCTTAAGGAACCTGACAACCAAGTCATGCTTCCCCAACGACCTACCTTCTACGGGGCCGTGGTTAGCAGCGATCGCCGCGACATGAACTTTAAGGGTGGAGGCAGACAGCCTTCGCTCCAACCCATCCTACAGGAAAGAAAGCACGACACCGATCGGGCATCTACGGGGGTCTTCTCGGCGAGAAGAACACCACTCAACGAACAGGTTCCACTTCAAAGCGTAGGCGTGTCTCATAGACGGTGCTCTCGCTGAAGTGATGGTGTCAACTACCTCTTGGGGTAGGCCACTTAGAACCTCCGCGTCCCGTCCAGGGACCAGAAATGAAGTTTCCAGAGGTCTGGACGCGAGTACCACAGGGTGCCCCGTCTCGGAGTCAGTAGACCTTCCTCAGAGGAATCGGCCAAGGAGGGGCTGTCGCGAGGAGCATTAGTTCTGGGAACCAGGTCCGGGACGGCCAATAGGGTGCCACCAGCAGGACCTGCTCCTCGTCCCCCCTGACCTTGCACAATGTCTGTGCAAGAAGGCTCACTGGGTTGAAACGCATACTTGCGAAGGGCCCGCGGCTAGCTGAGTGCCAGTGCATCCGAGCAGAGTGTTCCCTCGGTCAGGGAGTAAAACAAATGGCAGTGAGAGGTTTCTGGAGAGGCAAACAGGTCTACCTGAGCGGCTCCGAAACGTCCCCAAACCAGCTGGACCGTCTGGGGACGGAGTCGCCATTCTCCCGGGAGCGCAGCTCGGGACAGCTCGTCGGCTGCCCGGATGAGCAGCCCAGGAATGTGAACAGCACGAAGCGACCTCAGATGCTTCTGACTCCAGAGGAGGAGGTGGCGGGCGAGTTGCGATAAGCGACGGGAGCGCAGACCACCCAGTAGGTTGATGTACGCAACGGTTGCTGTGTTGTCCGTGCGGACCAGTACATGCTTGCCTCGTAAGCGCCCTTCGAGACGGCCCAGGGCAAGGTGCACTGCCAGCAACTCGAGGCAGTTGATGTGTCAGTGCAGTTGGGGCCCCGTCCAAACCCCTGATACTGCAAGCCCATTGTACGTGGCCCCCCAGCCAGTGGTTGAGGCATCCGTGCAAACCACAGCATGCCTGGAGACCTGCTCCAGGGGCACTCCTGCCTGAAGGTTTGTCGGCAGGCCGATGTCACTTGGACCTGGAAGGTGCCGCGTTGCCACGCCCACCTCGGGACTCGGCCATGGAGCCAGTGTTGCAGCGGTCTCATATGGAGCAGCCCCAGTGGCGTGACTGCCGCCGTGGCTGCCATATGCCCCAGGAGCCTCTGAAACTGTTTCAGTGGGACCGCCATCCTGCTCTTGAATGTATTCAAGCAGTTCAACACCGACTGAGCACGTTCCTGCGTGAGGCGTGCCTGTCTGTTCGACCGAGTCCAACAACCGAGAAAAGATATCCTCTGCGTCGGGGAGAGTTTGCTATTTTCCCAGTTGACCCAAAGACCCAACAGGCTGAAGCGCCGGAGCACCAGGTCCCTGTGCTCGCACAACTAATCCTGAGACTGAGCGAGTATGAGCCAATAGTTGAGGTAGTTTAGAATGCGAATGCCCTGTTCTCTCATAGGAACAAGGGCTGCCTCCATAACTTTCATAAAGACACGGGGCAACAGGGACAGCCCAAAGGGCAGGACCTAGAACTGGTATGCCCGTCCTTCGAACGCAAACCGCAGGAATGGCCTGTGGCGCGGAAGGATCGAAACATGGAAGTACGCGTCCTTCAGGTCGATCGCTGAGGGACGGATACACCTGAAGATGCATTTCTGCGTGAGCATCTTGAACGGGAGCCTGTGAAGGGCCCAGTTCACGATGCGCAGGTCCAAGATAGGTCTCAACCAGCCGCCTTTCTTGGGTACAATGAAGTACGAGCTGTAAAACCCCGTCTTCATATCAGCTGGAGGAACCGGCTCTATCGCGGCATTCGCAGTAGGACATGAGATGTCCGCACGACAGACAGGAGCATCGGATGCCTTCACTGTCGTGAAGCGGATGCCACTGAACTTGGGGGGATGGCGGGCGATTGAATCGCATAGCCGAGCCTGACGTTTCGAAGGAGCCATCGAGACTGGCTGGGTAGCTCTAGCCAGGCTCTCAGACACCACGCAAGTGGCATCAACGGAACTAAGGTGTACCCGCAGTGAGGCAGCATGGAAGAACGCAGGGACCCGGCCCGGGAGTCTCTTTGCCGGTCCGAGGCGGGGTATGGTGTGTGTAACACTGACCTGCATTCAAGCAGAGGGTGCGTGGGTAGTCCATTGCTTCGTCCTCCCGATCCGTCCACTGCTGCTCACTGGCGAGAGAGGAAGGTGAGTGTGATACGCACTAGATCGCCCACAACCCCCCGTCCCCTCAGGGGACCCAGAGAAAGAAGAAATTGCTTTTTTTGTCAAGAATTTGGGTACCACGTCCGTGCACAGAAAAAAAGGAAATGAAAGATCTGCCGGCCCTCCTCCGGGGGGGAGTGGTGCCTTCACCATCTCCGAAGAGCAAACCTTCCTCCATTCTCTGGGTTGTCGCCCGTACTCAGGGCAGCGTGATCTCGCTTTACCGCCCTCGAAATGAGCAGGCTGGGGCGCTGCCACCAGCGGCCGTGTGGAGGCAGCAGCTGCACGCCGGGGTAGGATGTGTTTGATGGCCTCAGTCTGCTTCTATGCGGCGGAGAACTGGCCGGTGCGAAGAGTTCTCCACTGTGTCGCGAACCAGGCGGTTCTGGGACACGGGGGAGTTTAGGAAACGGGCCGGTCCGCCTTTGTTTTTCGCGAATGTCGGCCAGGACCAGCAGAGATGGCGCTCCTGGACCACCAGCTTGGACATCGCGCAACCAGAGACCGCGCCGAAACCTCGCGCTGCGTGCGCGAGGTCCGTGCAGTGCGGAGCTAGTTGAGAACTCTGGGTTCGTGACCACCCTCGTGGCAAGTTAATCAGTTGCCTTGAATGCATGTATTGCAGCAAACGCCGTAGCATGTAAGGCGGAGGAGGCTTCTCCACAGGCCGTATAAGCATCAAGGCCGACGAGTGCCTACATGCCCAGGAGGGGAGCAACGGTTTGCCCCGCCAAGTGGTAGCGGCGTTTGGACACAATTGCATCGCAACAGACCGCTCCACCTGGGGAACTCCCGTATACCCCCTCGCTGGACACCCATCGAGGGTGGTGAGCGAGGATGAGCCACCGGGGCGGTTTCTGGCAGTAAAAGGTGCCGTCCATGACCCAGTGATCTCATCATGCATCTCCGTGAAGAAAGGCACTGGGGTGGGGCCCTGAAAACCAGCGCGTGCCACCCCGACAAAAAACAATCGTCCAACCTTGAGGGTTCGGGAAGCGGTGGAAGATTCCACTCAAGCCCGACACTCTCAGCGGCCCAGGAAAGCATAGCCATCATTTCCGGGTCCGTATCCGGCACCGCTGGCTGCAGCAACGCTGACGGATCTTCATCCCCAGAAAAGTCTGGCTCACCCTCCGATGCCGTGACCGACATCCGATCGTCGGGGGGAGCCTAGACATGAGAGGCAGCGATCGTGACCATCACCCGGCGCCAGGTAACGACCGCATCCAGAAACACACGGGTGGTAAGACACTTTAAATAGACGCGTCTTCAAAAAGACGTTCCAATCGTGAAGCTCTTTTAGAATGGAAAATGCTCTTTTAGTGTGCTTAAGCGCACAGGGGAGATGGCCGTCTGCAACACACAGAGGGGTAGTGCAGCCTGTTGTGTGCAGCCCACTCGACACGGGAAAACCTCCACCGATGAAGCGCTGTCCACCAGCACGAGAGCCCACGAAGAGTGTGCTTGACTGTAGCTTTACTCTCAGCAGAAGGTCAGGAGCAGAACGATAGAACCGCTCGGCTCAGAAGCGAAAAGCTGAATATGTGCTGCACCAGCTGCCTACTTATACTCAAGCTGTGATCAGCAGCAGCTGGATGCAATAACCACATGCCAATGTGCATTGGCTCATTTAATTTACACTCGAAGTGGATTGGTCTCTAAGCGAGATCCCAATTCCCAATTCGTCAGTCATCCGACGTGACGTCGAGAGTGACCGACTGAAAGGGAACTGCTGTTCATTGCCCATTGATGTCAGATGTCTGTACAATTATTTAAAAAACTCATATTTAATTTCACTCAAAGCACAAGCATTCAGCATAAACTATAATGAATATCTACTTATTCTGTGCAGGGTTTCACAAAACTGTAAAGTATGATTTTTCATTAAGCACACCTTAATAATATACTATGTGGAAACATGGAATTGGAGAATTGTCATATTCCATAGCTTCCATATTTTAATACGTTTTTCAGCAGTTGAGCTCTCTTTTCACTCAATAAACAAGTAGAACTTCCACTTCCACTGCATGAGTTTAAGTCCCCAAAAAGAGCACACAGAATATGAAAAGAAAATGGTAATAATTAGTGCTGGGCATTGATGCACATTTAAAAACTATTTTAAATGAAGTTTCCACTCCAAAGAATTTTCTGAAATATAAACATTTAAACATTGGTTGTGATGATAACTTGTTTTCATGACATTTGTTCAAACATTAAATACTGAAAAACGGATTGCAGAAGACATGATAAATTTAATTAAGTTGTACTGTATCGCTCAACATATTTTATGATGCTTACTCACGTTTATTTCATGTTATAACTAGCAGTAAAGAGGAAGATCGAAGTTTGTAATCTAGCTTGTAAGACACTGGCTAGCTAGTACGCTAACTGACGGTTACAGTAATGCTCGTCAGTAAAAACAAATAAAATCTGCCTTCTCTTTTCCTCAAAAACTATAGCACGCACTGTGACAATATAATTTATAAGTAGATCACCAAAAGCTTACCTAATCTTGCGGCCACATTTTAAACACGATCTGACTCTGAAATTCAGTTCGTTGTCTTCTTCTGGTGATGTTTTGTTTAAACCAACCTTCCGCCACCTACAGGTGCACTTCCGCCACCTACTGGTCTAGAGTTATTATGGCACATAGTAGGATTGGGGAAATGTAGATATATATATATATTTTTTTTTTATGTCCTCTCCAATCACCTGTACACGTTCACATTGCACATACGCAGGGACTCTCAACACATTGAAGAAATTAAAATAGGAGTAGCAGAACACATTAATGTTTTTGTCATATGCTGCAGTTACCAAAATCCAGTAAATATATGAAGTTATTGTGATGATTGTGATGATTGTGAAACGCTCTACTGGATTATGAGGCAGCAACAGCTTGTGGGCAAGCCAAAAAGCTGAAATCGTACTGTTATTTGACAGCTTGAAGAAAAAAGATTCAGAACCCTATCGGTAAAAAAAAAAAAAAACCTTAACCATTTCAAATTGTATTCACTCTAAAACTGTATTCATTGTTCTTTGCACCAGACAATGGAAACATACCTTTAATCCAACAAACTAGATGCTCTTAAGTACTGTTTACTAAAGTTGTTCAGTTTTACTATTGCATCCACCTGAAAGTTCACATAACACAGTGTAATTAAGTAAATTCAACAAATTTGTAAAAATTTGTTAGGTTTACTCACTTTTCTTAAGTAGATTCAGTGATTACTTATTCAAATGGAGCGTTTGATGTTTTTAAAACTGCATTACTATCAACAGCTCAAGCCTCCATTACTAGGTCTAAAATTACATTTTGGAATTAGCAACGGAGGTGTGGAATGAGATGCGTAAGAAATTAATCCTACACACAAGAGCGTTTTAAGGGCAAAAACCTAATGAATGTCTTGAAATACATCATCTGAACAATGTCTTGAGGTGTGTAACTATAGTATAAGCAGAATAATTGACTCCGGTCTGTTGAATTATTAGAAAATGATGCACACCCATGGTGTAATGCACCAACTCGGGTGTGCATTATTTTCTAATAATTCAATAGCCCATTGTCAATTATTCCTTAATTAATATATAGCTAATAACTGCCATAGTGTTTGAAGCTGGGAATTATAAGCTGGGAATAATGAGTGCAGGCTTTGTATGACAGCTTGGCATGTTTCATTGTATGACAAATAAAACAAAATACTCAATATGGTTTAAAAAATTTTAGTACATTTTTAGTAAGGGCGAAGATATACATTTTCCTAGTATGGACCTCACTTTTGGTCACTACTTGTAAATTTTGTCTTTGAACTTAAAAAAGGCAAAGACATGCAAATGATCCTCACCTGTGGTGTGTGTCATATGTTTGATCATCTGAATACATCTGAATATTAATTATTAATTACATTTGACATTTATCTCCATGCTCTGCATATGAACATTATGCTTTTTTAATCAAAGAGCATTATTTAAAGCAGCTGGAGTGTGGCACATGTACATTTAAAATCCTTGAAGGTATGTAGCCTTGCTCAAGCATCAATCATGCATGCAGCACTGCTTTGGTGTGGGGGGCTGCAATCATCCACATATAGGTGAACTTGGAGCAGATGCAGGCAAAGAACGCTCTAATATTCCAGTAGTACCTTGGAAGCTGAAATGCACACCTCTTCATGACAGGAACTACCTGCAGTTATGCTATTTTTTGAGCATGTTTAAAATTAGGTTGGAATTTTAAAAGGATGCGCTTTCACTATTAGTGTCAGAACTGGGCTGGTAAAACATCTGAGACAAGATCCTCTCCCACTGAGGAAGAGACGTGTGGAAAAATATTTCACTTCAAGGTCAGCTCACGTATAGTTAAAATTCAACAAAGGCAGCCCTTGAAATGTTTGAAGAAATAATTGACCTGAAGTTCTGAAAAGTTTTTGTAACGAGCTAGGGAAGAAAAATATCATAAGAAAAAAAGCAGAAATAATGTGTGCTTTTTTGCAAACAGTTATACATACACTACCATTCAAAATTTGGGGACAGTACGATATTGTCCGTACAATATAAAATATTGTGAAATATTTTCACATTTAAATTAGCTGTATATAGATATATCAATAGAATATTATAGTAATATAAATATAGATATTTTAGGCAGTTCAGTAGTCCGTCTTACATGATCCTTCAGAAACATTCTAATATGCTTACGCATTGAATCATTATAATATTCTGATTTGGTGCTCAAGAAACATTTCTTATTATTATTATTAATGTTGAAAACATTTGTTGTTGCCTATGTTTTGTGGAATTGCTATTTTTTTTTTGGAATCGTGACACAATTATTTCAGGATTCTTTCTGAACAGAAAGACTATGTCTTTTATTTTATTTTATGTATTCTTTACTGAATACAATACTACTGAAATAAAAGTAAGACTTTCTATTTAAAAAAAAAACATTGATATAATTGTGAATATCTTTATTTATTTAGAATGAAAATATTAAACTTTTAAGTCTTAATTAGTGGAATTAAATTTAAACACAAACAAAAAAAGTTAATAAAAAAAATTCCTGCACTATGCATGATGTTACATATGATAGAAAACATTGCTAATGCATCTGGACAGCTGCGAGTGGCAAGACATTGGCTGCTGTACGTTTCTAGATGATGAGAACCCAGCAAACCCTCGCAAAACTAAACAATAAATAAATTCCGTCAGGATGCCATTTATTATAACACACAAACTAAAAAAAAAAATTGACAATTACTGAGTGGTGGAAAACAACCATGGACCCAAAAAATGGACATTACCATTCAGTTAATGCCTAGAGAATAATTTTTTAAACCCACCAAACATAAACAGCACAAAATTCGTTAAAGACTGAGGTGTAACAATGGAAAGAATAATTATCATAATAATAATATTAATAATAATAATATATAATAATAATAATTTGTTTACAACGTCATTGGTCAGCCAATGAGATTGTAATTGTTGGTGTGTTGAGTTTCGATGGGATGCAAATCAAGGAGTCATGGTTGCATTGATTATCAGGAAGTCATGCAACGGCTGGGCAACTGCAATTGAGATGACACAGTTTACACACAGAGAAAACAACCTATAAATGCTTTAGTTCCTTGGATAGGAGAAAGTTAAAAAAAAAAGAGTAATTTTGTTTTTCTGCTAATTCTGTTGTTCAAGAGCATGTAGGAGGCTACACAGCATCTAAAATTAGTCGTATTTGACCTCCATGATCTCTCTCACACACACATTTGTCCAATAATAGCAAGATATCAGCATTATAATAGAGCAAAGCAGGAAATTATTTACAGTGCTGCTACAGCTCATAAAACACATTCAGAATGTCCCTGTGCTAATGAACAGCTGCAAGCGACTTGATCGTTGATAAAAAGCCTTCACAATATTCAAATTATGCCTTTTTAGACAACAACAATGGGGGCTGATTTATGATATTTACACACGATTTGATCTTACTTTGATTGTTTACAACCACACTCTCATCTTTCAAAAGATGACATTTCATTAATTAACTTCATAAAACAGGAAATTAGACTTGGAAATCACAGGTTCTATCCTGAAGACTAAATTCTCATTACTTTCACCAAGGTATTTAATATTTTACAATTATGATGAGCTAATCATAAATCCATTTAATAACAATGAAGAAACATCAATATTATTATATATTCAGCAATGTACTGTTTGTTACATGTCTGTTGTTTGTTAATGTTTGCCTCTTAGTAGGTCTTAGAATCTGTCATATTCATTTTTTGACATTTGATTTTGGTATCTTGGCAAATATGAGCACAGTTTGTGAGACTGTTGAGACCTCTAAATCTAAAGGAGAAACAAAGTATAAAATTAATGTGGGCTTTTTCCCTAAGAGAATATTTTGAAAAGCGGGAGATTTTGTTTAATTTCTATGAGAAACAATTGCTCCCATTCAAAAAGACAGACAGTCACTATTACATGCAAAAGCCAATTATATTGCTTAAGCAGGCTGTCATAAAGCTTTCTGGGGCAGAGGGGAGGACTTCACAGAAAAACTACTTAGATATCCATCTGTTCATCACACACAAAGATATTGAAGAATTGGAATACAACAGAATTGGAGTCCATTTTTATTGTATGAAAAGAAACAGCCTAAACAACATGAGGGGTGAGTAAATGACCACAGAATTATCATTTTAACACTAAATGTTTAACCTTGGGTGAAGTAAAGCCAATCAAAGCAAGCTGTGTGAACGTGATAAAAGACTGACGTGTTGGTGCAGGATAAAAGTGACTAGAATGATATTTACTTCTGGCTATTGTGAAATGTAGGAACTGCATGACTTGCATCCTTAGCAGCCTGTCTATGCAATTGTCAAAAATGCTTTGTTGCATATCTTAGAAATGCATTTTATTATAAAAATCTCCTAAAAACCTACATGTTTTTTTTACAGTGAATAAAGCGTTGCCATCTCAGCCAACATTTTTGATTGCTTTTGTTTTGAAATTCTAGTCACGGGAAGACAGTTACTGTGACAGCTGCTGCCTCAACACTTAATTATTATTCATGCTGTCATGTGATTTGTGAAGTTTTAATTAGTTATTAAAAGCTTGTAGAGATTTTAATTAGTTTATGAAATTGCTCGACAAGAATGTGTCAGACATAGATTTATAAAAAATTTACATGAATAATATTTTCAGATTAAACACCAAAATGTTTAATCAAACTTGTAACCAGTTCTGAAGACGAGCCTAATTTCTCACATATCCATAATGCGAACTCGCCAGGGGATCTGGTGGCTCTGGCATTTTGCTTGCATGGGTTAGGTCCACTTGTCCAACTAGAGGAAAGTGTCACTGCAAATCAATACAGAGTTGTTCTAAGTGATTACCTTTATCTAATGATGAAACATTTCTGTCCTTGTGGAGTGGTCTCTTCTAACACAATCGTGTGGCAATTTATGGCAACCACTTTACATTTTAGTATATTGGTGATCTGTTTACACCCCGCTTTACATATGTTTTATAAAACAAGACTTTGTAAAATGTGATCATGTGATCAGGTTGTCTATTCCAACCCACATCCACAGAGCACAAGGGGTCAGTGAATTAGGTGACCATACGCCCTCTTTGTCCCTGAACATGTCCCTGGCCAGAGTTTCCAAATTGCCTATAATAAAGTTTTTTTTTGTTTTTTCAATTGACATACTCTTTACAGGCATCATACAATATGATATATGATTATATGCTAAAATCTGTAGTAGATTCCACCTTCTTGAACGCCATGACTGGTAGGATTATGTACAATGCCGGCAAGCTATTGGTCAAGCCAGTTTTCAGTCATTACCTTCAGCAAGTATGAAAACAATAGGAAAATAAAGCCAAAAACCTGACATTTTAGGCAGTTTAGAATTCCCAGTCAGGACATGTTGGGGAAAAAGAGGATGTATGGTCACCCAAACTTAATGGTTTGATGAGTATAAAAATGAATCATATGCTATGGCCTTCACAGTCACCAGATACCAGAAAATACCTTTTTGTCCATGAAATTTTGCTCATGTGACTGCACCTTTAAACATCACTCTCCACCACTATAATCAAAACATCAAATGAGGGAATATATTTTGGAAGAATAGTGTTGCATCCCTCTATCTGAGTTCCAGAGACTTGCAGTGTCAATGCCAAGGTGCACTGAAGCACAGTTCTGGTGGCACGTTGGACAAACACCATACCAATAAACTTTACGTTTTTCTTTTATTTCTGTATTTGTACATTTCATGCTTTTAGAATGAATGTCTACTTATGAACGACAGTCAATGGAAAATAACACTTTTTGCCAACAGAGTGTGTAGTTACGACATCTACCAGCAGGTGCTAATGGAGCCATGCTAACCAGCCCAACCTTGATTCCTCTAATTTTGTGTCTAATTTCATTTTAGACATTTTTGTATTCTTTATTGTAGTGATATAATATTTCTTCAAATGCGGCTCTTTGTTTATTAATCTGTTAAATTAATTATGGTGTTCACTAGTTTTATTGGTGATATTTAGTGGTAAAAACTAAAAAATCTGTTCAAATGGGTTAAGGCTGCCACTCTAACTGAAATCCTTAATTTATTATTTTGTGGCATGTAACACTGCTCTGAAAAAATAACTCTATCATCTAATTATGCTCCTGAAATAGCTTCATGAAATGCAGCTATACACGTTTCTGAACAAATCAGAATCAAGAACAATGCTGTGGTATAAATAAAATTAATAATGGTTAGGAGAAAATGAGTGTAGCAGCAGAGTGCAATTGCCTGAAGCCCTCCAGACTATTTCAGCCCTTCAAGCAGCTCTCACTCACAATAAGGTTTATAAATCTCACTCCTGCCATGTGTTAGGTTTTCCTCTGGAGAAATATACTAGATTTTATGGCTGTCACATGCTGGACAAAGTTAGTTACACGGCAGAAAAAAAAGAACAAAATCCTCCCATTGCATCCCTTTTGAGCCACATATAAATTTAATTGAATTTTTATCCCCACAACCAAAGCAGCATTTGTTTCCACATGATTCTGCACAGTATATTTTCCTTTTTGGAAGTTATTGTGTGAGACGACCAGTAACATAATCTCACATCACACATAATCTTGCTCTCAGTATATACAAAACATTATGAACAGCACCTTAACAACAACAGTAACACATTTCCTGTCCACTTCAGCAGCAAAGTAAGATGCACTTTGGAAGCACACAACATCTCTGTGAGAGGAATCCTAGTTCAGTGCTGCCCCAGGAATTAGGCCTGTCCTGTCTGATTGCAGTGGAACTAGCAGAGTAAGCGCACTCGTTCATCAGCGTGCCTGGTGATGTGGGAAAAACGGGGGAAAAAAAAAAAAAACCACCCCCCAGCTTTGTCTGACAGCCAGCGGAGTAGTGGCCAGGCACTTCCTCAGTCCTCAGGTTATCCACAGACATCACACGTACTAAACATGACTGCAGTGGAAAAGTAATGGGCTGCTCCATTTGAAAGGCATTTGCAGGCTGCTCTGAGTTAAATGCTGTGCCGTCCTGAAGGACATTTCTCTGCCTGTGATATTTAATGCAAATGGAAGAAACAGAATTAATTATTGAATTAATAGTAGCATTATTGATTTATTTTCATGTCAATTTAATTAGAATTAGAAATGGAATCACTTCAAAAAATGAAACTTTTACTCACCCGCAAGCCATCCAAGATGTAGATGAGTTAGTTTATCAGAACAGATTAGGAGAAATTTTGCATTACATCACTTGCTCACCAATGGATCCTCTGCAGTGAATGGGTGCCGTCAGAATGAGAGTCCAAACAGCTGATAAAAAACATCACAATAATACACTAGGGTAAGACTTTATTTTGTTGGTGTCCTTTAGACAATATGTTGTCTATAAGTATCTTTGAAACTACATGTCAACTACCAGTCATTGGAGTATTAGTAGACTGTCTGTTTAATATCTGCTAACACTTTATTTTGATGGCCCCTCAACAGACATTCTACTGACTGTAAGTAACTTTGCAAGTACATGTCAACTTATTCTTCTAACGTTAACCCTAACCTAACAGTCTACTAATTATCTACTAATACTCTGAGAATTAGCTGACACATAGTTACTTACAGGCAACAGAATGTCAAAAGGGGACCTCAAATCAAGTGGTAGCCTCCATAATAATCCAACGATTCCTGTCCATCAATTAACAGAAAGCTTGGAAGAACAAATCCATCAAGACTTTTTTTAACTAAGCCCTCTATCCAGAATAATGCTTTCTCTAGTAGAAAAAGTAATCTGAATCAGGAGGGAAATATGCACAGATCAAGCAAAAACTGTCCAAAACAGTTCTAAACAAATATGTTGGCGGATTTTCTGGAGGATGCATTGTTGATGGACTTAATGCATGATTATGGAAGTTAAAATGCATCAACAATAGATTTGTTTCTTGCACTACACTTATAACATGTTAATTGTTGGAGTGGATTCATGTGGATTACATGTAGATTATTATCAACTGTTTGGACTCATTCTGACGGCACCCATCCACATCCATTGGTGAGCAAGTGATGTAAAGCTAAATTTAACCAAATCTGTTCCAATGAAGAACCACTCATCTACATCTTGTCCAGATAAATTGCTGAAAATATACTACGTTTTCATTGGTGAGACCTTTTTCCCTAAAGTCAACATGAATCAAAAATTGACAATTATTCTTATTATTCATATAATTATTATTGTTGTTTGTTGTTATTTTTTGTGTACTATAACTATTCATATATATATATTGAATAGAAAAAAATATATATAATATAGATAATATATATATATTGCCAATTGTCCCCCTGAGAACCATTCATCACCCCCGAAGTACAGCCTGTAAAAATGGCTTTCATAACCGCTCTTAATACTGGTGGACCTTACATCTACACTTCATGATGTGCTTAGTTAATGGTGTGGGTGGCAGAAATGTTTTGTGTACATTCTTAACAGACAGAGAGGTATACTTTACAGCAGGGGTCACCATGGAGGGCCGGTGTCCTACGGAGTTTAACTCCAAATTGCGTCAACACACCTGCCTGGAAGTTTCAAATATACCTAGGGTGCATCTCAATCAGCTCGCTAGCTGTCGAACTCATGAATTAGTATATTGCATACACGAATTTGGTAAGTTCCCTGGCTCTCTGCACATTGGGACAGTGATTACTCAATTACGTTGACATGACTAGCACATCGTCAACGACAACATTGTAGACCGTCAACCGCTTTGCAGCAACAACCACCGTTTAGGTTGAAATAAACTAACAAAAACAGTTGTCTTTCAATGTAAAAATCTTCAAACACGAGTTGGGCTTATGGGGTTTATGTTTCTCGCTTCAGAAATGTACATAAATTTTCAGTAAGGAGCATGGTGAGCACACCGATGCTCCCTAGTATTTGGGGTGCATTGTGGAATTTTTCAGAGAGCGAACGTTTCAGTGCACTAGAAGGATTTCGTGATTGAGACAGCCCTTAAAATGGCAGACTCTCTGATCATTAATCTACTAACGAACTAGGGATCCTGATTGAAGACGCCCCTTTAGTAAGACTTGATTGCTGGTTCAGGTTGTTTGCTTGTGGTTGGAGCTAAACTCTGCACGACACCGGCCCTCCATGTCTGAGTTTGGTGACCCCTGCTTTACAGTCAATCCATCCCTGTGAACAAACAGTCCTGGAGTATAATTCGTCTCACTGTAAGTAGGAACTGTTTTTGTAATGTTTAGCTTTTCAGAAATGTTTTTTGTATATGTACTACTCTACATTCAATAGAGAGCTGTTATACACACTTGTCTTGTGACATATCTTTCTAGTTTAGCATGCTATACTACTATATAGAGTATATTATATATAAACGCTGCCCTCTGAGTTTTTAGTCGATCTGCAGTCAATAAAGACTCAAGCAACCTGCCAACATTAGAAAAAGCTCAGAATGTAGCAGCTAAAAAATTAATTGACTAACTCACTTAGAAAGCAAAATTTGCACATTTAACAAGATTCACATTTAACAAGTAAATGTTCTAGAAAAGTTTTTTTTTTTTAAGTTTACAAATTAAACAAATTTCAGTCTACTCTGTCACACAATTTTAGAAGACTTGGAATTCAGTTCATAAGTTATATGTACTGTACTATTTTTGTGGAGCTTGACAGTGAGAATCATTATCCACTTTTGTTATATGGAAAAGAACAGCATGTACATTAAGCTAAACATCTTTTGGGTTCCATTGAAGAAAAATTGTGATCTTTCATCTTCTCTGGATTAATTACGTATCACATCCCTCTTAATCTCTCACATGGCTGATTTACAACAGGCCCACAGATAGAGTAAATACTTCACGTTTGACAAACAATGTTCTGTGTATTCCCCAGTCAGAAGTGTCTCTTCTTCAGATGCTGTTAAACACACAGCTCGAGCCTCTGTGAGATAATGTGTAATTGTGAAGATCATTTCAAGATATCGTGAAACAGAAACACTGCAGTAAACAAGATTCCAAAACACAGAGAGGCCTCAGATCACAGACCACTAACAGTCTTGCTGATTCATGCTGCACATTTTTTTACTTCCCCCGCCCCGCAATCACAGAAGCAATTTTTTTCATGGTAGTCTAAATGACATCAAAAAACAAAACATTCTGTGGTTGGTTGCTTTTCTTCCTGTCTACGTAGGTGGTTCTTGGCAGAACAAGCAGCAGTGTAAATAACACTTTTTGCTGTTTAGTCAAATATTTCACAACATAAGACAGAGATCCTACCGGAGATTGGCATAAATATATCAAAATGTATTTAAAATAAAAATACAAAATACTGTGTGGAAAAATTTATTTAAATACAAATACAGTATTTTATACTTTGAAAATACACAAAATACATGTGAAATTGCCTATCCTGTCAGGTATCCATTAGGCTGAAATCTATCTGGACCTATTCTGAATGTAAAAAAAAAAGCTTAGAAACTCAACTTGAGTTTTAAGAAATACTATTTTTTTTAACTTACATTTGCATAGTTGGGTGAACATACTCTGATTTTGATAACCGATTTTTGTAAATGTTACATTACATGTGTGTGTTCATGAAGCACCATTTTGGGCTTTTTAAAGTTTAAAATGCTTACATTTACAAAATTGGCCAGCAACAGCAGAAATAATGAATAAAGTAATGGCCCATGTTTAATACAAATGTTAAGGTTAACAAACAAAGAAAAAAAAGGCTTAATGAATTTAAAAACAAACATCAAATAGTGTTATATACCTTTTTAGTGTTATGCATATGGTTACACGATATTTTCAGTGACGACTTGTTTTGATCTTACCTGTACTGTCACTATTCCTCTAGTGTGCTGGTTTTTACATTAGTCTTGTGATTTGATTCTTTTGTGTCGGTTTACGTAGTGTACTTTAACATTTTCACATGTGTCCTCCAAAATGACCCACAAACTATTCAGTTTATAGTTGAAGAAATTTGTTTATTCACAAACTTTTTACGAGACAAGTGTTTGACAAACTACTCAGCAAAATATTTCCTCTCACCGCTGCTTTCTCATGGTATCCCTTACGAAAATTACAAGAAAAAAAAAATGTCTCCAGGTTACGTATGTAACCATAGTTCCCCGAAGGGAACGAGACGCTGTATCGAAACACTTTGGGAATGCCCCGGCAAGACCACGTACTGACGCATGTATGAAATCATTCCAATAGAGTCGTCACAAGTGGGGTGACGTGAGCTACCAGGAAGTATAAAAGCACATCTGGCAAATGCACATGTTTGCTTCTGCGGAAGCGAGCGCCTGCAGGGATGCAGGGAGTACGGCAAGGAGACGACGCAGTGTCCATTCCCTTCGTGACGCAGTGTTACAGACGTAACATGGAGACGTTCCCCTTCAGGAACTCAAGCTGCTTAGAAACTCTTTGGGAACGAGAATACCCACTGCGCCATACGAGCAAGTCCCTGTCAAGTGTGTAGCTGGTGAGCAAGACTAGTGAGAACCTGGGACCCTGGAGTAGATGTAAAATCCAAATTTTAAAATCTGATATGTGTGCGGAGAGGACCAGCCAACCGCAGCACAAATATCTTAAAGGGCCACGCCCACTATTAGGGACCTCCGGCCGTTGGGTATGCTTTGCCATACTCCTAGTCAAGTGCGCTCTGACCCCGACGGGTGACTGGAGGCCAGAGGACTCGTTGGCTAGTGTGATGGTCTCGACCACCCACCTACTCATAGTTTGCTTGGTCGCAGGAGCCCCTTTCTTAGGCATACCAAAGCAAACGAATTACTGATCTGCCTTACACCACTGGGCAGCTCTGTGAACGTAAGCGTCCTCGCGTGCTCGCACTGGACAAAGAAGATTGAGTCTTTCCTAGCCTGCTTCATGGAAGGGAGGAGGACAAAATGCTTGCAGCCCTACAGGACCTGGAGAAGAAGTGGGCACCTTAGGGACATACCCGGGTCTCGGGTAAAGGAATGCCCTAGCCATGCCCGGGGCAAACTCCAGGCATGACACAGCGAGTGCCTGGAGGTCCCCTATCCTCTTCAGTGAGGATATGGCGAGTAAGAAGATCATCTTAGGCATGAGGAGCTTGTCAGAGATATCTTCAACTGGTTCGAAAGAAGCATTGCACAAAGCCTCAAGAACCACTGCCAGGTCCCATGAGGGCACCTTGGTGCGCTGTACTGGCCTTAGCCTCCAAGTGCCACGGAGGAAACGTGTAAATAACGGGTGTCTTCCCAATGACTGGCCATCTAGAAGGGCATGGTAAGCAGCTATGGCCGCCATGTATACCTTCAGAGTGGAGGTAGATAACCCTGCGGAGAATCGCTCCTGCAGGAACTCCAGAACTGTACCAACCGGTCAGTTAGCTGGGTCGAGCTGGCGGTCTTCTGCACCAAGAAGTGAAAAGTTTCCACATCAAGGTATACAATGTAGCAAATTAGCTCAAAAGGGAAATGTATATAAATAATTACAGTTAATTATGATTCATTACAATTATTTATATCAGCTGCCAGTAGTAACTGTAGCAGAATTAAATTGCCATCAACCAATCTGTTCGTCCAGCGAACATTCAGTGTAAGTTCATATCAACTCTAGGAAAGAATATTTCCGTGGCTACAGAAAATACTTTCATATAGTATTAATGCATTAGAGCATGTAGCTAGATCGGAATTGTAAAGGGACATTAATTTGCAAGGCATAATCAGAAACTCATGTAATTTGTGCACAAGAGTTTTATTAACTAAACACTAACACAAACTAGTCTAACAAACAAACACAGAAACATACTGTCACGAATCCGGTCCATGAACTTCCGTCGGCTAACCATCAGAGGTCACCCTTCCCATTTTCATTGACTCTCGCACTCACACTGTTGCATATCATTCCGGACTACATATCCCATCATTCACAGCACTGATTGCACACAGCTGGTTCACTAATTGCACAACACTGATTGCACCCAGCTGTTTCATATCACTCCCTCACTATTTTACACTCACTCTGATCCCTTCTCACCGCCGAGTATTGTTTAGCGCTTATCTTTGGATAGCTACACTACAGAGCCCCGTTAGCCTCCTAGCCTAGTTTTGCCTTGCCTTGTCTGTTTTCTCCAGTTTTGATCTTCACCTGTTTTTCCTGGATTTCTCCCTTTAGTCTTGACCCTGTGATTCTGTCTGCCGATCGTCGACCTGTGCTAGCCTTAGGACTATTCTTGTGTTTTTGCCCGTCATATACCTGTTTGCCATTGTTCGATCCTGCCTGTGTTTCTGACCTCCTCTGTTTTAAATAAAGCTTTGCTTATGGATCCGCACGTCTCACGTCTTGTCAGCCCTGTCACAGAATACTCTGCCAACCAAGGATCCAGCGGCTTTTCATGTGGACATTGGCCAGGTATTTGCGAGACTGTTGTTAGCCCTCGAGCAGGGTTGGCGAGCGCTTGAGGATTATGTGCAGGAGTATTTGGATCTTGCATATTTTTCTGATCTGCCTGACTATGTGCTCATAGACTTTTTTTGTGAGGGCATTAACCAGCCGCTCAAATCGCGACTAATACTTGAGAGTCCCCGTTCATCTCTAAGTGATTTTATGGACTATGCTCTATTATCTGTTGGTTCAGCGTTCACTGTGGGTATCACGGAGGAACACGACCCCGCACTCACTCGTGTGATGGCGGCCGCGCTAGAGCACGCTCACAAAATGGCGGACACTGCAGCGCTCAGTCAATTCAAGTCACCGTTGATCTTCACGAGTCGGTTCAAATCACAGTTGATCTTCACGAGTCGGGTCGGGTCACCGTTGATCTTCACGAGTCGAGTCAAATCACAGTTGACGTCATGGGGCAAATACTTCACAGTTTATGATCATGAGTCTAGTCAAGTCACGGTTGATCTTCCTGAGTCGAGTCTAGTCGCAGTTGATCGTCATGAGTCCGGTCAGGTTACAATTCATTATCATGAGCCAGGTCAAGTCACAGCTGATCTTCACGAGCCGAGTCAAGTCACAGCTGATCTTCACGAGTCAAATCAAGTCACAGTTTAAGATCATGAGTCTAGTCAAGACACAGCTGATAGTTATGAGTCAGGTCAAGTCATAGTTCATTTTCATGAGTCTAGTCAAGTCACAGTTGATCTTCATGGGGCAAATCAGGTCACAGTTTATGATCATGAGTCTAGTCAAGTCACAGCTGATCTTCACGAGTCTTGTCCAGTCACAGTTGATGGTTATGAGTCTAGTCAAGTTACAATTCCTTATCATGAGTCAAGTCTAGTCACAGATGTTCTTCCTGAGTTCAGTCAAGCCACAGCTAATCTTCCTGAGTCAAGTCTAGTCACCGCTGATCTTCCTGAGTCCTGTCTAGTCACAGTTGATCTTCCTGAGTTGAGTCTATTCACAGTTGATCGTCATGAGTCAAGTTTAGTCACAACTGATCGTCATGAGGCAACTCAGCGTCACCGTTGATCTTCCTCAGTCAAGTCTAGTAACCGCTGATCTTCCTGAGTCGAGTTTATTCACAGTTGATCATAATGAGTCAAGTCAAGCTACAGTTCATTATCATGAGTCAAGTCATGTCACTGCTAATCTTCAGGATCAGTCAAGTTGCAGCTGAATATTCATCATTAATCAGTCAAGTCACAGCTGATCTTTCAGGATCAAGTCAGTCACAGCTGAATCTTCATGAGTCAGTCAAGTTCACAGCTGATCTTCATGAGTCAAGTCAAGTCTCAGCTGTTCTTCGTGAGTCAGGTCAAGTCACAGTTCATTTTTATGAGTCTAGTCAAGTCACAGCTGCTCGTCATGAATCAAGTCAAGTCACAACTGATCTTCATGAGTCCAGTCAAGTCATCCAGTCTGGTCTGCCGATCCTCAATCATTTCTCAGCTGTTCATCCAGCCCCCGGGCGCGTCCTCAGCTGTTCGGTCAAGAGTCACGTCACGTTCAACACGCGCTGACCTTCTAGAGTCTCGACAACCCTCAGGCTGGTCCCAGATTCACGTCGTCATCGCCAGCATCACTAGAGTCATGTCCCGAGATCCTTTGCTGTTGCCACAGCCCAGATTGTCGGGGTCTGTCCGTCGATAGTCCTTCTGGTTTCCAGTGTGAGGGATGCACCGCTGGTTTCTGCACGCGCAGCTGGTATCCCCAAACCCACTCATTTTAGCCCTCCTGTTCCTGAACTCATTGCCCTGTCTGCAGCACTTCCCATATGGGGGGTTGCTTTATGGTTTATCTGGGCCGCTTACTCCACCTCCGATTTGCTAGAGGCAGCAGCACCGGGTACAACATCTCCAGAGTTGGCGGCTTACGCTGCAGAACCTCCCGATGTAGCGGTGTCCACTGCTGTGCTCCCGGAGGCCATGGTGTCCACTGTAGTCTCTTCAAAGGTGGCGGCGCAGGCTGCAGAACCTCCCGAGATGGCGACACTTGCCTCCGTTCCTTGCGTGGTGGTGGGCGCCCAGCAACAACACATTTCTGCCTGTTCTTGTTCCGGCCAAGGGCCGTCTGTGAACTCTCTGCCTGTCCTGTTCCGGCGAAGGAGGCTGTCTATGAACTCTCTGCTTGTCCTGTTCGGCCCAGGAGGCCGTCTAATGAATCTCTGCTGGCCGTCCTTTTTTCCGCCAGGAGGCGTCCTATGAACTCTCTTCTTGTCCTGTTCCGGCCAAGGAGGCCGTTTGCGAGCTCCCTGCTCATCCTGTCACTGCTATGGAGGCCGTTTGCGAGCTCCCTGTTCGTCCTGTCACAGCTATAGTGGCCGTTTGCGAACTCCCTGCTTGTCTTGTCACGGCTATGGAGGCCGTTTGTGAGCTCCCTGCTCGTCCGGTCACGGCTATGGAGGCCGTCGGGTAATCCTCATCCTGTCCTGTCACGTTTATGGAGGCCATTTGTGAACTTTTGTGTTGTCCCGACCCAGCCAGGAAGGCTACCCCTGAACGCTCAGTCTTGTCTATCAACCACAATGTTCTGTCTCTGTTGTCTGTCTCTACTCTCTCGTTGTTACATTCTCCGCCATGGTCTCCTGATCGGTGTGGTTCACCAAGGGGGTTTTCTGTTCCTTTGGCTCCGCCCTGTTGGTCTGTCTGGCTCTGTGTTCCTCTGCTCTGCCCGGGTGCCCTCCGCTCCGGCCGTGGGGTTCCTCTGCGCCGCCATGGTGGTCTCCTGTCCGTGCTTTGGTGAGTCCGTCTGCTCCTCCGTGGTGGTGTTCTGTCCTGCTCTGGTGGTCTTCTGCTCCGCTGTGGTGGTCTTCTGTCTTGCTCTGGTGGTCTTCTGCTCCGCCAGGGGGATCTTCGGTGCCGTCTGTTCTGCTGTGGTGGTCTTCACCTCCACCTGTGCTGCCGGCTCCGCCCTGACTCTCTGCTCCTTGTCCCCTGCTCAGTGTGCCCGGTCTCGGTCCACTTCCATGTACCACTCCATCCCTCCCCCCTGTTTCCGCCTCACTCCACCGGCCCTCCGAATCATAAATGGTTTTGATCGTCTGGAAGCCACCCGTGGGGGGGGCTCTTGTCACTGAACTCACGGTCCAGTGAACTCCGTCGGCTAACCCTCATAGTTCCCCTTCCCCATTTTCATTACTCTCGCACTCACACTGTTGCTATCTCCCTGAACTACATATTCCATCATTCCAGCACTGATGCACACAGCTGTTCACTAATGTGCACACACTGTTTGCACCCAGCTGTTTCATATCACTCCTCACTATTTTTACACTCACTCACTCTGATCCCTTCCCTGGGCCGAGTATTGTTTAGCACTTATCGTCGGATAGCTACACTACAGACTGTCACCGTTAGCCTCCTAGCCTAGTTTTGCCTTGCCTTGTCTGTTTTCTCTCCGGTTTTGATCTTCGCCTGTTTTCCTGGATTTCTCCCTTTAGTCTTAACCCTGTGACTCTGTCTGCCAATCGTCGACCCACGCTAGCTCTAGGATTATTCTTGTGTCTTGCCCTCCATATACCTGTTTGCCATTGTTCGATCCTGCCTGTGTTTCTGACCTCCTCTGCTTTAAATAAAGCTTTGCTTATGGATCCGCACATCTCACATCTTGTCAGCTCCGTCACACATACATACACTCACGTGTGCATACAAAAGGGGAGCTAAAGTGGATGAATGAAGCCATTAGAGAAACCAGAGAATGCAGTTATGGAAAATGAGTCAGAACCACCTGAGTAAAAAAACCATCAGTCCCGTTTTGCAACGGGGTCTACCTTGGTCGTTGAACGAGTAACAGTAATGGTATACAAAATGACCTGAGGATATGCGTGTTCATTCATAAAAAGGTTTTCATATGAATTAATTAGAGAAGAGTTCATTTTGCTGTGCATTAGGTGTCTTTCCTATGGAAAATGTAGTGAGAGGGAGAACTCTCAACATGCCATTAGGTCATAAAGTTTATCTGGTCTAGTAAAGGTGTCATGGTTGCCATGGTATCCAGGGTCCTGTGCCTCGTTCACAGACATCTTGGTACCCAGTATGTTTATTGGGTGAGGGGTCTGTGAATGTTTGTTAACCCTCTAAGCGTCAAAGTCGCAAAATTGTGACAAGACGTCATACTTAATAAAATAGGCTGTAGATCCTAATATGGTGTAATATCTCATTTGTATTCCCTACCACTAGATGGCAGATATGTAGTACTTCGATTATAGACCAAAATGACGTCATGTTCCTATTCAAAGTGTTCCAGCAAATAGCAGAGTAAGTGAGCTATTGTGTTATTGATGCGAGTAAATTTTGAGATTTGTGAGAGAAAATCGCCAAATGGCTAGTAAAAAGTTGTACCGTGAGGATGTGTTGCAAATGTTATTCGCTGATTCTGACTCTGAAGGGGAATATTTGCCTTTTGGAAATGATGATCAGTCGACTAATGGTCGCGCTTCTCCCAGTACAAAAAGCGCAATGGTGCCTCCATGCAAGACGAGAGTGTTCACGAAGCTGGTAGGGAACGTCAGAGTGAGTCATTGTTACGGTGTGAGGGCGCCTTTGCCCAATGGGGATGGGGGTGGCAGGGGAGAACGTGGTCGTAGTGTCCATAGGAGAGCTGTTGCTAGAGGCAGCAGGGGAAGGAGAAATAGGGCTGAAAGTAGCACTAGCTGCCCCCAAAGAGGTGGGAGTGGACGTGCTGTGTGTGGGAGAGCCGGGAGACATGGTAGAGGCAGCAGGGGTGATCTGGATCTAAATAGGGCTGGAAATAGCGATGACAATGGTGGCTGGGTTTTTTGTAGAAATTAAGAAGTGTATCAGGACTTGATCAAACGCTTTGATGAGCCTGTTGGTAATTTAGTACTTTCTCTTTTTTTATTGTTGGTTTCCTCTTTTCTGATCATTTTGAATGAGGATAAAAAGACAAAAAAACTAAAACATGCAAATAAGTTCAAACATCCATTCATTATTTCCTAAATATTACTGATCAAAAAGTAGGCTACTGTTCACATGCGTTTTACTACTATATAGTATAACAATATAGTAACAATTTAGCACTTTCTCCTGTTTATTGTTGGTTTCCTCTTTTCTGATCATTTGGAATGAGCATAAAAAGATTTTTTTTAAAACATGCAAATAAGTTCAAACATCAATTCAATATCTACTATTTCCTGAATATTACGAAATTCAAGATGGCCGCCTCTGATGACGTCATAATATGTAAATTAAACGAGTATATTTACACCCCACATAAACTTTCGGTCATGTCCAACATTTTTCTAATTTACAGTAGATCTCTATCTTTAAGCCCTTTCAAGACACAAGCTTTTGAAATCTTGATGTCAAAATCCAGCATGATGTTAGAGTAATTCGGCACAGTGGGGCTGAAGAGTCGGTGACAATCGGTTTCCTTCTTCTCCCACAATCTTGATACCTTAGCATGGAGATCAGTGAAAAACAGAAGGCCCCGTCATGAAGGCTGTGATTTTGGTCTTATTAACGGTCCTGTTTCTCGGCTGGCCAATCGATATTTAATTTGGCTATATATCCCTCCGCTAAATCCCCTTGTGATCCCCACGATCCCCACGCTGTGCCTCGGCAGCAGTGTGGCTGGACCCAGCAGGATCATGAACCTGGCCGCTTTCATCAAAGTCGGACAGGCGGGAGTGGAGCACACGGAGCGGGAGAAGCTCACAATCATGACAGTCAGCCCCCTCGAGAGCTGACCGTGCATGTGCCACTCCCAAACAGATGATGCACAAATCGTGTGTATCCTCACCCGAGATTTAACGTGGGCAGGGAGGAACACACAACTTGAAATGCCGTCCGCTCGCCACAGATTTTGCCTTTGACTTTGGCATATTTACTTTCACTTCTTATTTGATATTGACTGAGTGCTTCGTTCACATACACACACACACATACAAAGACGCGCTTGCTGAAGAGCAGAAGCTAACATGTGTGTTTGCCAGATGCGCTTTTATACTTCCTGGTTGCTCACGTCACCCGCTCGTGACGTCTCGCTTCTCTATTGGACTGATTTCATACATACTTCAGTACATGGTCTTGCCGGGGCGTTCCCAAAGCGTTTCGTACAATGCTCTGCGTTCCTGATGGAAATCGTGGTCTACCATCATCTAGTTTACTATTCACTCGATGGGGTAGACCTGAAAATTAACCATGGTTTTTGCTATACTACATATCTTTTAACCATGGTATTTGTAGAAAATCTGTGGTTATACAAATTGTCAATACGCCAAAAAACATGGTTACTATGCTTTGACTCATGATTAGAAGCATGGGTAATTTTCATAAGGGTTGGAGAACAATTACTCCGTGTCGCCCCCTGTCATTTCACAAAATTATACAATGGGAGCGTGTCAAGTATAAAAGCCTTGTCCGTTCAGCAGCGCATGCAGTCAGCAGGTTTGCGGCGCAGAGACAGGCGAGAGTATAAACAAGGCTTCAACTGCACAGAACGCTTCCACTACAAGAGAAATTATTAATTTGTTCATGCTTCTTTTTCCACTCCACCGTTCCAATAATTTCTGCCCACTAAAAGCTATCTCGGCTACGCAAACTTTTTGGGGGACAAGTATCTTACCAACTATTCAAACGATCTGGGCGTAACACTATTTTTCCCCTTTTTTATTCTTTCATGTTAACTGATGGCAAATCTGAATGATGCACTAATGTCTTTCAACCTAAAATCGAACAATGTAAATTTGACATCGAATCCTCAGCTTATTTTATTCCAGAAACGTCGCTCACCCAATGCTGAATGGAATTGTACAGCTACAGCTCATGTGTTGGAAGGAGGGTTAGTCCCTAACATAATTCGATGCATGTAAATCAGCTACCATGATCAAAAAGGGCTACATTTGGAGTTTTTTTTTTCTTCAATTATGCTTTCAAAATACAAAATAGTATTTTGTATTTCAAATACGTACTTTAAATTAATTTATCTGAAATACTGCCCATCCCTGGATCCTACCAAGGACAATCTTTTTGAGGGAGCTTCTAAATGTTATGAAGCACCATCTGAATATGGTTGGTCATTTACTCTCATTCGACTGTCATTTATCTGACTGTCACATGACTTTATCATGCAGCACAGCTGGTAGTAATTGGCACTATGTCTGAACTGCCCAATTAGGGGAAGCAGGAGAGGTCTAGTATGGAATTTATTTTGATTTCCTCGTTTCCCTCCCATTCAAGAATCCATCAAATTTGAATGACCCTTTCAATCATTGCTGCACTGAATATGTACATGATGGAGCACACAGCATTTTAAAGTCCCATTTTATGACCGTTGTAGCTGTAATTCTCTCCACTCATTATTTATTTTGCATTACTTTATGTATTGTTCTCCTTTTTCAGCATATCCTTCCAAAGTGGTTAAGGCTGTCACAGGGGAATGCAGTGAAGGTGGTGCTCACCTCACAGTTTAAGGGACAGATGTTACCATGATTACAATCAAGGATTCCTTTGTATTTGTTTTTAATTCCTGTAAGCATTATAATAATTAATTATAATGAAAATAGTATTTTATTGATATATGTTTGCTTTAAATCTGTATTCAATTGAATTCCCATCATTCCCCCAACTGGTTTTAAAAAAACATACCCTCTGTGTGTTAATAAAAATGAGTTAATAAAACTGCCACCAATATTTATCATAAATTTTTTTTCTCTTTAACATAACTGATCTGCCGCCTCTCTGACAAGACACACTGCTGCAAATTTTTCACATGATACAACAGCCATTCATAATAAAAGTCTTCATATTTTCACCATATAATAATTCTATTAGGATATGAACAGCTTCATGCATTAACCCAACATTCACCTCATTGAAAAATGACTTCACTGATTATTATTGTAGTTGTAACATGTAGCTCTTGTAGTTACACAAGCCTGTTCAGGTTTTTTAGCTAAAAAAAACAGGATCATTAATAAATAATTTTAAAATGTGTATTGCACATTTTGTTGTTTAAAAGCAAGATTTTTGGGTTTAGTAGTAGAGTTTTCAGTTAGTAAGAAAGGGTAACAACTTGTCTTATTATTATTTTTTTAAGTTAGGTTATAGTAGTTATATAAAACCTTGTTCACACTACATGACTTAAAATGTTGGCAGATCGCTGTGCTGTTCAGACTACATGACTTCTTGGCTGTCTTGAAGTCGTTGTGGTGTTCACACTACGCGACACTACGTAAATGATCCGCAACAGTGGGTCACACACTACACGAGCTGAGAACAACTCTGTCACCCAACAACTCTATCCCGTCCCCAAACCACGTTTTGTCATGAAAACACATGCGAGAAGTTGAATGGGAATGACACGAAACAACAAGTGAAACAGGACTTGTTTATTTGAAAATGAACATAGGGAAGAAATTAGTGCTGCAAGCTGTTTGCGTGATGAAAAAATTAGCTCCATTTCTTGTCCAAACTTTTCTTAAATCCGTCTTGCTGCTGCTGTTTTTCTTCCACTGACCTCAACTCATGCCTTGCTCTCTCATTGGCTGTAGCTCATCGCAACACCTGCCACCACGTGATGTTGAGTCAGCCGACTGGTCCAGATATTTAGCATGCTAGATATTCGTTTGGCGTCTACTATATTCGTCGCGGATGCATCAGCGAGCCTCTTTGATGTGTCGTTCAGTAGTTCACACATAAAGATTGCCGAGCGCTGATCACCCACTGATTTTCCCCCTGTCGGCGAGCTCGTTAACTTGCAAATCGGTCTTAAGTCGGGCTTAAAATCCTGTAGTGTGAACTAGGCATAAGCAATTAACATTGCAACTAAACCACTAATGATTGAAAGGGCAGGTTTGACATTTTGATAGCTTCTTTTGCGATGTGATAGTTGAAAAATATACTCTGGAGTGACATGAGGACTGGTGATGAAAGAATGTTCAGTTTAAAACAAATTATTTGTGGAAGGTGCACGCACACACACACATTCAAAATGTAATGGGCATTCCCCTTTTGGTAGATAATGTTAAATCTGAACGAAAAAAATAAAACAGTTGAGAAACTGCTGCACATGGTTCTTGATCAGAACACTGCATTATCCTTGTGTCAGTGAATCACATTCACATTCTAATAGAATAGCACTGGTGACTTTTATGGGTGATGTCAGTTAAGAGACCTGGAGCATTTCTTGTCAGCACTTCCAGAGGTGAATCTTCTAGCTTTCAGAGCTCAATCTCTCATCCACAAAAATCAAAGTGCTGAGGGTAGAAGAGATGCTAAAATTAGAATTCAACATAGGCTTGACAGTGAAAATGTCAGTTTCACACTTCAAGTAAATCTGGCGTGTCTTTGGTGATACCTGGATTTGTGTGCTCAGCATTTTGATTTAAAGTCTATTAACACCAAATGTGAAACAATAATGTAACATGAATTGCAGACAAAAGGTCTATGGACATGAAGAACAAAACTAATTACAACAGATGAAGCATAGATGTTTTCACTTAAAGCTTTACAACGTGAAATTAATTAAATATATTTAACACATTTCACTAATTTAGCATTAAACTGTTGAATACTATTGCAACAGTTTAATGCTAAATTAGTGAAATGTATTATTTAATTTTTGCAGACTTACAGTACTTCAAGTGTGCACTGGAAACCCTGTTTCTAGGCTTAAGCCCTATTTGGATGATAATTGTTTCTCAGGGGTATGTAAGGGATTTTCACCATTTACAGGGAGTAGACAGTGATTTTATTGCCGTCCGAATCCAGAATGTCTGTTGACAAGCCGTGACGTGTCAAGGCAAAGCTATGCCAAGGTTGTAAGCTTCCCAAAGCCCCAGCGCAAATTCACTGACCTTGGTACCTAAGGCGACAAAATGGGGAGTACATCGCTGCAGGAGAAGGCCATGCTGCTGTTCCATCCACAAAAATTTTTTTTGAAGGGATTTCAACCTTCAGTGAAAGACAGCTTCAATTCTTCCCTATTTGTTCTTTCAACCTGGCAGAACAATGGAGAAGCGAGCATTCAGGAAAAGGTCTCTACGCATCCTACCCGTAGGGAGGTAACGTGTGGAGATACTGATATGGACTGATATGGGGGTAG
Source organism: Sinocyclocheilus anophthalmus (assembly GCA_018155175.1). Classification (NCBI taxonomy): domain Eukaryota; kingdom Metazoa; phylum Chordata; class Actinopteri; order Cypriniformes; family Cyprinidae; genus Sinocyclocheilus; species Sinocyclocheilus anophthalmus. Next base: position 96,405 of record JADLZN010002636.1, read on the forward strand.
TACTACCTATGGAATGAGTCTCTGAGGCAGGTCCTACCTTGGAGTAGGGATGGAACAACTGCCAGAAGAGACTGACAAAGCGGGTCTTTCAAGGGAAGACATGGGTTTACCAAGAGGGAAACCTTAGCATGGATAAATACACATATGGGATTACCTGCAGGGAATCAAGCCATATGGACACCTAGCCCAATACAGGGGCTGATCGGGATTCCGGGGATGCTAACACCAGTACTGGGCCTGGCGTCAGACTGCTCTGCAAAATCTGACTGGATGCTGGAGGATGCTCGACCAGGGTTTGCTGACTGGGGAACTCTACTGGGATAAGCAAAGTGCTCACATTCCCGTGTGAGGGGTGAGAGGAACACCAATTAGTGAACAGACTCCACGTCAAAGCATAGGCTGACCTAGTAAAGGGAGCTCTAGCCTGAGTGATAGTGTCTCCCCCGCCGGGAAGATATTTATTATTATTATTGAGCCGTAGCAGCGCTTTATCCAAATCGACGTACAACTGAGGAGGGAAGCATCCAAACAGCAACATAAAAAGAGCAATGATATGCAAGTTCTGTAACAAGTCTCATTTAGCTTAACGCAGTACACGTAGCAAAGGTTTTTTCTTTTAAATAATAAATAAAAAGAAAACCGATAGAATAGAAAAAGAATTGAGCAAGCTAGTGTTAGAGGTCTTTTTTGTTAATTGTATAATAAATGAAAAGAAAACAGATAGAATACAAAAAGATTAGAAAGCTAGTGTTTTTAAAGTTTTTTTAAAGAAAACAAGCATTTAGTAAATAGATTGCAAGTCTAAAAGGGACAAGTGTTTAGTTGTTTGTTTTTTAAGAATAGAATTAGAATAGACAGTGCTAAAGTTAGAAGGTCAAATAAAGATGGAAAGGATGTGTTTTTAGCCGATTCTTGAAGAAGGCTAAGGACTCGGACTGAGTTGGGCAGGTCATTCCACCAGAAGGGGAACATTTAATTTAAAAGTCTGTAAAAGTGATTTTGTGCTTCTTTGTGATGGCACAATAAAGCGACGTTCACTTGCAGAACGCAAGCTTCTAGAGGGCACGTCATTCTGAAGTAATGAATTTAGGTAAATTGGTGCAGAGCCAGCGGTGGTTTTGTAAGCAAACATCAATGCCTTGAATTTAATGCGAGCAGTATTGGTAGCCAGTGCAATTTGATGAACAGAGGTGTGACATGCGTTCTTTTTGGTTCATTAAATATTAATCTTGCAGCGGCATTTTGGATGAATTGTAAAGGTTTGATAGAACTGGCTGGAAGACCTGCCAATGAGCATTGCAATAGTTCAGCCTGGATCACAACAAGAGCTTGAACAAGCAGTTGTGAAGCATGTTCCGAAAGAAAGGGCCTGATCTTCTTGATGTTGAATAAAGCAAATCTGACAGAAAATCGGACAGTATTAGCAATGTGGTCTGAGAAATTCAGATTATCATCAATCACAACTCCAAGGTTACTAGCTGTTTTTGAAGGAGTTATGGTAGATGTGCCTAACTGGATGGTGAAATTATAATGAAACGATGGGTTTGCTGGAACCACAAACAGTTCAGTCTTGGCAAGGTTGAGTTGAAGGTGATGGTCCATCCAGCAAGAAATGTCTGTTAGACAAGCTGAGGTGCAAGCAGCTATCGTCGGATCATCAGGATGGAATGAGAGGTAGGGTTGAGTGTCATCAGCATAGCAGTGAAATTAAAAGCCATGTTTCTTAATGACAGAAACTAGTGATGCCATGTAGACAGAGAAGAAAAGTGGTCCAAGAACTGAGCCCTGAGTCACCCCAGTAGTTAGATGTTGCGGGACAGCGGACAGATCCAGCAAGTTAAGTATTGAAGATTTGGAATCCGCTATTGCCAGTCTTAGGGCTTCAACAACTGAAAGCAAAGCAGTCTCGGTCGAATGTCCACTTCTAAAGCCAGATTGGTTGCTGTCCAGGAGATTGTTCTGTGTGAGAAAGGCAGAGACTTGGTTGAAAACAACTCGTTCAAGTGTTTTTGCAATAAAAGGAAGAAGGGAAACCGGTCTGTAGTTCCTAAAAGAGAGGGTTAAGGGTGGGGTTATAAAAGTGGGTTTTTTTTTTTTTTTTTTTTTTTTTTGTTTTTTTATTTGTTTTTTTTTTTTTGTTTGTTTTGTTTTTGTTTTTTTTTGTTTTTTTTTGGTTTGTTTTATTTTTATTTTGTTTTGTTTTTTTTGTTTTTTTTTTGTTTTTATTTTTTTATTTTTTTTATTATTATTTATTTTTTTTTTTTTTTTTTTTTTTTTTGTTCGTTTTTTTTTTTTTTTTTGTTTTTTCGTTTTTTTTGTTTTTTTTGTTTTTTTTTTCTCTCCTTTTTCTTATTTTATTGTTTTTTTCTTATTTTTGTTTTTCTACTCATTTTATTGTATTTTATTTTCTTATTGTTTTAGTATCAGTTGCCTTTTCCCCCCCTCACGCTCTCGGCATTATTTTTTTAATTTCTTTATTTTTGCTTTTTTATTTTTCACTTTTCTTTATACGAGTCTGTTTAAATGTTGAGGGAAAAACACGAGTGTGAAGGGATATGTTAATGATGTGAGTGAGTGCAGGTATAACTGAAGAAGAAATGGCCTGAAGGAGGTGAGTGGGGATAGGATCAAGTGGACAAGTAGTAGGTTGATTAGAAAGGATGAGTTTGGAGACATCTGTCTCAGAGAGTAAAGAGAAGGATGTGAATGAGTTTATGTTTGCTGGTAAGATGTGCTTGACCGATTGTGGTGTGGAAAATTGTGCACTGCGTTTTTTTAATTTTTTTTTTTTTTGGCTTTACTGAAGAACGTGGCAAAGTCGTCAGCTATTAGAGTTGATGCAGGAGGGGGAGGAGGAGGATAAAGGAGCTAGGGAAAGGTTTTAAAGAGCATGCGAGAGTTAGACGAATTGTTAATTTTGTTGTGGTAGTATGTAATTTTAGCAGTGGAGACATTAGCAGAGAAGGAAGATAGTTCACTAGTTCGCGTCCCATCCAGGGACCACACATGGAGTTTCCACAGGTCCGGACGTGGGTGTCAGAGGGTGCCCCGTCTCTGAGAAAGAAGGTCCTTCCTCAGGGGGATGCACTAGGGAGGGGCTGTAGCGAGGAGCATGAGTCTGAAAACCGTCGGGTAGGGACAATTAAGGCGCAACAGACCTGTTTCTTTCTCCCTGACCTTGCACAGTGTCTGTGTGAGAAGGCTTACTGGGGGAAATGCATACTTGCATAGAGCCCGGGGCCAGCTGTGTGCCAGTGCATCCATGCCCAGGGGGGCCTCGGTCAGGGAGTAATACATCTGGCAGTGGGAGGACTCGTGGGAAGCAGACAGGTCCACCTGAGCTTCCCCGAATCGACTCCAAATCAGCTGGACCACCTGGGGATGAAGTCGCCATTCTCTGGAGAAAGTGAGCTTGATCAGCCACACAATTGAACTCCCCCAGAATGTGGATGGAGCGCAGTGAATTGAGCTCTCGAGGGAGCTGACTGCCCGCATTGCGAGCGTTTGTTACTGCATATGCTTCGCTCTCGGAAGGCTCTCTTTGAGGAGGGAGCCTTCACCAGTGTTCCTCGTGGTGCCGGCCCCACTGTCGCTGAGGCGGAGCGGCGGCTGCACTCGTGGGGTTCGCATATGGATCTGGTGGAGGGATTGGAGATGGGCGACTCCCTATCTTCTTCCTCACCCACCAGATCCAGTGCCCGCTCTCTGGGATCGGAAGCCCGCACTGCAGTTTCTTCCCCCCGGGGAGAGGGCTCGACGCTCTCCACATCAACCTCTTCGAAGGAAGACAGGCGGAGCGTCGAGCCCTCTCCCCGGGGGGAAGAACCGCAGGGATGGCTCGCAGTTGCACAAGCACCAGTTGCACAAGCATATTATGTCTAATATTATAATGAGCAGCATTATTGGGGAGTGGAGCTCGCGGTCAGCTTTCGAGGGGGTTGATTGTGCTTTTCCTGCTGCAAAACGCTCCGCTCTAGCCGGGCACGTTCTGAGGAGTGTGTCCGTGCCTGTGATCTTGCTGTTGCGGTCCCGCTACTGCTGAGGCACGGCGGCGATTGAGATTGCGGGGATCGCACATGATCTGGCAGACGGGCTGGAGACGGGCTCTCCCTATCTCCACACGCATTCCCTAGATCTAGTGCTCTCTTTCATGGTTCGGAACCCTGCGCTGAGGTTTCTTCCCCCTCTGAGTGAGAGCTCGCTGCTGCAGCTATCTTTCTCCGAGGAGACTGATATTGTTTGTATAACCGAGCGGCTTGCGCTGCCGAGGCAACGCGTGCATTACATCATTCTCGTTTATTTATATGAATCTTATCACATCAGATCGTGTTTACTTGTCTGGTTGTTTGGCTCCATTTTATTCTGAGGAATTAAATTAAGTATTTCACCAGACTATGAGAAATTAGATATATACAGGAGCTCTTCTCTCTTCCTCTGAGGTGCGGGAGCAGCCCCAACCAACTGTGTTCCAGCTCCTCGGGCCGAAGACTTCTAGCGGACGGCGGATCTGAGGACCGTCATTCTTGCTGGATAGTCTTCGACTAAAACGTCCTAACGCCTAAGGCCTATAGGACTTCTGAGGGCCGGCCCCCTCTGGGGAAGAGCGGCGTACACCTCATTATACAGTGCCCGTCTCTCCTCAGTGCCCTCAGGAGATCGATCTGCCAACCCTGCCACCTACGGTGCATCAGGGCGCAGCGGTCTCCGTCGAGCACTTCTCTCAGTCACCACCAGGAAACATAGCGGTACTAAGAGGCTCGCTACCTCTTCTGAGGTTTCTAGAGCAGCTAGTTCGGCTGTTCCCTGCCGTTCCGCCGCTCGGGCACTTCTTTTTCTTCTTTTGACCTAGAACCCTAGTGCACCAGAGGCCAGTCTCGCGAGACTGGTTCCCTTAGTAGATCACCTGGCGGTGTGGGAGCCCCCGCCAAGAGGTGCTAATGGCCCTGCCTTCCTAGGGGATGAACAGAGGTCTGAGGACCTCGTTTTTCAATATAGGAACTAAGCTAGAGATGCTCCTGAGCCATGGCTCAAGGACTTCGGAGGGAGGCCCACTGGGGAAGAGCGGTGTCACTCATTATATGTGCCGTCTCCTCAGTGCCTCAGGAGACGTTCGCCAACCAGCACTTATGATGCTAGGGCGTAGGGGCCTCATGCGAGAGCTTCTCTCAGTCACCGCCGGAAAGTAGTTGGGACTAAGAGGCTCGCTACCTTTAAGAGTTTATAGAGAGCTAGTCATTGGCATCCGGCCGGTTCGCCAATTCAGGGCCCAACTAGCTGCTTGATTAAACCAGAGGTCAATTTCGAGGCCTGTTCAACTGTAGTAGCCTTTCTTCTGAAAAAAATTTCTGCCAACTGTGTCTCAATGGGTCCGAACATGTAGAAAGAGGCTACTGAACCAGGTCGGTTTTCCGTCTACCCGTTATTGGGGTCATGCCCACAGGCTCTGGTTAGGAACAAAAACAACAGTCTCTGAGGAGAGGCCATTGAGGGGTCCCTCTCTCGACAGGAGTCTGGGGGATAATGCGGTGTCATCGTTCCAAGAGGATGGAAGTCCTGAGGTTGCTTTTGGGCGGCAAAAGCTACAGATATCCCTTCGGCCTTTCACTCTCACCCCGCACTTTCACAAAGGTTGTGGATGCTGCTCTGGCTCCTCTGTGACTCAGGGATTCTGCCTACTCAACCACATTGACACGTGGTTTAGAATTAGCTCATATGAGCAGATGGCGGTTCGGCACGAGATGGTGTGCTTGGACACAGTGAAAGAGCTGGGTTAAGATGAACACCAAGAAAGTGTGCTTTCTTTCCCCATAATACAACCAATTATCCGGGCGGGGCTTGGTGTGGGATTCGACCATGATGCAGGCACGTTTATCTCCTGCTCAGATCGAGTCGATACTCACGGCAGTCGTGGGAGTCAGAGAAGGCCGGTCACTCACTGTCAGTAGTTCCAGAAACTGCTGGGTCTGATGGCAGCTGCGTCCAACGTGGTTTTTGGCCTGCTGTACATGAGACCCCTATAGTTGTGGCTCAAGACCAAGGGGTTCTCCCAGAGGGGAAACCCACTTCGCAAGTTCAAGGTCACGCAGCGATGAATACAGTGAATTAGACATGTGGAGGACAACCTTGGTTCCTGTCTCACGCGGCACCGGTGCTGGGAGCTCTTGTAGCTAGCGCTATGTAGCAACGTCAAATCTCTTCACGGTGGGGATGGAATGATGAGTGGCAGCTCGGCCCGAGGTCTGTGGAGTGTGAGTCGCCGCGCACATGGAACATCAACTGCCTGGCATGATCTGGCTGGGTTTCTGAGCCTTGAAAGACTTTCTCCCGGCCGAGAGTCGCCATGGTTTCGGTTTTTTTTTGCGCACGGCAACACAGCGCGTGGTCGCTCTATATCAACACCCGGGAGGTCTGGTTCACGCCCCTTTACAGGTGCACACCAGATCCTGTGTTGGTCCCAGGGACTCCTCTCGCTGAGAGCAGGTCACATTCCTGGCATATCCATATGGGAGCTGAAAATCCTATCAATGGCAGGGGTGAGGACCAGGAATTGGGGCTTCACCCCGGATGGTGAAGCAGATATGTGAGAGTTTGGTCCGGCGCAGGGGGATGTTGGCGTCAGCATACATCGCACTGGCACATCTGGTCCTCTCTGACTCATACGCTTCGTTCGGGGGTGTCTGGTAAGACTTGGCGAGGCTGTCTGTACACCTGTCCAACGATGTCTGCTCGGGAGTTCTGCTCGGGGAGATTACGTCAGGAGGGATTCCTTTCACGGGCAGAGTACTAACTTCCCCACCCGGAGCTGTGGGAAGGTGGGTGTGGCCCTAGGGGCCACATTCTCGCAGCTTCGGTCTCTCAACCGGGGATGTGGAGATTCATTTCCCAATCCAGAGCTCCCTCTAGAGGAAATTCGGATGCCGGAAGGAAGCTTTTCACTCTTGGGCAGAGACGCCAGCTCGAACAAGTTCTTGCCCGATTGGTACAGGCTGGGTTCCTGCAGGCGATTCTTTACTTACTTACTTACTTTACTTTTTAGCATTAGCAGATGCTTTTATCCAAAGCGACTTACATATAAGAAAAAGTAATTAAAACTAAAACGCTATAAATACTAATATATATACACACACACAATAAAATAAAATAAATTAAATAAAAATTACAAATGCACACAACAACATTTCAAAACTAAACATTTAAATGAACACAGAAAAATAAAGCTAAAAACAATTCAAAATATTAACAGAACAAAGGTCTGAGTATAATAATGGTTCTAAAAGAAATAAGCAAAAACCAAAAAAAAAAAAAAAAAAAAAAAAAAAAAAAAAAAAAATCCAATACATGTGTGTATGTACAGCCACACCATATAATTACATAGATATATATATTAATAACATCACTTTTATATATATATTATTTTAATTTCCATTTGTTGTTGACGTACGGAAATAACCAAATTAAACACAACTAAACTTAATAAAAAAATATGTAGACATAATGAAAAAAACTAATAAATGAAACATTACTAAACTGTAACTAAACAAATAGATAAACTAATCCAATCAAACTACCTTAATTTATCGGTAAATCTAAAACAACCAAAAAATTACACGAGCAACCAACATGTTACAATAACAACAACTTACAGACACATAGTAAGAAATGGTTATAAAAAACTGAAAAAGTAATAGGAAAGAGGAGAAATAAAAAAGAAATGACTTATTATTTATATGATACGATTCTCGCGGGTTGACCCACTCCAATTGAAGGTCTACGTGGGCGGCCGGTTGAAGCCTACATCCCCTTATCGGTGCCAGGCAGAGGCAGAACCCTAGTTACGCGGTTTCCTAAACAGTGGCAGGGGGTGAGGACTCTGCAGAGAAGTTATGCTAAGTGGGAAAGGAGGTATTCCATAGCTCGATTCCTCTGATCTCCCTATCTTGGGGTGTCAAGGGCTCAACATCGAAGTTGCCTTCGTGACGCTGCGGGATGTCCACGTTACTTTGTCAGGTGACTACCGCATCTGACGCCACTCTGGCTTTTCTCTCGCCTTAGTTGTGCTCTTCCACACTAGGCAGGGATTTGTTAGTCTGGCCACATGGGCATACAATTGTCTATAGCGTTTCGATGCAGCTCGAGTTCCTGAAAGGGAACATCTCAGGTAATGCATGTAACCATGGTTCCCTGAGGGAACGAGACGCTGCATCTCAGTGCCATACTTCCGGCATCCCTGCGAGTGCTTGCTACATTTCTAGAACCTGATGCCGGCTGCACTGCATGTACTTTTAAGTTTCCTGGTCGCTACGTCACCCCGCCTGTGACGTCTCGCCCATCCATTGGACTGATTACACATGTGATTCAGAGCGTGGTCACACTGAATGCGTTCCCACAGCGTTTTCTGACGCAGCGTCTCATTCCCTTGGGGAACCATGGTTACATGCGTAACCTGGAGATGTTCCTTTTCAGTTGGTCACTTCGATGTTGTGTAAAAGTTCCAAAACTAGGAGTCACACTTCGGAGCCCAGATACCTCTGACATCACTGAAAAAGTGCCACTGGAATTGGTGAGCAGAATTTGCATAGCTGGCCACGTCCCAGATATCCAGGTATAATTTGGCCAGTGTGGCATTTGCTCACTAGTTCTGTTCTTTGGAGCTGATGCAGCGTCTCTTACTGAGAAGCAGCATTTCATTCACCGCTCCAAAACCTTGTCATTGGATCTAAGGCACAGACAGCTGTCTCTCCTTTGCTCATAAACAGATAAATGCAGTGAGAGTGCCCCTGGGTGTTTAATCTGCGATCTTTGAGAGCAAAATTCCTCAAAAAGAGCAATTTATCTAAAAGAGCATTCACGTTCAGATTGAGTATTGCACAACATGCCTTTCCGTCCGTGTCATTCTGGTTGCGGTTGTTCAGTGTTTCAGTGTTTGGGCTGCACCCATGCTTAAGTAGCTTTTGTGGATGGTTCATGTCCTTCTTGTGACTGAGTGACACTCACACTTTGTGACACTGACGCTCCACCCCAGTTCCTTTCTTCCTGGAAGTGGAATGGCTATCCTGCAAGACCATCAAGCCAGGGTCTGCACAGGGTCATACCTCAGTATGAGGAGAGTGTGCTGCTGTCCTTTGGGCGGAGATTGCCGAACTTTAGCAAAGGACTGTTAAGTCTGTCCCCCTAGCTGCGATGGAGAAAGGGTTTTATAGCCCCTACTTCATTGTACCCAAGAAGGGTGGGGAGCTCAGACCGATCCTGGATTTGAGGGTACTGAATCAGGCCCTTCACAGACTCCACTTCAAGATGCTCACCATGAAACATGTTAAGGTACCAGGATTGGTTTGCGACTATAGACCTGAAGGACGCGTACTTCCGTATCTCGATCCTTCGAAGTCATACCATTCCTGCGGTTCGCCTTCGAGGGGAAAGCATTTCAAAACAAGGTCCCTTTGGGCTGTCCCTGTCTTTACCAATACTGCAGTGGCTGCCCTTGCCCCCTTGAGGGAAGTGGGCATTCACATCCTCAACTACCTCGATGAATGGCTAGTATTAGCTCACTCTTGAGAGTTAATGTTTGAACAGAGGGGACATGGTTTTCGAGCACCTAGCCTGTCTGGGAATTCAGGTCAACTGGGTAAAGAGCAAGCTCTCCCCTGTGCAGAGCATAATTTTTCTCGGTGTAGAATTGGACTCGTCACCGTGACAGCCCACCTCACAGGAGATTGTGCTCATTCAGTGCTGAATTGCTTGAGAATGTTCAAGTACAAAATAACAGTCCCTCTCAAATAATTTCAGATGCTCCTGGGTCATATGTCATCTTTGGCTGTGGTTGCACCACATCGGTTGAAGCATATGAGACCTTCAGCACTGGCTTCATGCCTGAGTCCTGAGATGGGCATGGCACTGTGGCACGCATAGCGTGGCCATCACACAGGAGTATCGCCGCAAGTTCAGCCCTTGGAAGGATCTTTCATTTTTATGGGCAGGGGTGCCCTTAGAAGAAGTGTCCATACGCATCGTTGTAACAATGGATGCTTCCAAGACAGGCTGGGGTGCTGTGTGCAAGGGACGTGCAGCTTCAGGGACCTGAACAGGTTCTCATCTGCACTGGCCTATCAATTGCATAGAGTTGTTGCTATGCTTCGAGCTATGAGGAGCAGAGGCACAACCTGCACATTTGTTGAGGGGTATGCAAGATCAATGTGTATATTTTATCCCCTAGCACTAACCCTCACAGAAAAATATCTGTGTCAATGACCAAAAGTCCAATAACTAGCTTGCGCATGGAAGGATACAAATTCAGTGGAAAAAAAGAGTGAACCCCCTCCCTCATTTTCAATACACTGTAAAAAGTAATCACTGAATCTACTTAAGAAAAGCAAGTAAACCTAACTAATTTTTACAAATTTGTTGAATTTACTTAATTACACTGTGTTATGTGAACTTTCAGGTGGATGCAATAGTAAAACTGAACAACTTGTATACACAGTACTTAGAGCCTCTAGGTTGTTGGATTAAGGTATGTTTCCATTGTACATGGGGCAAAGACAATGAAATACCGTTTTTAGAGTGAATACAATTTGAAATGGTTGTTTTTTTTTTGTTTTTTGTGGTTTTTTTTACAGATAGGGTTCTGAATATTTTTTTCTTCAAGCTGTCAAATAACAGTAAGATTTCAGCTTTTTGGCTTGCCCACAAGCTGTTGCTGCCTCATAATCTAGTAGAGCGTTTCACGATCATCAAATTTATATTAATAACTTCATATATTTACTGGATTTTGGTAATTGTAGCATATGACAAAAACATGAATGTGTTCTGCTACCCCTATTTCTTCATGGTTGGTAGTCCCGCGTATAGTGTAAGTTGTGAACGTGTGTACGGTGATTGGGAGAAACCATTAAAAAAAATTAGATATATAAGGATAATATATATATAGTATAATATTTATATATATATATAGAATATATCAGTTCCCCCAATCCTACTATGTGCCAAATATCACCATAACTTTAGACAATAGGTGGCGAGGTTGGTTTCAACAAAAATCACAAAAGAAGACACCACCTGTAACTTCAGGGTCAGATTGTGTTTTAAATGGGGCGCAGATTAGGTACTTTTGGTGATCTACTTTATAAACTAGATTGCACAGTACCTGCTATAGTTTTTTTGAGGAAAAGAAAAAGCGATTCATTAGTTTTTACTGACAAGCATTCCCTGGTCCCCATCAGTTAGCGTACTAGCTAGCCTGTGGTTTACAAGCTAGATTACAAGCATCGATCTTCCTATTTACTGCTAGTTATAACATGAAATAAACCTGAGTAAGCATCATAAAGTATGTTGAACTATACAGTACAACTTAATGAAATTTATCATGTCTTATGCAATCCGTTTTTCAGTATTTAATGTTTGAACAAATGTCATGTGCTCTTTTGAGGGGACTTAACCATGCCGGTGAAGTGGAAGTTCTACTTGTTTATTGAGTGAAAAGAGAGCTCAACTGCTGAAAAACTTATTAAAATATGGAAGCTATGGAATATGAAAATTCTCAAATTCCATGTTTCCACATAGTATAAGCTTATTCACATAGGTGTGCTTAATGAAAAATCATACTTTGCATTTTTGTGAAACCCTGCACAGAATAAGTAGATATTTATTATGTTATGCTGAATGCTTGTGCTTTTGAGTGATATTAAATATGAGTTTTTTTAATAGTTGTACAGACATCTGACATCAATGGGTGATGAACAGCAGTTCTTCACGGCCTTCCACTCTTCCTTGAAAAGGAGGACCTTACTGATTTTTACAAGACATGTTTTGTAAGTAATTTTGTCTGTTATATTCTGGTTATTTAGTGTAATGCAGACTATTCTTGAGACCTGGTAAGAAAAAAATCAGGACACAGAAACAATATAAGATAGAAAGGAATAAAGAAAGTGAAAAAAGGAAAGGGAATGTATAATAAAAGAACAAAGTTGGAAAGAAGAGAAAAAAATACTTAAAAAGGGTTAGTTCACTCAAAAATTAAAATTCTGTCCATTTATTCCTGTAGCGTCTCGACCAATCTGACACACTAATTTTTATCTTGGATTTAACAAATCAATTATTCATTAGATTAACAAATCGTCACAGTCCCATCACTCAATTAACTGGATGCCAGGATTTCTGCTGAAAACCATCCCCCCTTGGTCACCATGACAATTAATCATGATATCACTGGTTTTATGACGCCCCAGGAATGTGAGTAGAATGACCCACTCATTGTCCCTATAGGAAAGGCAGAGTAGAAATGGACTGTTCTACTAATTAATTCATAGCAAAACCTTCTTTGAATGAACACCCATATTCTTCAGGCCATTGTGTATATCATTGCTGTTTTGTATTAATCTGTTGTAATATAGACTATTTTTATTCATGCTTACGATAAACCACTCATTCATATAACCTTACATAAAGCGTGTTTAGTATCTATGAATTCGCCTTCTTATGATCTAAACAAGATTGTATATTATTTGTTGGTACGTAGGCTATATATTAGTGCCCTGAGAACCTTTATTATTTTCGATTCAAGTTCCAGATACTAAGTTCCATGTTTCCACACAAAGAGTCATAAACTCCCCAGGATCTAAAACGCCCACTTGGGATTCCGGCCTTTCTCATTGGATAAGCCCATCTTGAGAGCCCATCTTCTCTGACCTTAAAGCTGACACCCCAGTCGGTGGTTCGGTCAGAAGCTAAGATGAAGATGTGAGAAAACGCTTCAAGATACCAAAGCTTTGTGCCAGGCCTTTCGGCCTTGACTTTCCATTCACCAAAGATTCTCTGACTCAAAACTGGTTCTTTTTCATCAACTAATTTCAGCAAGATATTGGGCCTTAAGATTGCATCGGGAATCTTTTTCAGACAGACTCGCAATTATCAAACTTAGTCGATTTAATTGATTCATTAAGTATCAGTTACACCTTTTTATAAGGTGTGTTTGAACTCAGAATCTGATGTATCCCTGAAGGCTTAGATCTGCTGAATAGCAAATGGTTCCATAAATGCATTCCTATGTCTCGTTCTGTACTGGAGGGAAACTTTAACCCTATCCCTATACCAACTGATGTGTGTTGTGTGTGTGTGTGTTTGTGGTTAATGTTTTGTTAGACCAGTGTTATGTGTGTATGTAGGATGTTAAACCGGTTTATGTGTTTATGTAGTATGTTAGACTAGTTTATGTGTTTATGTAGTTTATAAAACCTTACTTGTATCACACTTGACGTGTTCATTGTTTGCTCATTACCGGAGTCACTAATCATGCAGATTTGCGTTACAAGCTTATAGAATTGTACAGTAGAAAGTTATTTCCCTTAACCAGGAATTAACGTTCTTAGAATTGACAAAACAGTTGACCCTGAGAGGTCAGCTAATATCTACAGCGGATCTAAAATATGAATAGTTAATTATAACTAGTTATGTTAATTATTCATATTTCCTGTTGTGAGCTAAAGTCGCTACATTACTCCACCCTCATGTCCAGTTCCAAACCTATAGACCTTGTTCAGTTTCGGAACACAAATTAAGAATTTCTGATTATCCGAGCTTTCTGCATAGAGAGCAACACCTCCCACGGTTCAAGACCCAGAAACGAGTAAGTACATCGTTCACGGAGAGTACCGAACTACGCATGCGTGTGTTGCTGCTGACGCAGGAGCCTGCGTTCTGAAGCAGAACCTGCACTGGCCTTGTTTTACAACCAGGAAGCCAACATTCTCAGATTGCATCAAAATTCTTCATTGCATTCCGAATGAAGAGGAATTTGGGTGAACCCTTTTTTTAAAGAAGATAAGACAAATATTGTGAAGAAAGAAAATACAATTGGTTAACACGGAGTCCTGACAATTTAAGATGCAAGGAAGAGTAAAGGAAACAACCCCCAGAGGAAAGAGTCAAACGCAGGATAGAAAAGATAAGTGTAAGTACAGAAAGAAATATAAAAATCAACGGGGATTGTTTGAAAGAAATAAAAAATCATATAAGAAGAGAACACCAACAAGGAGTCCTAATATAGGATGTAGAGACGTTCAACCACTCGTTTAAGAACTGGCCTATGAGCGTGCTCTCTTGGATCATGGTTTTCTCGTCGTCTTTAGAAATCCCCACACAAATATAGATATGTCATTATTTAACCAACAATGCTGTTTTTTTAACACTTTTCAATGTCAAAGGGGCAGCGTTTTCGGAATAGATTATTGTAATAGCTGGCATACTGTTTGGTTTGTTTTGCTTTTGTCAACAGATTGATTTCTTTTCTTTTTTTAATCTCTGGGATCCACTGCTGTACTCAGTTTGAAAATGCCTTTATAACTAAACATAATACACAGATATTAATTTGTTTGCAAAAGTTTAACCTGAATATGTACTCTTAAAATGTAATTACTTATTTTTGTCATATTGTACTCCTGTCTCTAGGATGTAGCAAATCAGCTCATGGGGAAATATGAATAATTATCATAACTAGTTAGAATTAATTATAAATATTTAGAAAAGAATAAGAATATGGATCTATGGTACCATTTGATATTCAGCAGATTTACACCTGAACGAAACATCAGATTCTTAGTTCAAACACACCTTTGTAAAAAGGTGCAAATTATACCTAATGTATCAATTAATAAGACTAAGTTTGAATGGCACGTACTTAGGGGGTTGCAGAAGCGTTCTAGCTCATGTCTTCATCTTAGAATCTAATCGAACCACCGACTCTGGGAGGGTCCCTAGTGTGGGGCTTTTAATGTCTCTGAAGATTCCCACCTCTCAAAATGGGCTTGTCCAATGAGAAATGCTGAAATCCCAAGCGGGAGTTTGGAAATACTGGGGATTTTTATGACCCTTTGTGAGACAGGGTACTTTGCAAATGGAGCTTGAATCGAAATTACTAAAGATTCTCAGGACACAATATATTGCCTATGTACCAACATATATATACACGCTCGTTTATATCATCAGAAGGCCGAATCATAGATACTAACATGGTAATGATTAATATTGCAAAGATGACAGGAATGGGTTCCCTCAAAGCATGGCATAATTTTAGTCTAACCTTATCAAAGACAACATACACCATGACTTGAAGGATATGTGTGTTCATTCAAAGAAAGGTTTGCCTATGAATTAATTAGTAGAAAAGTCAATTTCCTACTGTGCATTGTGCCTCTTGCTATTGAACATGCAGTGATTTTCCCTGCTCACATCCCATTAGGTCGTAAATGTATCTGGTGCCAGGGTTTCCATGGTAACCAGGGTCCTGGGCCTCATTAACAGACAACTTGGCACCCAGTATGTTAATTGGGTGAGGGGTCTGTGAACGTTTTGTTAATCTAATGAATAACTGATTTGTTAAATCAAATGACAAATGATGTGTCTGATTGGTCCAGATGCTACAAGGACTATGATGAAGAAGAGATGTCAGTCGGCCTATTGACCGTGTTCCCTGAGCTGAGGACTCTAGAGCCATACCTAACTCACTGCTTTTAATGCCACATCTACTGCAATAATTTTTGGAAGGTACAATCTTATTGAATGATCTGGAAAATCCTCCCCAAGACATATGCCTGCTCTTTGGACTCATTAATGCTATGAAATTATATTATCCTCCAGTACTGAAGGACACCTTTGATTTCATTCAATGGCTGAACCTAGAATGCAATCTCTGAAAAATCTTCTGATGTAGAAAGATGTCATTGTGGCGTGATGGAGCATTTTTCAGTGTAATTGTTCATGATTGACCATTATTGATTTAGAAAAAGGTAATTCTAGAAAATGGTAAATGTTGATGTTTGTTTTTTTCTATTTATTTCCTGAGTGCAGTATGTGCAATTTTTCTTACAGTGTTAAATTGTTGATTTGATAGCATGCCTAAAAAGTAATGACTTGAAGTAACATTGTTTTATTAAACAAATAAATGCCCTATTGATGTGCTAACAACAATTGTTGTGTTTTCTGTCTTTGTATTAACAACTTTAAGTTTTGAGTACAGCTTACTTGAGAAATTTAAGGCAATCAGTTTCCACACATTTCTCTAGTAATGTGAACAAAGCAGACTTTTTAAGAGAACTGTTTTGTTTGAGTTCTGTGCACTAACCTTAACTTACATCTTTAAGTTGGCTGAACTTGTCAGACTGAGTTAGCGACACTCAAGTTTTCTGGTAACCTATACATATACACGAGTTACCTATACGAAGTTACAGTAAGTTTTATCAACTCAAAAATGATAAACTAATTTGCTTGAGAAATTTGAGGCAATCAGTTTCCACAGGTTTTCCAAGTAAGTTCAACTCATTACTTTTTACAGAAAACACATTTTTTAAATTATTAATGTTGTTTTTTAAACATGTCATATTGCTCACTTTTTATTTAAGCAATTGTGGTGGGGATTTACGGTACTTTTTTATTTTGCCTCCAAATTATTTATATTTTTATATAATTTTAATATAAAATGAGACATTAACCATTCCTTTTAAGAACATATGCATTTTTCTTTTCTTTTTTACTTACAGAGATCATTCATGGAAAATTTGCTCAGCTTTTTCAGAGGACAATTCCTTGGAATGTAATTTCTCTTGACAATGCAAGTAAGCTTTTCTATGTAGGCTTCAATCTGCACACTCTTTATTATGGCTGCTTCTGCTTGTAACAGTTCCTCCAATGAGTGAGGCTTTGAGCAGTGGTGCCATAATCTGCAGATACTGTGACTATCATTCGCCTTGCATGCCTGGACGATGTGTATGAAAAAAGCTATGGCTCTGACTATTGACGTCCATGAAGAGAATCACTCGAAGCGTTGGTGTCCGAGATAAGAACCTTCAGTGGATAAAGTGGTGGCAAGAGAATGAACCTCTTGATATCAAACAGTTCCTCCTCCAATTATGGGCTTTGTTCAGCTTGTAACAGGAAAGCAGGTCCTGTAAGCAAGTGGTGGTGCTCAACAGATCTGCAGGTACAGATCGAGTGGCATGGTCTGCAGGGTTATGCTTTGTAGAGACATAATGCCATTGTGTTGGGCTTGACACCTTCCTGATACACTGCACTCTGTTGGCAATATATACATAAAAACATATTGTCTGGTTATGAATATACAGTTGGTACGGAAAGTATTCAGACCCCCTTAAATTTTTCACTCTTTGTATAATTGCCGCCATGCTAAAATCATTTGCTAAAATTTTTTTTTCCTCATTAATGTACACACAGCACCCCATATTGACAGAAAAACACAGAATTGTTGACATTTTTGCAGATTTATTAAAAAAGAAAAACTGAAATATAACATGGTCCTAAGTATTCAGACCCTTTGCTGTGACACTCATATATTTAACTCAGGTGCTGTCAATTTCTTCTAATCATCCTTGAGATGGTTCTACACCTTCATATGAGGCCAGCTGTGTTTGATTATACTGATTGGTCTTGATTAGGAAAGCCACACATCTGTTTATATAAGACCTTACAGCTCACAGTGCTGTCAGAGCAAATGAGAATCATGAGGTCAAAGGACTGCCCGAAGAGCTCAGAGACAGAATTGTGGCAAGGCACAGATCTGGCCAAGGTTACAAAAAAATTTCTGCTGCACTTAAGGTTCCTAAGAGCACAGTGGCCTCCATAATCCTTAAATGGAAGACGTTTGGGTTGACCAGAACCCTTCCTAGAGCTGGCCCGTCGAGTTATCGGGGGAGAAGAGCTTTGGTGAGAGAGGTAAAGAAGAATCCAAAGATCACTGTGGCTGTGCTCCAGAGATGCAGTCGGGAGATGGAGAAAGTTGTATAAAGTCAACCATCACTGCAGCCCTCCAAAAGTCGGGGCTTTATGGCAGAGTGGCCAAACGGAAGCCTCTCCTCAGTGCAAGAAAACACCTGAAGGACTCCAAGATGTTGAGAAATAAAATTCTCTGGTCTGATGAGACCAACATAGAACTTTTTGGCCTTAATTCTAAGCTGTATGTGTGGAGAAAACCAGGCACTGCTGTTCACCTGTCCAATACAGTCCCAACAGTTAATCATGGTGGTGGCAGCATCATGCTGTGTTTTTTTTTTTCAGCTGCAGGGACAGGACGAATGGTTTCAATCGAGGGAAAGATGAATGCGGCCAAGTACAGGGATATCCTGGACTAAAACCTTCTCCAGAGTGCTCAGGACCTCAAACTGGGCCGAAGGTTTACCTTCCAACAAGACAATGACCCTAAGCACACAGCTAAAATAACGAAGGAGTGGCTTCACAACAACTCTGTGACTGTTCTTGAATGGCCCAGCCAGAGCCCTGACTTAAACCCAATTGAGCATCTCTGGAGAGACCTAAAAATGGCTGTCCACCAACGTTTACCATCCAACCGACAGAACTGGAGAGGATCTGCAAGGAGAAATGGCAGAGGATCCCCAAATCCAGGTGTGAAAAAACTTGTTGCATCTTTCCCAAAAGGTTTCATGGCTGTATTAGATCAAAAGGGTCTTCTACTAAATACTGAGCAAAGGGTGTCTGAATACTTAGGACCATGTGATATTTCGTTTTTTTTTTTTTAAATAAATCTGCAAAAATGTCACCAATTCTGTGTTTTTCTGTCAATATGGGGTGCTGTGTGTACATTAATGAGGAAAATTTTTTTTAAATGATTTTAGCAAATGGCTGCAATATCACAAAGAGTGAAAAATTTAAGGGGGTCTGAATACTTTCCGTACCCACTGTATCACAGGACAACTAATGGTGTAAAACTCAACAGCATCTAGAGTGAAGTTCAATTCACTTGTGATCATCTCAGCTACCTTTGAAGCCAGAACAGCATCTTCCTTTTGCCTTATCTTCAGGAAGAGGAGAGTCCCAGTAAAGAGCCTCACCTGAGAGCCCTCATAATAGGATTTGTCCTTGAATGTTTGACGGGGAAATAAACCAGAGTGAGTCCAAGAGACTGTTGACAGTAGCAAGTATCTGTCTGCTAGTAAAAGGCTTCTCTGTCTCCTTTTTGCGAAAAGTAAATACATCTCTCTTCAGATCCCAGCTAAGTCCAAGGCTGCGTTGGATGGTCAACATCCAGGTCAAGATCTTTGAGTTCTTTCGCATAATCTTCGGTAGGAAATGCATCCATTACTTCCTTGCTATTAGAAGCAGACTTGTGTAATCTCAGATTTAAGGTGGCAAGCATCTCCTGTCTGTGTTAACAGGTCGATGGCTCCAGCAGCTGTGGGCATTGACAAAAGTCCATCATCAACATAGAATTCCTCTTCGCCATGGGCAGTTGCACATCAGAGACCATAAATGGCCACAGCAGGAGATGGTTTGTGTCTTACACCAAAGAAAACAAAGGAAGTCTATTGTCTTGTCTTGCAATGAAGCTGTGAATCATCTGTTCAATGTCCCAGTTACAGCCCTAATTTCCCTTCTGAAACACAACAGGACCCCTAAGAGTGTATTATTTAAGTCTGGACCAGAGAGAAGAACATAATTCAGAGAGATGCCTTGTTTTTGCGCAATGGAGTTGAAGACAACTCTGATCTGACCAGGATTCTGCGGGTGATGCACCCCAAAAATAGATAAATACCAGCACTCCTGGCCTTCTTGCAGGGGAGGGGCTACCTCAAGTGAGTCTTCATCTCAGGCTTCGTCTCCAGTGTATGCAGAAAAGAGGTTAGACGTGTCAATGCCTGTCCAGTTATGGTGCCTGTGGAGTAGATGTGCGCGCGGTTCACTCCCGTAAACTTTTCAGTTTTGTCTTATAAACCTTTTGTTAGCATCTGACAGTTTTTGTTTACTGTTTTGGGACTTCAATCGGTTTTGAAATGTCCAAAGGAAGGGGCAAACAGGTCAATAAATACAGCGAAGGCACTCTCTCGCCAAGTGCTAGCATTATGCTAGCCGAGATCACTGCTTTACATGACGATCTTAAAGCCTCAATCACCGCAGACTTCAAAGCATCTTTCGAAAGTTTTGCAGCCAAACTCGATAGCATTCAATCCACAGTGGCTGACCATGATCTGCGTATCGGTAATCTTGAGTCCGGCACTCCAGAGATTAGTCAGCAGCTTGAACAACTCGGAGAAGGACTGTGCAACTAATCGAATGTCATGATCATGCGCATCTCATCAGTAAAGCCAGTTCTGTGATTTAGTAGTAAACCTCCATCACCTGCTTAGTTAGCCGTAGTTCAATGACAACCTACGCAATATCGCGTTCATTATCACCGATGTATTGCCTGCGATAATGAATGTGATATTGCGTCGCTTGTCAGTGAACTACGGCTCTGTGTAGTAAATGCCACTCCATTTGAAAGCAGGTGATGGAGATTTACTACTAATCACAGAACCAGCTTTTTTGACGGGATACTATCATCGCATTCGATTATTTGCACAGCCCTAACTCGAAGCTACATGTTCGGCGCTGCAGAAAGATAATGAGTGACTTAAGGCTAAAGACTCAGATCTTGAGAGCCGCAGCCGACGCCAAAATATTAGAATTCTGGGCTTACCAGAGTCAATCGAAGAGCCACGTCTGACAGCTTTTTTCTCTCAGCTTCTGGTCGATGTCCTTGGTTCCCAGGTTTTAACCTCCCCGCCTGAGCTGGACAGAACTCATCATAGCCTCGCACCTAAACCTGCGCCAGGGCAGAGACCATGACCCATCATTCTGCGATTCCATCGCCTTCAAGTGAAGGACTTGGTCATCTGTGAATCTCGCAAAAAGGGTGAGCTGCTGTATGATGGCCATAAGATTCGTATCTTTGAGGATTACTGCCCTGAAGTTTTAAAGCTTCATGCCGAGTACAAAGATGTGATGTCGTCACTCTACAAATGCAGACTCAAGCCTGCGCCTCTCTGCCCTGCCAGATTGCGAATCACGCTTCCAAACGGTGAGAAGAAATGCTTGGCTTTTCTTTCCAAAGCCACTGACTTCATCCAGAGTTCGGTCTAGATGTAAGTGCAGTGGAGTTGATTCTACAATGAGCAGTCTTGAATATTTTGGCCTTATTGTTCTATAGTATATGAAGGATATCCTGGGCTGTTGGCCCTGCGGATTTAAGACCTGACTGTTCGCTGAATCTGACAAATGTGCCTTTATTTATCTATTTGGACATTTTTTCACAGTTGTTGTCACAGATCGGCCAGGCTCAATCACCTCATAATCACAACGAACACCATCACCTGATTTCTAATCACGCGCACCTGTCACGGATCATCAATCACCTCCAGCTCCCATTCATAAGCAGACACCTCACATCACTCCAGTGTCCGATCTTGTTCCAACTAAGTGGACTCTCTCTCACTGCAATCCATAAGATTCATTGAAAGACTTACCTACCCTGTTATTCTTACCTCCTGTGTTTCCTCCAGTGTTCGTTCCAGTCCCTCGTTCCGTGGATACCCCGTCACTCACCATCGGAGGTGTGTGCTATACACTGTCTTCCTTCCACGATCTCCTGGGAATCCCCTTACTAAAGTTATCTCTCCTCATCCTCCCAAAGGACTTTCTATCTAGCTTAAAATTCACCTGCCCGTACCCTCTGCCTCACTTGCTGGAAATAAACATCATTGTTTCTCTCTAACCCTCTGTGTGAGTCTACTTCCGTAACAGAAGATCGGACCACAAAGGAGTCAGCAAGATGAGTGCTCCCGACCCGTTCCAGGAGATCGTGGATGCCCTCAAGAGGATACTCACCCCTGCAGTTGTCACACCACCAGTTCCGCCCGTCACCACCACTGCTCCCTCTTCCACGACAATATTTACAAGTCCCATAGCCCGACCAGCGCCCTTCTCTGGCTTGACGGAGGAGTGCAACGGATTTCTGCTGCAGTGTTCGCTCGCACTGACACAGCAGCCTCAGCTATACGCAACAGAAAGCGCCAAGATAGCATTCGTCATATCTTTGCTGACGGGACGAGCACTTCAATGGGCAGAGACCATATGGTCCCGAGCTGGTACAGTGACCGAATCCCTTGATAATTTCTTTGCACATTTCCGAGAGGTCTTTGGCAAGACCGTGGGCGATACCTCTGTTTGTGACCAATTGTATCATCTCCGTCAAGGATCTCTGTCTATTACTGATTACGCCCTCAGGTTCAGAACCCTCGCAGCAGCCAGCGGATGGAATGTGTGCACTTATGACCACCTACCGGCAGGGACTTGAGCCGAGAGTGCAACTTCAGCTCGCCGCATACAATGACTCCTACGGCTTGGAGCGGTTTATCCAGCTATCCATCCGCTGCACTAACCGCATGAAATCTTGCCTTACGGAACCTCTCCTCTCTCCATGCACTCCCCTCCTCCGTCGGCCTGACACCATCAGCCCTCCAGAACCAGGTCAGGAACCCATGCTATTGGACGGCACTCAACTCTCCCCTTGGGAGCGGCAGAGACGGCTGAGCCAGAGCCTGTGTTTGTACTGTGGAGCTGAAGGGCATGTGATCGTGGCATGCCCTATTCACCCGCCACGGCCTATGGTGAGTATTATTAAACCATCTATAGTTAATATGCAGCCCCTCACCTCTGTTGTGAAACTTACTGCGGCCGGTATCTCGCTTCCAGTACACGCTCTCCTCGACTCTGGGTCAGCCGGGTACTTCATCTCCCGAAGTCTCTGCCGCCAACTCAAATTCCCGACCACGACCACCCAGACCACTTACCAGGTTCAATCGGTGACTGGAAAACCCCTCAGCCGGAAACATGTGCGCCATAGCGTAGGTCCGCTTCACTTACAAGTTGGACAGTTGCATGAGTAAGCACTGCATCTCCTGGTTCTAGAAGATTCCACCGCTGATGTGATCCTAGGGCGCCCCTGGTTGGTGCAACATGATCCTACCATCTCCTGGAGAACTGGTGAGGTCCTGAAGTGGGGCAGCACCTGTTTCCCTGATTGTTTCCCTCACCTTCCTCAGCCATCACCTCCGCATTCCGAAGCCCTCACACGTCCATCGAAAGCCCGATAGAAAATTATTATTCAGTGACGTATTCTGCCCCCTTCAGTGACCTATTCTGCTCGAAGAAAGCCTCCCAGTTACCTCCGCACCGGCCATAGGACTGTGCCATAGACCTGAAGGTGAATTTGAGGCCTTGCATTGATTACTGGGTTGTAAACAAAAGTACCGTCAAGTTCTGCTATCCACTTCCTCTCGTCCCAGCGGCATTGGAACATCTCCGTGGAGCCACCGTCTTCACCAAGTTAGACCTCCGCAGCGCATATAACCTCATCCTGATACGTGAGGGGGACGAGTGGAAGACTGCCTTCGTGACCCCTACTGGATACTACGAGTATCTTGTTATGCCGTATGGACTAGTAAACGCCTCCTCCGTATTCCAGGACTTTATGCATGAGGTGCTCCGGGAGTATCTACACCGGTTCATCCTCGTCTATATTGATGACATCCTAATCTACTCCTGGAGCTTGGCCGAACATCGCCACCACATTGTGGAGGTCCTGAAACGCTTGAGAGAATTCCATCTGTTCCTTAAAGCCGAGAAATGTTTATTCCATAAGTCCTCAGTGCAGTTCCTTGGGTATGTCATTGATGACAGGGGTATCCAGATGGACGAGAGGAAGGTGGATGCCATCCAAAACTGGCCAGTTCCCACCACCGTCAAAGAATTGCAAAGGTTCCTGGGTTTCGCCAACTTTTATCGGAGATTCATTCACCATTACTGTTACATAACCAGTCCGCTCGTAGTTTCTCTCTAACCCTCTGTGTGAGTCTCCTTCCGGAACAGTTGTCATGTTGTTGTTGTTTTTTTTTCTTCTGTTTTGTGGCTATAAATTATGTGTACATGGATTTTAGTTTGGATGTACAATAAGCTCAGTCAGGTTTTATTATGCTGTGAGCTTGATTCTTGTTTATTCTTTGGCCTCCTGACCTGGGTGGTGAATTCTACATTGGACTGTAACTTAAATTTGATAAAGTTGAGTTGTTAACATCGCTTTGTTAAAATCTTGCTTATTGAAAAGACCATTTGGTTCTAATTATAAATCTTAATATATCTATGGTTTGTTAATTTTGGGCATCTAGTGTTACTGTACCTTTAAATTCTGTGTAATGTTTTTATATTTTAATTATTATTATTTAATCTATTTTTTCTCTATTCTTTTCCCTCAAATTGTTGGTATGCAGATTTTACATTAGTTTTGTAGTCTGTCAGTAACTTTTGATTTAAATATTGCTGTTACGTACCATTTATGGGAGGACTAGGAGTTAGGGAACTTGCCTGCTGTCATGGTAAAGTGGTCCCAGCTGCTGTTCTTGTTGTCAGCTGGTGCAAGGGTGGGTTTAAGGGTTGTTGTTGAGTTTTTCCAACTAATTCTGGGTAAGGATTTTAACTGCTGTCTAGACCCTCTTCTAAACCGTTCCTCATCTAGGCCCTGCGCCTTGTCTATAAATCTGGCAGGATTATCCAGCTTTTTATGGAACAATATGCGGTTTCTGATGTTTGGCGTTTTTTAAATTCTAATACAAAACAAGTATCTTTCTTTTCCCCTGTCCATTATTCTTTCTCTCGTATTGATTACTTTTTGGTTGATAATAAATAGCTCCTATTGGTTAGTTCATATATTTATAATGCTATTGTAATTTCGGACCATGCTGCTGTTACATTTGACCTTACTCTTCCAGGTTTTTCAATGTCTTGATCCCCTTGGTGCTTTATTTCTTTACTTCTTCATGATCCTGATTTTATAGCAGCTATAAACGATCGTATTGACCTCTTTATTTCCACAAGTGCTTCCCTATACGTTTCAGCTAAGACAATTTGGGAGGAATGTAAGGCTTATTTAAGAGGAGAAATTAGTTCATATGCAGCATATAAGAGAAAAATTATGAATGAAAGAAGGTCTAAGCTCCCTAATTTTTAGCAGACCTCCAGTCTAACTGTCAACTCGACAAATTCAGACCTCTTTGCTAAGTCTTTGCAGAGTTTGATATACTTGCTACAAATGATGCAATTGATGCTCTCCATAAAATTCACTGCAATTATTATGACTTCGTTGATAAATCGAGTAAATTGCTTACTCATCAGTTGCGTCAATCTGCAGCCTCACACTTTATCACTCAAATCTCCACCCCCACTGTGTCTTCAGTTAACCCACTAACTATTAATGACCAGTTCAGAGATTTTTACGCTTCTAAGTCTAATGCAAAACGGCAAATGCCCAGGACCTGATGGTTTCCCAGAATAATTTTTAAAGACATTTTCTGATAAATTAGCACCTCTTTTGCTTAACATGTTTAATGAATCCTACAATACAGGTATCCTTCCTCACTCTTTACGGCAGGCTAATATTTCCCTTATTCTCAAGAAAGATAAAGATCCTTCTCAGTGCAGTAGCTATCGTCCCATCTCTTTACTTTGTTCTGATGTGAAGCTATTAGCAAAAGTCCTAGCAAGATGTTTGGAAACTGTTCTTCCTGCCATAATTTCACCAGACCAAACAGGATTTATTAAAAATGGACACTCTTTTCATAATATTAGACGCCTTTTGAATATTCTTTACTCTTCCTCTTCACATGTATCTCCAGAATTAGTTATCTCCATGGATGCTGAGAAGGCATTCGATAGAGTCGAGTGGAGCTATTTGTTTTACACACTAAAGAAATTTGGTTTTCCTGATCAATTTATAGCTTGGATTAGGCTTCTATACACATCTCCCACAGCTTGTGTGCGAACAAATAATAATTATTCTAAGTATTTCACCCTTGGTCGTGGGACTAGACAGGGTTGCCCACTCTCCCCTCTGCTATTTGCAATAGCCATTGAGCCTTTGGCAATTGCTTTAAGATCCAGTTCGATGGCTGGTATATGTGCCTCTTCCTTCGGATCTGGACATCATACTGCGTGTGGATCCTTGTGCTAAAGGGTCAATTTCTAAATTAGTTAATATAATTGTTAATTTGCAGTTCTTCTCTGATAACCTACGCATCATCTGGTCCCAAGACATTGGTACTGACATCATTGAGGAGACATGGAAAGAGGTCTTTAACAGGGTTAACTCCTCTTCTCTCTGCGCACATCACAGGCTCATACAGTGCAAGGTGGTACACAGGGCCCATTGGTCTAAGAACAGGCTAGCTCGCATTAACCGCTCTATTGATCCTTAGTGTGACAGGAGTCATTCTGGTCCAGCTACTTTAATCCACATGTTCTGGTTCTGTCCTATCCTGTCTACTTTTTGGAGGCTAATTTTTGTTTCATTGTCAGCCATTACCTCTGCCGATATTCCACCTTGTCCAATTACTGGTTTATTCGGGGTTCTCCCACCTGGCCTCTTTTTGCCTTCTCATTTTTCAGACTTTGTAGCCTTTTTAACCCTTTTGGCTAGGCGTTTAATTCTCCTGAACTGGAAGAGCCCTCATCCTCCATCTCACACCTGGGTAAAGGATGTTCTTTACTTTACGAAGTTAGAGAAAATTAGGTACTCTCTTCACAGACCTAGCACTTTTTTTGTTAAACTCTGGCAGCCCCTTCGTGAACATGTCCAAACTCTTCAGCTTGACCCTGTTCTTGTGATTGAGTCCCCCCTCAGCCCCCACCCCCAGTTTTGTTTTGGATGCTATCTATGTACAGCTTAATCAACATACTGTAGAACTTTATTTGCTGTATGTAGGATTGCACTAGCTGTTTTCTTTTTTTTATTATTTTTTTTTATTTGTATTTGTATTTTTTGATGTATTTGTTGTAGCGTCTGGACCAATCAAACACACAATATATATTTTGTTTTTATATTTAACAAATACTCTGTAACACCCCTCAGTTAACAGGCCATATGAGGACCCATGAGCCCTTCCCCCCGAAATGCGTAACACCCCAGGAAGCCGAACAGGCACCTGGTTGCATGGCAACCAACGCTGATATCACTGGGTTTATTGGCCAAAAGAATGCAAAGCAGGGAAAATCCCTGCATGTCCCAGGGCAAGAGGCAGAGTAGAAATTGACTTTTCTACTAATTAATTCATAGGAAAACCTTCTTTGAATGAACACACATGATCCTTCAGTCCATTGGGTATATTATTTCCATCTGTATTTGGTCTTTGAATTGTATACTGTTGTGCAGACTTTATAATCGAGAACCACTCCGTCACTTTCATTATATATATATAATATACAACCTTACATGTTTAGTATCTATGAATTCGCCTTCTTATGATCGAAACAAGCGTGTATTTTATATATTGGTACATAGGCAATATATATTAGGGTCCTGAGAATCTTTAGTCATTTCGATTCAAGTCCATTTGCAAATTACCATGCTTAGAGACAAAGGGTCGTAAACCCTCCAGCATTTGCCACCTCCCGCTAGGAAATTTCCATCCCTCTCATTGGACAAGCCCATCTTGAAAAGCGGAGATCTTCTCCGACCTTAAAGGACCGGCTCCAGGGACCCTCCCAGTCGTGTGGTTTGTTGGCATTCTGAGAGGTGGTGAGAAAAACGCTCCCGGAAACCCTAAGCTCGTGCCAGAGCTCGTCCTTGTCCTTTCATTTCACCATGATTCTCTGACTCAAACTGGTTATTTTCATCAACCAACTTCAGCAAGATCTTGGGCCTTAAGATTGCATCAGGAATCTACTTTCAGACAGACGAGACTTGCAAGTATCAAACTTAGTCTTAATAATTGATACATTAAGTATCAGTGACACCTTTTTACAAAGGTGTGTTTGAACTAAGAATCTGACGTTTCCCTCAAGTGTATTTCTGCTGAATATGCAAATGGTTCCATATATTTCATTCCTTATGCCTCTTTCTGTATTTGAGTTGAGCTTTAACCCTTTCCTATACCAACTGTATGTGTGTGTGTGTGTGTATGTGTATGTTAGACCAGTTTATGTTTGTATGTAGGATGTTAGACCAGTTTATGTGTTTATGTAGTATGTTAGACTAGTTTAAGTGTTTATGTAGTTAATAAAACCTTACTTGTATCACACTTGACGTGGTTCATTGTTTGCTCATAACTGGAGTCACTTAATCATGCAGATTTATGCTACAAGCTTTTGTAGAATTGTACAGTAAGAAAGTTATTTTCCTTAAACAGGAAATTAACGTTCTTAGATTTGACAAGACGGTTGACCCTGAGTGGCCAGCTAAATATCTACAGCGGATCTAAAATATGAATAATTAATTATAACTAGTTATGGTTAATTATTCATATTTCCCATGAGCTGATTCGTTACATTGTTCACTGCTACATATTTAAGTGTGTTTTTGCTGTTGTTATCCGGTGTTGTATTCTTTTGTAATGTATTTTAAAATGTATAAATAAAACATTTAAAAAGGCATGACAATGCCTGGGCCCGTATTTATCCTCTGAGAATTACTCTCAAGAACGCTGCTAAGAATGTACTTAAGTGTAAAAAGTTAGTTATCAAGCATCTCAGTCATAATTTAAAGGCAAAGTGCTGGAACTAATCTTAGGTCGTCTTAGAGTTGATTCACGACACTTTTGCTGTCCACAAACGATTTTGGATGAAAATGCACTATGGACCAATTACTGAATAGAATTTCCTTATTTTTAAGACTATCAAATAAGAAATATTGAATTTACATTCAACACATTTCTGACAATTAAGAATTTTCAGGAGAATGCATTATGGTAAGGAAACAAATTATCATCACAACCTTCAATTTAGTGTTGTGCCGGTAGACAATAGTATCGTGTATCGACAATAGTCAGAGATATCGCCTGTTGCTGATTTCTTTGATGACAGCAAATGAATATTATTATTATTATCCGTCAAAAATATAGGCGCCTATCTTTAGTGATGCAGCGCGGAGAGCCGCGTCAGAAACTTGCGGCGATGCAGCTGGTGAATTGTGATCCGCCGTGTCGGAGCCGTAACACGCCGCAGATGTGTGCAGTGTGTGCAGTATAAATAAGGGGTAAGAGATTTATTCATGATAGTGTAGGTAGCTTCACTGATGATAACGGGAGTGTTTTTAAAGAGCATATAATACTTGCACTAGACTGAAGTCAGTTATGAGGTTCTTTGGTGATGTAAATATTCTTTGCTCGTTTTATGTTTGAATAACTGAGGAAATGTAACCATTTGATTAACTGCTTGTAATCAAACATTTCAAGAACATTTTTCCACTCCTGACAGATTCGTGCACGTCTCTGTCTCCTCAGCGCCATCACAAGCCCCTACTGGCAACTCCTAACCACTTGAGAGACCTCTCGAGCCGTCTTAAATAACTGGGAGAGTAAGAGTGATTCTTAGATTTAAGAAATTTGATAACTTGCTTTTATGCTTAAATTTGAAAGTAGGAGTACATTTAATGAACTCTCAGCACTTAAGACTAAAATGGCACTTTGAGAAGCTTGATAAATACGGGCCCGGATAAATACGGATAAATACGAAAACATTTTACAAGGTGACAATTTCTTATGAATATAACATGATATGAAACAATTGTTTTGTAATAAAAATCTATTCTCTTGCCTAAGTGCAGGGGTGACAAATTCAATTTCTGGAGGGCCGGAGCCCTGTTTTGTTGCAACCCTGCTCCAACACACATACCATGTATTTTTCAAATAAGCCTGAAGGACTTGATTAGTTGGATCAGGTGTGTTTAATTAGGGTTGAATCTAAACTCTTGGGGGCTCCGGCCCTCCAGGAATTGAGTTTGACACCCCTGCCTAAGGGCATTATTTTGCTTTTAGGCAATGTGTGTGGATCATATGTAGTGGCATGAAGGATTTGCAATTATGAGCAGTGATGCCAGGGAAATGTCAAGTAGATTCAGCTGGCAGATAACTTGCTTTTTAAACAGTTGTTTTCTTTGGTGTCTGTGCTACTGATGGCACATTTCTCTTTGCATTACATGTATGGATTCACTATCTGTTATCTTGTCATTCCTTGATGATAACATAATTTTCCATGTCTGATGAAGAAAATGACCCAATTAAAAACTCATGGAAAGAAAAAGGGAAAGAAGCAGTGTGGAGAAACAAATTTTTTTTATTATTTATAAAGAATTTCATACACTGTGTTGTATAGGGGTTCATCATCTGGTTGATACTCGTCAACTTCTGGTACTTCTGCTGTAGGCCTAATAATAGTACTGGTATTTATATTTAGTAGCAGCAAATGGACAATATTTTGTAGAGATATACTGTATTAACCGTGATTTTGATATAAATATATATAAATAGATATAAATAATGTTTTTACTTACCCACAGGAATATTATTAGTCTAGTCTAAGGGTCTTCAACCGGGGGTCTGCCAGCTCTAGGGGGTCCGCTAATTAATGTTTGAGCACATAAAATTTTTTGTTAAAGAAATTAAAACATGGGTAAAAACATCACAAAGTCAATTTTAAATATAAGCACCCTTAGTTGATACTGTAATTATATAATTTTATAGTAGGGTGACCATAGTAGAGTCCTCTTTTTGCCGGACATTTCTAAATCGCCTAAATTGTCCAGCTTATAGGTGTGTTTGGCTTGAAGCAGCGCTGCGCAGACCAATTGGTGTTTGACATCAAAGTACCACGAGAGCTATAGAGAGCAGATTCTCTGCATGCTGTCGAATCGCTCTCGCTGTACTTTGTTGTCACACACCAATCGCTCTGTGCATCACCTCTTCAAGCCGAACACACCTATAACCTGGAACATTTAGGCAATTTAGAAATCCCGGCCAGGACATGTATGGGAAAAAGAGGATGTATGGTCACCCAAATTATTGCTGAAATAGATTTAGCAAACGCTCCATTGCGTTTTTGAGTTTTAGCTCTGGTGAAATGTTCCTATATTTAAAGTGTGTTTTTGCAGCGATGAGACTTAAGAAACTTTTGACTTGTAGTGAAAATATAAATTATTTATGTTGTACCTTCTCAGTGCCTGGATAGTTATACGGTTATACTTGTTCCCTGGATTTTGTTTTGTTTGTCTGAACAAATGTCTATAACTGGGTTCAGCAACCTTGTTCTTTTCAATACAGGTTCAATGTTACAGATGACCAGACCTACATAATCTGCATGGAGTGATGGAGTGCAATTCAATGCCTAGTGTGTTTTTCACCTAGAGACATACAGCACATTCTCCTATTCATTTCATATCTCTACCCTCTGCCCGTCTCGACAGGAAAAGGTAGCGGAGGATTGCCTCAGTTACCATGAGCTGATGTCCTTTGCTAACACAGACCCTAAGATTCTTAGCCAGAGGCCATGTCTGTCCAAAAACCAGCACCAGAGGCCATATCTGTTTCTGCTTCTAGTCATATCAAGCTTATTGTAATCCTAGTCTAGAGCCTCTAGATTTCTCTATTTTGCCCTTCTTCTCTATTTTGCCATAACATTCATGCTAATAACTGTACTGTAACAACATTCATTCTATTTAGAAGAACTTTATTGACAGCATGATACAAAATCACATCATGAGTACAACACTAGCAAGCAACACAACAGAGTCTTACAGTTATGATGTATTTTTGCAGTCCAACTGGATTATAAACTCTATGACCAACAAAAGCATTTTGAAGACTATATTACCAGAAGTAAAATGCTAGGGTTAGACTGTGCTATGAATAAACAACACCACGGTCACATCCCTGTTGATAAAAACAGCAAATGCTGGTTAGGTATGTTTTGAAGCAAAGCTGGTTTGAACTGGTTTAAACTGGTCCTGAGCTGGTTATAAGCTGGTTATGAGCTGGCCCTGAGCAGGAGCTAGTTGCTTAGGACCAGCATGACCAGCTTAAACCAGCTCATAACCAGCTTAAACAAAACATCCACAAAACAATATGTGATATTACAGAGAAATGTAAAGCCACAATTAACTACTGTATCAATACCCCCCAAGCCCATTTCACACACTTTTACTGACGTATTCCAATCAAACTTGGACTGATTTTACATCAAACAAAGCATTTTCATCATACATTAGTCAGCAAGATCACTCTATTTATTTTCTTAATAAATGTTACTGGTCTGTGCATCTGTGCAAATATGTTTATATTATAGGTCCTACCATAGGATAGGTTTTGACCTCGTAATCTTTAAATAACATGTCATGTCATGCTCTTTTCTGTGATAGCACTAACTTGACATCCAAGTTGACTCTTTTGTAGTATGCAATGGTAATTGTTCACAATACGAACAACAAGTGATGGATATTATCAAATCCCACCCTACATATTTCTTTTGGTTCGATAAGTAGTTTCATTCAGAAATAACAATACAGTAGTAAATACAGTTACAACTTCCGTTTCATGCTAACTTTAAGTTGCTTTTTCCATGAATGCTAAAAAATGTATTTTAAGGTTCAAGCATCTTTTAAGGTCAAACTTTTTATATATATATATATATATAATATATTTATATATACCCTATAGATAAAGAGGTAGATATCTGTTTCACAAAGTCTTTATACCATTTTAAGGGCATAGAGATACATTTTGTGATGCACAGCCAAACATAGCCTTTATAAAGGAACAATTCTTTACCAAAAAGTGTACCGCAGTGTCAAGGGTTTGTCTCATTGTCCCAGTTACAGAGAGGTATATTTTTTGAGAGCGTTGTTTTAATAACGAGGAAATCAGAATGCACTGGTTTGCCTGTTTGTTATTCATATGTTGGAAATTACATTTTGGCTTTGCTTTCATAACCCTGACATACAAATGCATCCACTGTTGTCACTGTTCATCTGAAATTAAATTGTCTGATCGGATGTCATAAAGATGATTAATATTAATTGTTTCATGTTACCCATTCCCTGGTGAGGCGATGTTTGAGGCAATGAGAACTCACTGAATTAATGAGATCCCGCACCTGGATTTCATTTTCATTTCATTTCTGTAGCATCTTCATTATTATTGTCAGACTGCAGTACAGCACACAGAGTTTTCATTACATCATTCAGTTACATCGTTGTTTAAATATCACATTCCAGTGTGGATTATCATCGAGGGGATTTCAGTGAGGCTTTGAAAAGTGAATAGTTCACTTTTAGATTTAGGTCTCAAGGGTTCAAGTAATTGCCACTGTATCATTCAAAGTATTACACTGAGTAGCAGCTTATAATCTGGGGGACTGGGGCTACTGTATGTTTAGGAAGGAATATTAGCTTACTACTTACTGAATACTGCACATTCGTGTACTGCATACTGTCTAAAAATAGTAAATAGTAAAAGTTGCATTTTAGAATATTCTGAAATCAAGAATCAGAATGTTTACATTACAATTTTCTGTCATCAAGCCTTTAAAAAATTCAGTGTTTAGGAGAATATTACAAGATATCACTTGACACTAGACAAGTTTAAGTACACAATAAAACATAAAAGGCATCCATAATACATAGTATGCATACTTATATGCATAAATTGGAATTTACTGTGCAAAAAAGTAAGGGTATGCACATATAACACATATTATGTCCACAATTGAAATGCTGCTGGATACCTGTGAGACAGTTAGTGTCGGATATTACTTTCAGTGAAATTCTCAAGAAATCTGATAGAGACTAGTGAAGAAGTAGGTATTAAATGATAAACATTATATGTACGGTGTCATCAAACATGTACTTGCCGTAGTTGGATGTGACAAAACAGATTTTAATGAAACCATTTATGCCTGGCATTAACATTAATTTTTTTGTAATCAGATCAGAAGTGTTCAGTGTTGTGTTCAATCACTGAAACCACAAACGGAGGTACTCAGAAACACGTTACCACAATGCATGTGTAGTTTAAAGCCGACAAACAACAGTCTGAAAGTCATTCATTTCCCATGTAGAGTAGTACAGGAGTTACATGGAGTTCCAACCATTTGCTGAATTTACATATCTGACTAGAGCCTTCAGTTAGACTGTATCAAAGACTAATACCCAAGACGTGCCAAAAAAAAAAACACTAACTTCTCTAATCTTTTTATATTCTGTCTGTTTTCATGCCAGAGGGGTTCCCTTTCACTCGCAAGCCTCACAACATGGGTTCATTTATTCAGTAGTAATCATGCACTGCATTCTGCACTCCCACGAAATTGATGTAGGGTGTGATGATTTAAGAATTTGATGATATCTGAATATTAGTGGTCACAGAAGACACATTTGATATTAATACTAGTTGGAAACAGTAATGCATTTTGACTGGCCACTTGTGAATGCATCAACGAAAATGCCTCTGGATGCAGAACTATACTCAAGAGGGTACATAGTTAAAGTGGAACGTTTTTACATCAAACATCAGCTTACACTAATGAAATGTCAAAAAAAAAATCTCTGTAAATGCATTTCTGCATGTTGATTTGATGTGTTACTGTGAATGGCAGATTTAGGCGAATGCCAAATTTGCTTTGTACTAAGAAATATGGTCTCAAATTACACATTCTGTCTAGTGGAATCTTTTACATTTCCCCAAATAACCTAGATACTTGACACTGAAGCAGCTCTGTCTTGGCTGATGAAATCCTTTGTAATATACCAAAGTCAATATTGATGGCTGTTTTAGTGCTAAATCAGAACAGAAACTGTAAACTTCAAGTTCAAGTTCAAGTCTGCTTTATTGTCAATTCTTCCACATGTACAGCACATACACACAGATAATTGAAATTGCGTTACTCTCAGACCCTTGGATGCATACAGATAACATAAATACAGATTTTAAATACAAAATACAACTATACAAATATACAAATAAGGTAAAATGTAAAAATATATATATAAAGCACAAGGCATATGGCAGACTTGAATTCCCCTTCAAGGAAAACACGACTGTCTGCCATTCTATTCTCCTTGTCCTCACAGCAGTAGATTATTAGCTAAATTAATTTACATTTAAAGAATGCATCATGAAAATGTAGTAGTTTGCTGTAGAATCTGGAATCAAGCAGTAAATCCATTGAAAGTATTTTGCAACACCTCAGTCACTCCCAAATCACTTTGAAACAGGCATCAGGGTAGATAAATCATTGTCTGTTAGAAGTGCACAGGTCACAACCCTGTACACGCTTTCGCTCTCCATCTCTAAATCTCCCTACCTCCTCCATTGTTAGGATGTTGTGAGTCTCCTCTAGATGTGACAATCAGATGAACTGCACTTGGGACTGGTGATGCCTTCAGCCTGATGAGTTTTGACACCACCTGATGCCCTCACAGCAGCACAGAGAGAAAAGGAAAGAGAAAGTGCATGAGAGAGAATGGGGAGCACTGTGGAACTGCTCTGCTTTCTGGATCAGAGCACAATAAAGGCCGATGGGATGGGGATCACACCAAATTAGCACCAAGAACAGAACACTCCCACGGACACTGATTAGTATCCCACTTTGCTTTTAGGCTTCTGCCTCACCATCTATGAAAATAATGTGAACAATGTGCATTCATATTTCTCTTTAAACACCAATGCCCAGACTTATGATTAACATTCAAGGATGAATTCACTAAATAGCTCATCTACTTTTGCACGAAACCCTGCGTTTTATTCACTAATCACACTGCAGTTAAACCAGACGCTGATACATATTTGAATTAAGTAATTGTCATTCTTTGCAGAACAAACACCTCTCATCTATGTACATTAGGCTGCATATTAAGTCAATTAGGATTAGTGTCTCATTCTATAATTGAACTGGCAACGAGAGGCATAAATATCACAATGCTTGTTATTCATACTATTAATATACTTTATGGCCATGCATTTAAAATAGTTTATTATACTAGAACCAGTAATTAGAAGTTAAACCACATTTAAATGTTTAAATACAAAATGCTATTAAATACAAAGTATTAAATAGAGTAACACCACAGACATACTGTCATGGCAAGTGAGGGAAATAGGATGAGGAGGCAGAATCTAAAGCAGCGCTTTATATTAGACAAAACAAAGATGATAAACTAAATGGGGAGAATCACAGGAGAAAATGAGTAGCAATGCAATCAAGAACAAGAACTGAACTGAACTGAAACAGGGCAATATATACACAATATGTACAAAACTATAAACAGGTGTGCAATGTAATCAGTAAATATGGAAACAAATGAGGGGCAGAAAAACAAGAAATAGGAATGAAACACTGGAAAACAAGATACAAACTAAAAGTCCATGAAACAGAATAAAGCATCTTAAACCTAACTAGATCATATCCATTTGACTTAGCTCATGATGCATTAGAGAAACGCAGTCCATAACTGCGATATATATTTATCATAAACAATTATTTTCTAAAAAGTCTTTTCTAAAATGGAGGCTACCATTTTTATAGTTTCAAGGTCAGGAGACATTTTGGAAATCTTAATCAGATTATATTTATCGAAATTTAGGTTAAAAACATATTTGCAAGCTTTTATATTAACATCACTGAATATAATTTCTATCACAAAAACGTTTTTAGATTGAGATAGTAGGGCTGAATATCTTTTCATAATATCCTTTATGAACCTTTTTTCTGTTTCATAATCATACATACCTAAGAAACTGTGTTTTAGATTAAGATAGTGATTCTGCAAGGAACTGGATTGCTCTAATATGATGTGCCACATACAACTGTCAAAAATGTAGAAAAATATATGGAAATTAATAAGAAAAATGACTCACCATGTACTCAGAACAATAATGACTTCAATCTATGGTATGGGGGGGTCGACTCATTTTATGATTTA
This sequence comes from Sinocyclocheilus anophthalmus, assembly GCA_018155175.1. Classification (NCBI taxonomy): domain Eukaryota; kingdom Metazoa; phylum Chordata; class Actinopteri; order Cypriniformes; family Cyprinidae; genus Sinocyclocheilus; species Sinocyclocheilus anophthalmus. The sequence goes on from JADLZN010002636.1 coordinate 132,976, forward strand.
TTAGTATTTAAAGTTGATTTGTGCTGTTGCAAAATTGTAGTGTTGCAAACAATACACAGCTGTGGCCCATCCTGAGCGCTATTTATGCGCCTTCCCCACGCCACTCTGGGCGGATTATTAATGTTTGTTTGTGGTGTTACGAGTTATAGTGTTTGTTCCGGGACTGACGCAAGCCAGAGGTGGCCGTATTGCGTCCGAGTCCGTTTTTGGTTTCAGCCTGTTCTCAGAGTCTCAGCTCTGTTTGTGTTTTCTGTTTTTTACCTTTGTTTTCTCCTGCAGTCAAATAAACCTGCATTTGGACCCAAACCTTTTACACGGTGTGTCTTTCCTGACCCCGTCGTGACAATAATCAAATAGTAATCAAATGATACAGAAGAACATTACAACTAGAAATATCCAGATGTGTGGTGCAGTCAAGCACATGTTCTGCCTTTTAAATAGCCAATTCAAGGGTCTGGATTGCAGCAGTGAAATGATGCTGCAAAGTCCCAGTAAAGTTTGCTAGACTGTGGTATTCTGTTGTATCCACTAAAACATGCTTCTGTACTGTACTTCCACTCAGAACCAACCTGCTGCATGAGGAATTGCAGGATGCAAACTGCGTTCAGCACAATTTAATTAGGCTTGCACTGTTACATGATTAGCATAATTCTATTAGAGAGTTGGGTGCTAAAAACACACAGACAGTGTGGACAAGTAAACAGTGCTATCAGAGGGCTATATAATGTTTTAAGTGCCCTTAGATGATTAGTAAATCTGCTGTTAGCTATTTTGCTTGATAGCAATGTTATGTGGCCTGAAGATTTTAAGATCATCCTGTCAAGTGGAAAGAATGGTCCTCAAAATTTAGATGAGATGAATGCTTCAGCATCTAATGAAACTACAGAGAGGGGGAGAAACAGGACCTGCCTAATCTGATTTATGCTCACAGTCACAATCTGTCTGATCACATAAAATTGAGGCAGAGCGTTGATCTTTCTCCTTATTGCCCATTTGGTCTGATCTGTACAAGCTTCCCTCATTTTTTATTCTTATATTTTTATTTACAATAGAAATCACTAAATTTTAAGTGTTATATTTTTTAAAGAACATTCCTGATTTTAATCAATGAATCACAGTTGATCAATTATCGAAAACCTACCTTAATAATATAATACTAGATTAATAATACTAGAGAAGAAAAGCGGTTAAACTGTACTGAATGATTACGTAAAATCTTCTGTGACAGAAGATTTCTTCCAGGAGTTCTAATAATGCTAAGGTAATTAATGAATTAATTCCTTGTGACACACAATTAATTGTGACACACGCTAGTGGTGTCCATTGTGTTGTTTTACGTTCTGAACAACCTATGTGAAAATTAGTTAAGCATTTATTAAGATGAAGTATTAATATTTTATTAAGCAGGTGGTCATTTTTTGTTGCATTTGTCATTTGTTTGTGTCTATGTGTTTTTGTCTATGAAATATTTGGTACAAACATTACTTCTGGAATAAATGTAGTCCTGACCGCAAACTGGATGTATATTTTCAACTAATTTCTATGGTATTGGAAGAGCATGTATGATGCATGCTAGGCCACAGTTCAGATTACACTTGTTGACTTGTTCCATTAAAAATACCTAAACATCTTTAAACTAGATAATTCACCTAAGAAACATAACTATAAGCATAAACACAATAACACCACATAGTGTGGTTTATGACTACAACATGAAAAACAATTGCCAATGAAAATGAAAAATTAAGTAAATGGATAACACTTTATAATAACGTTTATATTAAGTCGTTGTAAGTCATTTATAAGTGATTAGTTAATGATGAACTAATCAATTATAAAACATTAATAAGCAATTAATAAGTGATATGCAAACAATGTGTGTTTTGTTAATTCATTACAGTATGTAAAATGATAGTTTAATGATGAACTAATCATATTACAAACGGACTACACTTCACAAAGTAATTGCTAACAATTTACAAAAAAACATGCACAGACAAATCCAAATTAAACCCTGCGGCTCGTGACGACACATTGATGTCCTAAGACACAAAACGATCGGTTTGTGCCAGAAACCGAACAGTACTTATATCATTTTTTACCTCTAATACACCACTATGTCCAACTTGTCTTTGTCCTCCGGTCCGGGCGCGAGGGGCGGAGGCTTCTTTCAGCGGCTTCGTCCTTCTCTCTGCCCACGGCGCTTGAAGGGACTAGACGGCCCAGCATCCTAGCCCCACGGCCGTGTAATGGGTGCGGTTCTCATCCGGACTGCGGGTCCGGCAGCTCACAACTCTGGCGGCACGGGAGTCCCTCTACGCACCCCTCCTGGACTCACGAGGACACCAGCATGCATGCACGGGGAATAGACCGGTCTCCCGAGGAGAGGCGCGTTCGGGATTTAAACAGCGGCGGTGATGAGGCTCCATTCGTTTCAGGTGTGCCCCATCACACGCCGCCAGCCCTGGCTATTTCAGCACCCCTCCTCTCACACGCACCCACTCATGTCGGGAGCCTGGCGAAGGGCGGCAATTAAGGGACGGGGTGATGCTGATAATTAGGGGGAGGCAGCCGACTCATCACAGTGTGTTGATATCCAGCCGAAGAGCAATCAACCATAACTTCAGGCGAGCAGAGCTCAGAAGTTGGGAATATGTGGAAAGTCACCACTCCCGAATGAGTTCCCGCGAGAGAATGTAATCTTTTAGTTTTAAGTTGGTTTGAACAAGCCGAATAAGCGCAAAAAAAAAAAAAAAAGTAAATACCATTTCGATTATCCGTCTTACCTACATGACTGTGCACTGTGTAAACAATGAGTGACGTATAAGCACGAGAGATCACTTCCGGTGCTTGCGTAAACTACGCCAGAGCGCGTACACACCTCACGCATCGGATGCCGTGCGCGCGCCTAAAGACAGTTGGACCTAGTGGTGTATTAGAGGTAAAAAATGATATAAAAACTGTTCGGTTTCTCGCACAAACCGATCGTTTCGTGTCTTTACACATCAATGTATCGTCACGAACCGCAGGGTTTAATTAGGTTTTGTTTGTGTATGTTTTTTTAACTCTCCCATAATTTGGTTACCATTGCCCCCAAAAAAAAATTCATTTGTGATTGATAGACTGCAACGGTTGGACTTAAAAATCATCAAATGTGTTCTACTGAAGAAACAAAGTCACCTACATCTTGGATGCCCTGGGGGTAAGCAGATAAACATAACATTTGTGGGTGAACTATCCCTTTAATTTGGCAACATGAGAATGCTTCCCATAGGGACTGTTCAAAAATTTGACATTCATGAACTGGTGGGAGTTGGTCAGCTGATTTATCTGAAAGATTTGTGGGAATTCAGATAGCTAGTAGGGCCTTGCATCATCAACACAAGGAAGACAGTTGTAATAAGATTAGTGACATTTATTAACAATAGATATGCAATAGTAAATACAATAACTAGTAATGATACCAAAAAAATTAATATGCACTTCTAATAGATAATAGATGACTAAACAAGAAGAAAGATACTGAAAAAAGTAGGTAGAAACAGAATAAAGGAGTGAACACAGAATGGATAAATGCAATGCTGTTGAGCTAAATGTAGCAATAGAAGAGAATTCTATGGTAATACTTCTTATGGAAAACCACTTAATGGCTCTGAAAAAATAACTGCTTATTTATCTTTGAACAAATAATAATGTGGCTATTATTTGTAATGCTGACCACAGGTAAATGTTAAGCAGGTTAGAAAACAGACTGCAGGTCTAAACTAAGCCAAGGTCTTGGTAAGGTTTGGTAAGTTTATATGTACGTTCTACACGGTCGGATGATCAGTCCGGTAGAGACGTCTTCCACTGGTGATGCAGATTGTGTGCAGTGGGGAAGGCACAGAGTTGCATTCCGGTAGCAGTTGATAAGCTGCAAGCAGACCCAAGCGGGTCCTTAGAACATGGATCAGGCAGCTGGGTCAGATGGGTCTTCACAGGGTCCTTAGCAGTCTGGCTGTGTTGCTGAGGAGCCGTGTGTTTTAGGCAGTATCTGCCAATGTGGAAGTCCTATGCGGACTGGGCTGCGCTGCTTTCGGAGCTGCAAGAGTCACTGCTGGGTCCTTTGCAAATGAAGGGCAGCCGAATACAATATAGAAGGTTTACTCAAGAGTTGAGCTGACCCTTAACTGTCTTGAAGTCTCTTTCCTCATCTATTTCCTCGTCAGGTCAGAAAATTAGACCATGGTGTCTGTTAATGTCTCCTTCACTGTTGAGTCGGCAACACAGAAAGTTGTTGTGTCTGTTAGTGTCTCACTGAATGTACCGGAGACTCAGAACAAGAAGTGTCTTTTGGAAGGGTACTTTTATCCCTTTCTGATGAAGAGGAGATTGGAAATCTGGTGCCTCTCCATTCCTGGAATGTGATTGGCTACTTGTGTCCAAGGTGGCATTGTATAACAGCAGTTAACAGCAGTATATAAAATACAACAGCAGTTAAAGAGGTGCCCTGCCATAAACTAGTCCCTGGAATGCCATTTCGACTGTTGTTTACCACACTACCATCACTGGGTTTTGACCTGAACAACACTTCAAAGAGGAGGCAGGGGAGCAGTCTGTTCTCGGGCCCTGATTCAGACAACTGTATAGCACAAATGAATTGCACAACACACATTAAAAGGGAACTTCCAACTTTCCAATCTACAAATTACTCATAATTTAAATTAGAAATGACTACAATTCTTGACTATAATCTAACTAATCAAACCTAGTGTAACAATAAAAAGTTTGTTCATAACGTTAAAGCTGCTGCTGCCAAAATCCAATATAACTTTCTTTATAAACTGTTAATATATTTGATCAATATTCAAAACCCTTTGTTTGCTTTCAAGTATTATACGACTGATTAAGTGTAAAAAAAATAGTTGCATAATGCCCCTGACTGTCTGCCTGCATGAAACTTAGAAAATAATTTGGAATTTGGAAAATAATTAATTCAATGTCTGCAGAGTTTAGCTCCAACCCTGTTTTAACACAGGGGTGTCAATCCCTGTTCCTGGAGGTTTACCATCATGCAGAGTTTAGTTCCAACCTACTCCAATACACTTGTAGGAAATTGCAGAATCAGGTGTTTTGATTAGGGGTGGATCTAAACTCTACAGGGAGATGGCCCTTCAGGTATAGAGTTTAACACCACTGCTTTATTGTCTGTAATCTTTGTAGGACTCTATCTCTAGGAGCAGGATTAAGCACCCCTGGAAGAGATTGAACAGTCTTTGAAGCCATTTTTTAAAGCATGTGGAGAGATGGTCAATTTATCTACCTATCTGTGTAATGATGAATATGTTCTTGCCAATGGAATATTATCAAATTAGAGAAAAGTGGCCAGTTCTGCTCTCGAAGGGCCACTTTGGTGAATAGTTCAGCTCCAACCTACTCCAACACACCTGCAGAGATGATCTTATTGGGAGATCTTATTTCACCAAGTGAAAAAGGTTTTAGTGAGGTTGCGTCCTTCCTAGACCAGTCCTTCTGAGGCTTCAAGGCTGGAGTCCTTCTCAGCAGTAATGAGACTGTCTAGTAAGTGTGCATGGCTACATCATAAATGTTTCCACCTCAGCAATCACAGTACGAAAATACTGTTATATTATAATTAAAGATAACGTAAATAATGAACATTTTTATATGAAATGACTTTCTATTAACTCTTTCCCCGCCAGTGTTTAAAAAAATAATAAAGAACAGAAGAAAAATGCAAAAAAAGAAAGAAATGTTTTATTCTAGCTTCATACATTATTTTTTAATCAACATTTGAATGTAAGTTTCGCTGAAAGAGCTGAAAAAAAAGCTTAAAAAACTGAGAAAACATCAAAAGACTACATATAGATGGGATTCAGAACGATGATCAAAACATTGAAGGAAGTGCCATGAAGTGAATCCCACCTGTGGCATTGTCTTTGACTTTCCTTATAAAACAGCATTTTTTCTGTGTAATCTCTAATAATAGATTAATTCAAAAGAAATGTTCAATGGCAAACATGTTGAAGATTAGCCAACAGGCTGTTGATTCATTAAATGATAAGCTGTTTTCCCACAAAAGCAGTTTATCGAACATAGTGAACCCCCTTCCTCTATTGACATCCTTTAAAAAACTACCTCTGGTCTCCTTCCCTGCGTACCTCTGCATTATGCATTTTTTCTAACCTTGGGGGCTTGCCTTAAAGCAGCTTTGCTTTTAGTACTTAATTCATAGTTTTCATGTGACGTCATACCCTTGCAGGTACACCCACATGGAGGGCAAAACAAGGCTTTCCTACAATGACCGCTAGTTATTTTTACAAGGTTTGCATTAAATAGTAATATAGTACGACAATGATATTTAAAGGCCAAATTCAGTATAAACCTTGTTGATGATGCATAAATTTGTACCGGCAAGCAGATGAACCCAGAATATAAACGCAATGTGCAAAGTTTAATATAAAAATTTTTCCCATAGAAAACCATTATAAAGAGAACAACCATTTAGCCCACTGCATTCATATTCCGGGTGTCACAATCTCCAGCTGCCCATGAGTGCCCATGAACTCCACTCCACCCCTGACTCCTGTCACTCTCACATTTCCCCTAATCCTTTGCCGGACTCATCATCAATTATTGCATTCACCTGTGTCTTGTAACCTCATCAGTCTCACCCTATTTATAGCCTGGTTATCCATTCATTAATTCATTGCTCAGTATTGTCTAGCCTATAGCATTCCGTGTTTCCTGTGTTCCTAGTTCCTTGTTGCCTTGCCCCTGGACTGTTTCCTTGTATCTGATTGTTTGCTGCCTGCCCTGACCTTCGCCTGTTTATTGGAGTACTCTTTTGTCTCACCCTGAATTGTACATGTTTGCTGTTGTTTGATCCTGCCTGTCTGACCATGCTTTTAATAAAGCATTGCTTTTGGATCCTCTACTCCGTTGTCATGCCTCCCACATTACACTGGGCTCATCTGCTTGCCTGCATAAAGCACACATCATCAATAAGGTGTGTACTGAATTTGATATTTTAACATCAGGCATTTTAAATGTTTTCACATTAAATGTTTTAGAATATCCCGCCGTTTTTAGTGATTGAAATATTGCAGTGGGTGTCATGAGCCGGGTTTGACTCTGGTTTTCTTTTCCTTTCTATTTTGTGCAGTGCTCTCCTAGACTCAGCTGTTCACAATCACAATCAGCGCTCAGACTGCACCTGTTCCCTTTTCATGCTGATTTCCCTATTTGTCTCTGCGTGTTGCTAGTTTTTTTGCCAGATTATTGTGTCTTCTAATGAACATTACTACTTTATTATGGCATGTCAAATCGAGTCCTGTCCTGTCTAGTGGAGTGCTATCTAGTGCCTATGTTGCATTTTTTTCCTGAGTTGTTACCAGTTCTGCAGAAGCCAATTCCGGCCAGTGTACGGAAGACTGCCTGAGTTTGTTTTTTATGGACAATAAATCCTATGTTTTTTGACTTGCCTTTGTCTCTGGGTCCTTGTGTTGTGACAGTGGGTGCTTTTTATGAATTGCTAATGGATAAAACTTGCATTTCGTTCGCATATCTTTGTTTTATTCTTTTGAGAGGTGATCTAAATATTTTTGGATTGGAACAGACAGAAACTTGAAAACATGTTTTGCCCGCCAGGTCTTCGAGCCAGTCACTTGACTGAAAACTATGAATTAACTTGAAATGCTGGAGCTAGGAAGGTGGTCTCTAGGAGAAGAATCAGACACTCCTGATATAGAAAGTAGAAAAAGTTCTGTGGTACCAAAAAGGGTTTGAGCATTAATACTTTTCCTTGGATAGACAATGTCACCTTTGCCACCAGAAGACATACCTTCATATCAGATCATGTTTCTACTGGCCATGTACATTAACATGCAGGCCTATCGAACCATAATTTGTCAAAAAATCAGTGTTCTTTGTTGGTCAGACAAGGAAGTTTCCAGTGAGTCTGAAGACTTTGATGAGCTGGTTCAGATGTTTAATTAAAAATGAAGCTGAACTCTGCAGGATAGTGGCTCTCCAGTAACAAGTTTGGACACCCCTGCCCAAGACCATCAGTACCTTAGTCCAGATTTTCTCTAGATCAGTGAGCAGAGCCTCTCAAACCTGTCCTGTACAACCCCCACCACTGTACATTTTGGATATCTCCTTTATTGGCTATCTCCCTTATTGGACACACTCAGTTTAGGCCTTGGAGTCTCTACTAATGAGTTGAATCAATTATATATAGGAGATATTCAAAATGTGCAGTGCTTGGGGGCTCCAGGACAGGTGTGGGACTCCAATCCTGGTTATGGTGTCCCTCAGCACTGCAATGTTTGTATGCCTCCCTTATCTGACACACATAGTTCAGCTCACAGAGTTTTCTCCTAATGAGCTGATGATCCAAATCAGGTGTGTTAAATAAGGGAGACATACAAAATGTGCAGAGTTGTGGGTTTCCTGGACCAGCATTGAAAACCACTGAATACAGTGGAATTCGAGATGAGATTCTCACTGACCAAGGAACAAATTTCACCTCTCAACTAATTAAGTTTCTGCAGAAGTAACTGCAGCTATCTGCCCCAGGCAATGCAACTCCCAGGCCGATGGAATAGCCCTTCAATTCAATAAACCTGCAAGAATATTTTGAGGAAGTTTGTCAGAGACACTGCTATTCCTCTTCTTCGCATACTGGAGTATGTGTACTTTGCACCACTTGAGCTATTGTATGGATAGCCAATAAAAGGATATCCATGTCTATCCATGTCTAGCAAGATTAAAGTGCTGGGGACCATATGAACAAGCCTATTACATCAGCTTTCTCCAGCAACAGAAAGCGCAGGGGCCAACCATGGATACCTCATTTGTGGTATTCAAGGGTCACAGCAATTCACATCATCTTATGAGCCATATAATGGAAGACTATAAACACTTCTGTGTGGCATACTTAAATGATTTTGTAATCTGGGAAGATCACTGTCAGTTACAGGTAGTTACTACAGAGGGCAAGATGGAACCGGAACATCTAAAAATATGAATGAAAATTCAATACCTGAACTTCTACTACCCTGAATCAAGTGAAGTCAAACCTTGGGTGCATAAAGCGGAAGCAGCAGTCCATATCCAAACACCAACAAGCAGGTGAGATCCTTCATTGGCTTGATAGGCTGATATCATAATGCCCTAGTTTGCAACAATAGCTGCTCCATTTACCAACCCCATCCCCAAGACAGTCATAAACCCAGTGGAATGGATGTAGGAGTGTGAAAAAAGCGTTCTGTACCTTGAAAATTTGTGTGCACTCAAGCTGCAACAGTTCTTAAATATTCTATGGTTAACTGGAGCTGTATTTCCTCAAGAAGGAAAAGCTAGTCCTTTACTTACTTGCATTCAGTAATTGAAAAACAAGGCTTATATGGCAAATCAAAAAATAAATAAGTCTGTGTTTTGTAGGTGAAGTGAGGTTTGTGATCCCAGGCTATGTCTGACATGCTTGATGTAAGGATATATGTACCACTAGACTTCATGCAAGAGCTTTCCTGTTCCATCATGGCTAAGCTTAATTTCACTGTTCAAAGAAGTGGAGACAAACGTGAGATGGGAATAGAAGTTGTAGCTCATCTTTTTGAGCCATTTTCCACACTCTAGTGATGATGCATGTCTTATGCTGCTGAACATCTGTAGCAACAGTTGCATAGGGTGATGCTGACAGGTGTGAGAGAAACTTGCTGCCTTATAAACTACAGTACAAAATATGTCTTCAGCTATCTGAAATAATGGGGGAAAGGTTGGGAAAGCTGTCATTGTACATTTTAACTCTTATTTTGAAACTAATCTGTTTCTTGTTCCTGTTTCCTTCCTAGTTCCCTTATTATTTGCATATCTTCCTTGTTTAGTCTAATTAGACTGTGTATAACAAATATATAAGACGTTCTTGGAAACACTTTAGATTAAAGAACACATTTTTGCTAAAGAGAAGAGTTTTCCCTCGACAAACTCCTAATTACAGCTTATTGATAGTGAGTAAGGTAGTTGTAGTAGTTATTTAGGTATGGGGTAGGGTTGAGGGATATAGAATATGGTCATTCAGTATAAGACATAAATATGTGTTTTATAAGTACTAATAAACAGCCAATATGCTAGTAATATGCAGAATAATAAGCAACTAGTTCATTAGACTCCTTTGTTTTCCATATATTTTATCTGGTATGGAATGTTTAATTTGGTTTTAGAGATTTTAGTTTTCTTTGCATCTTGCCATTGTTTTTGTTACAAGGGCTAGTTGTGGAAACAAGCAGCAGTGTGAGGCCGGATCTAATTGCAGCTGTCACGAATCCGGTCCGTGGCCTTCCGTCCGATTGCCACCAGAGGTCACCCTTTCATTATATTGACTTTCACACCACACAGACTGTTACACGTCACCCTGGACTACATTTCCCATGTTACATTGCACTGATTGAACTCACCTGCAGTCAATCACACACACACTATATTACACCCACTGAGATCCTTCTCAAACTGCCGAGTATTGTTTGCATTTATCGCTCTCCAAGTGGTAACACTTTACAGAGCCAGTTCCCTGTCGTAGTTTTCTGAATCTAGTTTAGTCTTGTTATACCCGTTTCTTGATTCCAGTCTGTTTATCTCGTCCTGTCTGTCAGCTGCCTGCCCTGGAATTATCGCCTGCCTTGGATTATCTCTTTGTCCTGCCATTTCGGACTCTGTTAGCTCCTGCCTGGATTATTGCATGTTTTTTGGATTACCCATTTGCCTCGCCCTCCGGATTATGTTTGCCATCGTTTGACCCACGCCAGTATATGGATTACTCTTTCGTCTTGCCCTCAATATACCTGTTTGCCATTGTTTGACCCTGCCTGTTTCATATCATGTCTCTGAATAAAGCTTTGCATTTGGATCTGCACGTCTCACACCACACACTATAGGAGCAAAATGGTTAAATCTAGGATTTTTTGTCCTCATGTTTGTGGTCTCTCACATCTTGAAGATCTTATAAGATTTTAAAAATCTTTTAGTGTGTACCCAGCATTAGCGACGCAGTACGAGTGAACTATCGATAGGGAACGTACTCGGTTACTAAGGTAACCTTGGTTCCCTGAGATACGGGAATGAGAACTGCATACTGCATTACTCTAAGCTTTATTCCCGAGCTTAGAGTAGCTTAGAGTCACTGCCCCCCCCCCCCCCCACATCAGGATTTCTGATCTGTTTCTGATACTTTTTGTGATTGGGGCGCCTCTGACATTCTTCCGAGCAGATTCAGTTACTCTTTGCACACCTCACACCACAAGAAAATCTGATAAGATAATCTTTAGAACTCTTGTGGTGTGTACCCAGCATAAGACACTATGGGGAATCAGTACAATCACGCCATGCTATAATATTGGAACGACTGATATGTGGACTTGCCTTAAGCACCCAAGGGGCCCAGACGGACAAGTATAATAGGGTAAGCCCTTTATGTGGCAACGGGCTAAACTCACAGAGGTCACACCCAGCCTGTCCAGTCCAGTGTTACAATAAGACAAATATGAAAGAGATACAAATTAAACTCATATTTCAGATACAGCAGGTTTACTTAACATGTTTATTTAACATCTTTTGTTGGCTAACATTAATGACACGGATAGGTACTTGTGACGAGTGGGGGCGGGGCCGAGAGCCGTGGGAACGGAGCGAGGCCGGTGGATTAATTGATAATGAGCAACACCTGCACCACTCACCAGTCTCGAGTCCCACAGAGGAGCTCCGGAAGAATAAAAGGAGGAGCTACAACAGTTAAAGACGAGATAGGACCTGGCCTGGATTTTATTTTGTGTTTTGTGTGCGGCAGTCGTCCGCGAGGGGCTGCCGCTTTACTTTCATTTTGTGTTTGTTCAATTGTTTATTAAAGTTTTATATTTAAATGTTCGCCAGTTCCCGCCTCCTTCTTCCCGATCTACAAACTGTGTTACAGTACTTAATTAGGAATGCTGTCCCTTTAAGATGGAAGGCATGCATGTAATATTGACACACGTTCAGTTTTCACCCACCTGTTTACGTTCACTTAATCCATAACCGACTGTATTTACGTGAGATACTCTACATGATAGACATTTGGACTGCTGTGTGTGTATTTGAGTACTGAGAATTGATCGCACGCTGTATATGAGAACTGAAGAAGTGGAGCGTGCGCGAGAGAGAGCACTTCTATCAGCGCGATTCCGCCTATCCCGCCTTCACTAACTTTTAAGTTAATCGACAACGAATTGTGACTCCCGGGAAAAACGGGACATCTGGTCACCTTATCCATACCCCTTCGGGTGCTGAGGCCATTGTTTCAGATCGCTAGTTCGCATTTTGGTAGCCTATCCATCCACTACAGCTGCCATACTGAGACTAGATATGCAAACGCCCCTTATCCGATTGCAATCCAATGACAGGGACGCAGTTTTTATCATCAGATATTAGTTTTAGCTCGTCAACGTCTTGTCTTAGTCACAGAAAAAAAGTTTGTTAACGAATATTTTTCGTCGTCGTATTCGTTGACGAAATTGACACTGGTACAATCATTCCAAGAAAAAATTGTACAGCCTCTGCACTTAGGGAGGGCGAGAGCGTACAAGAAGTAAAGCAATCCTGGCGAGTTTGAGCATGTTACAGCCAAACCCTGTTCAGAGCTAGTCCTGCCTTCTGGCAGGTGCGTGCCAACTATTCAGAAAGGACCCTAACCTGTATGGCAGGGATGTCCAGGTTGTAAAACCTAGCAAATGTGGATGGCGAGGCCCAGTCAGCCACCGCAAAGATTTCTGCTATAGACACACCGCTAGACCAAGAAGAGGCAACACCTCTGGTGGAGCGGGCTCATATTCCAATGGAGCATTGCAGGCCTAAGGAGGAATATGCTAGCGTAACTATCCACCGGGAAAGTGTTTTGTGACCGGATGCTCTTTGGTGTGGCCAGAGTTGTTCAGACTGCCTAAACGGGGCGGAATGCTCAATGTAAATTCTCAGTGCCCTGATGGGGCAAAGTAAATTCAACTCCTGGTCTTTCTCCGAGGGAGGAAGTGCAGAGAGTGTAATGACCTGTGCTCTGAACAGAGTGGAGAACACTTTAGGTACATAACTATGCCTTGGCTTCAGGACGACCTTAGAGTCACTGGGCCCGAACTCAAGGCAGGTAAGGCTCACAGAGAGCACCTGCAAGTCTCCCATTTGCTTGACCAATGCTAAAGCCAGTAGCAGAGTGGTTTTCAGCATCAGGAACCAAAGGTCGGTCAACTGTAGTGGCACAAAGTGAAGGCTCGTAAGAGCCCTCAGAACAGTGGGCAAATCCCATGTAGGAATGGTAAAGGGGCAAGGCGGGTTCAGCATCCTGGAACCCTTCAAAAAGCAGACACTTTTTTTTGTTCCTGCCCACTGACTGGCCAGCTAAAGGAGCATGAGAAGCTGCTATAGCTGCCACATAGACCTTGAGAGTGGATGGGGAATGACCCTCATCCAGTATCTCTTGGAAAAAGGACAATATCAACGATGTGTCACAGGAGGTTGTGCACCAGGCAGAGAAGACCGACCATTTAAGGGCATAGAGACGTCTCGTACACGGGTCTCTCAAGAGGCCAGAGATACAGAGCCCAAAGCTCGAGCTGGGGGTGCCATAACGTTCAGTTCGCCTGAGAATGAAGGTCCTGTCTCAGGGGAATGGGCCACAGGGCAGCAACGAGCAGCCGTGACAGCTCAGAGAACCAATGTTGGTTCGTCCAGAGCGGGGCCACTAGGAGAACCTTGTGTTCTTGCTCCCTGATTTGCCTGATTACTTGAGGGATCAGGGTGATCGGGGAAATGTTTAAAGGAGGAGGTTGGGCCAGTCGTGGGCCAACGCATCCTTGTCCTTTGAAAAATAAGTTGGGCAATGAGAGTTGTCTTTTGAGGCGAAGAGGTCGACCTCTGCCTTCCCAAAGATCTCCCAGATTCTCTGAACCATTTGCGGATGGAGCATCCACTCCTCTGAGGGGACGTTGCTCTAGGACAGAATGTCTGCTCCTTGGTTCAACCTGCCCGGCACATGCGTTGCTCTCAGAGAATGCAAGTTGAGCTGTGCCCATTCCAAGAGGCGCTCCACCAGAAAGAATAGGCGCTTCGAGGAGAGCCCTCCTTGGCAATTTATATAGGACACCACCATTATGCTGTCTGAGTGTACTAGAACGTGGTTTCCACTTAGGTCTGACTCCCAGCATTTCCATGCAGTTGATGTGTAGCTAACTTTGCCATCGCTCAGAGCTCCCCTACCCGTGTTGGACGCATCTGTCGAGACCACCTTCCTTCTGCAAACAATTCAAAGAGCCATGCCCCGTTCCATCCACTGAGGGTTTTTCCAAGGGGCCAGAGCTGCCACTCAGGCCTGGTCCACCTTGATGCACAGTCTGTGACGCCAGGCATGGGACAAGACTCGTGGTTTCAGCCAGTACTGAAGGGGCCACATACAAAGCAGGCCCAGCTGTAGCACCGGAGATGCAGAGGCCATGAGGCCCAGCATCTTCTGAAATGTCTTGAGAGGGCAAGAGGCTCCAACTTTGAAAGAGGCCGCGAGCCACTGTATGGCCATTGCACGTTCTGGCATGACTACCGCCCTCATTTGGGCTCAATCGAAAACTGCTCCCAAGAACAATATTCATTGGCTGGGGGACAGTGTGCTCTTGGCAAAGTTGACCCTGAGTCCCAGGCATTCTAAGTGGCTGAGGAGGAGGGATCTGTGAGATAGTAGCTCAGCATCTGACTGGGCTGAGATGAGCCAGTCGTCGAGGTAATTTAGAATGCGAATTCCCATCTGTCTCAGAGGGGAGAGAGCCGCATCCATGCACTTCGTAAAAGTGCCCTCGCAGGGACAGTCCAAAGGGAAGGACCGTGTATTGATATGCCACTCCCTTGAAGGCGAATCTCACGAATCGTCTGTGATGGAGGGCTATTTAGATGTGAAAGTAGACATCTTTCAGATCCAGAGAAAATAACCTGTTCCCTGGGCATAGTTGCGAGAGGATCTGTTTCAATGTAGTCATCCTGAATGGCCGTTTCATGAGGGCTGGTTCAGGTGCCTGAGATTGAGGATGGGCCATAAGCTGCCATCCTTTTTGGGGACGAGGAAGTAATGGCTGTAAAAGCCTGACTCATTTTGAGCTGGAGGAACCGTCTCCACAGCTCTTTTTGCCAGTAAATTCATCACCTCAGAGCGCAGACGTGTGCATCTTTGCTCTGTACCTAGGTGGGAACCACGCAGCTGAATTTTTGAAGTGAGTAACCTCGTTTTATTATCCCAAAACCCAGTCTGACACTCCGAGGATGGCCTGCCAGGCCTCGGCCTATGTGACAAGGGGTTGGATTAATTTGAGTAGTAAGTCGCCGTGAGGGGACCCGACACTCATGATAAGAGGAAGAGGAAATTTGCTCTCTTTTTGTGTATGTTTGTGTTTATTTTGCCCGCTATCACAGCGGATAGATGTGTGGGCGCTTGAATGGGCCCAGCATTCACAACAAACGCATTGCCTTCGACACTTCGTTTTTAGCCTTCAACATTTTGTGTTTGGAGGCATAACTGAGACTGCTTGGGGGTGGTCCAGATGCAGTGAGATTTAGCCCCCTCCTCTTCTTGTTCTTGTCTTGTTCTTGGTGGAGACCACTCCTAAACCAGCTCCTCAACAGCCTTAGACAGGACGCAGAAAAGTTTGGCATCCATGCCTGTCTTGGCTTCGCTGGGCTCTGACTACAGCAAGGGGGCGGGGTCGTTTGTCGAGCCCGACAGCTCCTCCGCATCTGAGGCAGCCAATGACATACTGTCATCCAGGGGATCATCCTTGCTCCCACCGAACGAGACCAAGTCACTTACGGCAGCAGAGGGACGCTGGTCTGGGTGGGAGAAGAGGACGGGAAAAGCCTCTCTGTGTGGAGAGAGTGAGGCACGCAGAGCCTGTGCTGGCGTGAGCCCACTCGTCTCCGAGCGCTGAGGTCCTCTGCCCTGCTATTTTTTCCTCAAAGGCTCCTGGGAGGAAGAAAACGGGAGGGCGCGAGCAGAAATGTTGCTTTCTGAAAAGAAAGTCAAGTCTCATGTTCCCACAATGGGAACACTCTGTCTCTATGAGCGCGGCTTCTGGGTGGGATTTACCCAGGCATGAAATGCGCTCATCATGATGCGGCAGTTTGCAACAACGCCAAGAAATTCACTCTTTTATATCTCGCCGGATGGCGGCAGGGGATCACTGAGACCGCGGCTGCTGCAGACGCTGAAGGTAGCAAGCGGGAGCGGCGAAGTCAGCTGAGCAGAGGTCTTGATCCACTGCAAGGCTTGTCAACGGCAAAGGCTTATTGAAAAGGTTTCAGTATCTGAGAAAAAAGGACCATAGCATCTTAGCGATGCAGTACGAGTGAAGTATCGATAGGGAGTTCTGAGTATGTTAACCCTAAAATGAGGGAAACTCTGGGTTTTCAGGTTCAGAAGAGCTGAATTGAGTTAGTTCAATCAACTCTGAGTAGGTTGACAATGAGTTCAGCACGTGCACCATGACTTTAATTATTAATCACTGTTATAATATCAAAGGAGAAAAACTGTCAGAATGGTAAATTTTTTAACTATTAATTTTCATGGTATCCCACAGGCAAAAGAGAAAAAAAAGCACCAAAAACACGTAAACAGGGTGGAAATATAAAAAAACTGTGCGCTGCTACCCAATGTCAGGTAAAGCTTTAAGCATAAAAGGTGCATGGGTGTACATGACTTTAGAAATATTTGACATATTAAATAAATATCATTCAGTGTCTATTTCAGTGTGCAGCAGCTTTCCCCATATAGTCTAATGCTCTTTTCACATGAATAAATGTTCTCTAATTCAAACTGTTGCATTTCTTAATTAGAGTAATTAAATTAACATTTGACTTCTACTCAGCCAACAGCAAGAAAGCTCACAAACTCCGTTCGACGAACAGATGAAAGAGCATGGCATGCAAACCAATATTGGACGCATTTAAATCCAACATGAAAAAGAATACTGTTGTTTTGTCAATTTGTAGTACATAAGAGCCATAACTGGCACCTATACCATGTACCATACAGTAATCCTTACTATCTTTTGTGGTGGTTATATATGATCATGTATAAGACACAAATGCTCATAAGGGCGTGAGAGTGAAGCACTGCTCAAATAAATATGCAAGTGGATATGCAGCGGGACAATCTAAATAACCTCGGGGGTCCTGATGTAAGTGTAACTCCCCGCAAATTAATGCAGCCTCTTCATCTACAGGATTCTGTATAAAAGTGCATGCTGTTTTTGTCACTTTCACATTGTCTACATGATGAAAACATGTACAATTAATGAATGTACCAGCACTGCAATAATACTTTTCTTACTTAATATTTTTGTCTAGTTGATTCCAGTCAAAATATCTAAAGATTCTTAAATCAAGACGCATTTTCTACATAAGCTTTTTAGTCTTTTGAGTGTATTTTTCTTATTTTGCTAATTTTCTGCTAATGGGGTAAGAAAAATAATCTTGTTTCCATTTGCATTAAGAGTGTGTTTTTTTGGGCTTTTTTTCGGATTGGTAAGACCATTATTGCATTACATATTATTACAAATGCCTGTAAAGGGCGTCAAAGGCCTTGTAATTGCTGTTGTAACACTTACAGGATGATCAAATTCAAACATTTAATTCAAATATCCACTTAATCTTTAATGTTTGGCCACCTTTTTGCGATAGAAATGCTAGCCTCTATAATTTCTTCAACAAAAACATGTGGACATCACAACCCTTACAAAAACTAATCCTTGGTTTTATCGAAGTAAAACTGCTTAATTTTATATTTCTGAATGCTTGAGACCATAAAACCAATCAGACAACGTATTAATAAAATCATAGCCATAGAAACTGTCTAGAGCTACAATTGGTATTGTATCGGGGTAATAACATTAATACAATTTAGTTAGTACTGTTATATTTTAATTAATGGTTCTATTTGGTTGGAGGCTCGGGTGGGGGGTCCGTGCTTCTTTAAGGGGTGTGGGGTTGGTGTGGTTGTGAGTGTTGTCAGATCTGTTAACAGGCACTGAAAAAGGCGGCAGCACAACACAGTCTGGGAACATACTTCTGCTTAAGGCGACAACGCTAACTATGTGCCAGCAGTGCCTGGTCATCGTTTCGCGTGGGTCCGTGTCCATCAAAGGCTTGTTGAATTGACATTAAATGAAACATTATTTGTTGTTTCGAGGGAAGCTGAGTGCCCCCTAAAACCGGCTAGTCGTCAGAATGCACTCTGTAAAAATGTCTGCTGGGACATTGTGTGACAGGTAGCCTCACTGGAGACACTGGTAAATTTGTTGCCGAGGAGAAAGGCACGGTTGGACAGGGGCAAGAAGGGCGTTAGCGAATGGTTTCGGCTGGTACATGGTGAGATTTGGATGCCGGTATCGGGTGGGGGTGTCACAACTTATGTAGTTCATTCGTAAATAGTCGAGCGTCTAGAGTGGGATACACAGACCTAGCTACAGCGAGTCAATGGGTGTGCTTTGTTAACATGCGCGTCTCAAGGAACAATGGGGTCTCTGGTGAAGTTATAACCTCCATGAAAATAAAGCCAGATAATAAATAAGAGTTTATCATAAAGTGGCCTGTCCTTTAAAAATGGTAAAAGCTCCTAGATTTTGTGGAGGGTCATACACACAACATCATCAGGATAATATAACCTGGAGAAGAAAATTAATGGTGTTCAATGAGACAAGTTAGAGTTAGAAGTTAGAATGAATCAGAATCAGAATCAGAATGAGTTTTTTATTGCCAGGTATGTTTACACATATGTGGAATTTGTTTTCGTGACAGAAACTTCCACAGTGTAACAGAATGACAGTAACAGAACAAAAAAACACAGATAATAAAATATAAAAAAATAGAACAAATAAATAAGGAATAAAAATATAAATTGACAATTGTATGTACAGGTATAATACAATAGACAGTTTTTTGTATGTACAGGTACTGTATATATTATGTGCAAATTTGAAGTGTAGGCTGAGTATGAGTGTTAGATAAATAAGTGTATGAGTGAATAAATAGTGTGTGTTCCACGGTTATTGTCAAGTGTTCATGAGATGGATGGCCTGAGGGAAGAAACTGTTCCTGTGTCTGGTCGTTCTGCGGGGGGTGTGCGCAGGGTAGTCGTGGCCAAGAGTGTGCTCGGAACAGTCAAAGAGTGAGGTGGCTGGGTGTGTTGAGGGGGGGTGTCCGTAGAGTGTGGGACTAATCGCGCAGGCGGCCGTTGCTCACTCTGGATGAGTACAGTTTTTGGAGAGTGGGGAGGGTTGTACCAGTGATTCTCTCAGCAGTCCGGACTACCCTCTGTAAGTCTTCTGAGGTCAGATTTGGTAGCTGAGCTGAACCAGACAGTTATTGAAGTGCAGAGGACAGATTCAATAATGGCAGAGTAGAACTGTTTCAGCAGCTCCTGTGGCAGGTTGAAGGAAGTACAACCTCTGCTGGGCCGTTTTCACAATGGAGTCAATGTGAGTGCCCAGGAACCTGAATGACTCCACTGCAGTCACAGTGCTGTCCATGATGGTGAGTGGGGGGAGTGCAGAGGGGTTTCTCCTGAAGTCCACGGTCATCTCCACTGTTTTGAGCGTGTTGAGCTCCAGTTTGTTGAGACTGCACCAGACAGCCAGCTGCTCGACCTCCTGTCTGTAAGCAGACTCGTCACCGTCCTGAATGAGGCCGATAAGTGTGGTGTCGTCTGCAAACTTCAGGAGTTTGACAGAGGGGTCTTTAGACGTGCAGTCGTTGGTGTACAGGGAGAAGAGCAGTGGAGAGAGAACACAACCCTGAGGAGCTCCAGTGCTGATGGTGCAGGTGTTGGATTTGAGTTTTCCCAGCCTCACTAGCTGCTGGCTGTCTGTCAGGAAGCTGTTGATCCACTGATAGACGGAGGTGGGCACGGAGAGCTGATTTAGTTTGGGCAGGAGGAGGTTTGGGCTGATAGTGTTAAAGGCCGAGCTGAAGTCCACTAACAGGATCCTCGCATAAGTCCCTGGTCTGTCTAGATGTTGTAGGATGTAATGCAGTCCCATGTTGACTGCATTGTCCATAGACCTTTTTGCTCTGTAGGCAAACTGAAGAGGATCCAGCAAGGGTCCAGTGATGTCCTTCAGGTGGGCCAGCACTAGTTTTTCAAAAGACTTCATGACCACAGACGTTAGAGCCACAGTTCTGTAGTCATTAAGTCCAGTAATTTTGGTTTTCTTTGGGACGGGGATGATGGTGGGGCGTTTGAAGCATGAGGGGACTTCGCATAGCTCCAGTGATCTGTTAAATATCTGTGTGAAGATGTGGGCCAGCTGGTCAGCACAGGATTTCAGACAGACTGGTGTAACACAGTCTGGGCCTGGTGCTTTTTTCCTTTTCTGCTTCCGGAAGACCTGGCGCACCTCGTCTTCGCTGATCTGAATTGCAGGTGTGGGGGAGAGGGGGGTTGTTGGAGGTGTGAATGGTTGTGTGGAGAGGTGTTCAGGGCGGGTGTGGGGTGTTTTTTTTCAAACCTGCAGTAGAACTCGTTCAGATTGTCTGCCAGTTGTTGATTCGCCACAGTGCTGGGGGATGGTGACTTGTAATTGGTGATTTCTTTCATACTTTTCCACACTGACTTTTCACTGGAAGAGAATTGAATCCTTATTCTTTCAGAATAATTCCTCTTTGCCACTCTGATCTCCTTTTCCCGTTTGTATTTAGCCTGTTTATACAATACATTATCCCCCTTCCTGTAAGCATCTTTTTTGGCCTGACGGAGCTCTGTGCGGAGTTTTGCAGTTTACCCTGGTTTGTCGTTGTTGTGACGTTGTAGAATATCCTGGTAGGAATGCACATATCTTCGGATCGGGGCGAAAGCTGATATAATAGTTGTTAGCAGGTCGCTGTGAGCTCGTCCAGATCGGTGGCAGTAGATTCAAAAACGCTCCAATCAGTGAGGTCAAAACAAGTTTTTAAATCCTGCTCTGCTTCATTAGTCAATTTTTTTTTACAGTCCTTAATACAGGTTTAGCTGTTTTCAGTTTCTGCCTGTAGGTCGGTAAAAGATGAACTAAACAGTGATCAGAGAGCCCAAAAGCTGCTCGTGGAACAGAGTGATACGCATTCTTTATTGTGGTGTAACAGTGATCCAATATATTACTGTCTCTTGTGGGACATGTGATGTGCTGTCCTTGAGGTTTTTGGGGGGGGGGGCCGGTTCACGGGAAAGATTTGCTTTATTAAAGTCCCGAGAATGATTAAAACAGAGTCCAGGTTTTGTTGTTCTATGTCTGCGATCAGATCAGCGAGTTTCTGTAAAGAGGTGCTCACGTGTGCTTGCGGAGGAATGTACACACTAACTAGAGAGTGAACGAGCAAAACTCTGCGGGCGGCGAATAGGAAGGAACGGCATTGCAATTAATGAAGAGCACTTCTAGATCTGAACAGCACATCTTCTTTTACACAGTTACATCTGTACACCACCTCTCATTGATGTAGAAGCATGTCCCGCCGGGCCGGATGGGTGGGGGGTTGGGTTGGGGTGGGGGGGGGTGGGGGGGGGGGCGGGGGGGGTGGGGGTGGCTCTGGGTTTCCCGCTTATTGCTTATTTATATGCTTATTCCATTGTACAACAAATACAATGCTTTGCGAGCTTCTGCTAAGGTAACTAACAGAAAGAGGCTAAAAAAAAAAAAATTATATAAATAGATATATATATATAATACAGAGATATGTACAAGTAAAATAATATTTAAAAAACAGTACTGAGAATAAAGAGCATGGAATAGAAAAAATAGCTTGTATATAAAAATAAATAAATAGAAATTAATAGCTTGTTAAAATATTTATTGCACTGAGGTAAACTTCTGGCTCTGAAGGAATGGGGATATAAAAACATTGCACTAAGAAAGTAAAGATATTGTACTGGAATATAATGCTGCACTGCACTGAAGGAATAAAGATATAGAAAACATTATAAAAAAAAACAAGAAAAAAAATTGAGATGTCAGCCTTGGGGAGGCGTGCGCTGTACACGCAGACTGATCTTACTCCGTGGATGTAAGAATGGTTGGAGGGGGGTCTTGGTGAGTGGCAGGACAGCAGGGGGGGATTCAGTAATTTTGCCTGGGGGAGACAGAAAAAGAAGCGGGGGTGTCTCGTGAGATGGGTCACTAGCTGTGTTCTGTGAGGTTTAATCATCTGGTATCGCCTTAAGCCGGTAGCATCCAGCACGACAAACAGACTT
Source organism: Sinocyclocheilus anophthalmus (assembly GCA_018155175.1). Lineage (NCBI taxonomy): Eukaryota > Metazoa > Chordata > Actinopteri > Cypriniformes > Cyprinidae > Sinocyclocheilus > Sinocyclocheilus anophthalmus. The sequence continues at coordinate 155,252 of JADLZN010002636.1, forward strand.
AAGGACAGCTTTCAGAAGGGCAAGGTTTCAGAAGGACTGAACCTGTCATCGCCTCGGTGTGCATGTGTCTAGATTGCTCGTGGTAAGCGGCTACACCCAACGCCACTGGATACTATCCGTAGGTAAGACTGGTGTGGGGCCAGAGGGCAGGGCACGAGTGTTAGAAACTGATGCCTTTTGTGCGTCAATTTAGTTGGGGTGGAAAAAGACCCACTGCCCAACGCATCCTGAACCAGCAAGTGTGACGACGTGGGTGTAGGCTTAGGCGCGGCAAAACTGGCCTCAAACTTTCACACAACTTTGAACCCAGTTATCTGAACATTAGTTATTTAAATAGCAGTTTGCTTTCAATAAAGACTTTGTAGCAAAAAGAATTTGCTACATAAATAATAGATTCATTGTCAGACTGACACAAAACAATATGGCATAGTGCATATATCTATAACAGAGCATGTTTTAGATTCCTGCAATGCCATTCTTCAGGAACATCCTATCGAACTGCAGAGCTGAGTACTACATGTATAATACATGAATTCTCTGCTTTGATTTTCAGCTTTCACTTGCTCAAGGTCCAATTTGAGAGTTTTTTTAAAGGTTATATGTTGTATGTTAAAATAACCTTATTTAATTGTATCAAGGGATAACAAATGAATGCTGTAAAGGAAGCAAATAGTGGGTGCATGAAAGAATATTGGTTATTTTGAGCTTTTAAGCTCAAAATAACCAATTGAGATTTTAAAGTAAGGTTGTTGTGCCCCCTCCTGGAGTGACTTGGATAGCACAGCCCATTATTACAAATAAAATACACTCACCGGCAACTTTCTTATAAACCTGTTCAACTGCTTGTTAACACAAATATCTTATCAACCAATCACATGACAGCAACTCAATGAATTTAGGCATGTAGGCATGGTCAAGACGATCTGCTTAAGTACAACCCAATCATCAGAATGAGGAAGAAAGGTGATTTAAGTGACTTTAAAGGTGGCATCGTTGTTGGTGCCAGGCAGCTTGGTCTGAGTATTTCAGAAACTGCCAGTCTACTGATCGGCCATTAGCGCTATACACATTTAATGTCTGTTTCACGCTGGAAGCCGGAGTGTGCCCTCGCGCTAAAAAATCCACATATGCATCACAGAAGTAATATAACTCATGACGCTCGAAATCCTTAATATAGACAAACTGCTATCGCTTTAACGGAGTAAACAGAAAATAGAAACATTAAATGATAAAACGAAGACAATAAACACTCGACTGTGACAATGTATAGTTTATCTGTGTTATTCAAGCCATCTCTGTTATTTTCATAATAATTAAGTATATTTATAATCCAATGCTAATCGACAGTAGGCCGTTTTTTGGTGGGTTCCGAAGGGTACGTGTGTAGCACAGGTTGATGGTTCCTTGGCGATCATTGGTCTGTGAGCAAAGCCACACCGATCACAAAAGGAAGCATTTGACTGATGTTATGGAGTAAAACATGTTATAATGATCTCTTTTGTTGGACACCAGGTTTAGATTAGAAACGCTTTTTATTGGGAGTTTAGCTTTAGGTATTTAATGTATGCATTTTTAGCTTAGCTAACGGTAGGCTACCTGCTGCTGCGGGATCAGGATCAAAGCGCGCAGCGGTGAGATATACTGCTTGCAGTGCATGTGTTGTCTCTGGTGGTCGGTCGGCTCAATCCTCGCAGGGCTGGGTGGCTCTATGTGGGGGGTGCGCCCAGAGTTAGTGTAGGAGCGGTTAAGAGGGGGGGGGGGGCGGAAGGGGGAAGCACGCATGGAACATAAACGTTACTACAGAGATGTGTTGGATTTGTATTATTAGAGCTTTCCAACTTGCATTCACGTGCATTTTCTTTGTAAGGAAATTATTTTTCATATGCAATGCCGGCCAAACCAACCTCCACTATTCCCCTGGTCAGGAGAACCCACCAAGCTACCTGCTATGAATGACTGGTTGCAGAGCAGTGAAAACATCTGGAATGACGCACAGAAGCCGACAGAAGGAACAGGCTGATCGTTCCCTCTGCTTTAAACCCGATTACCACAGACAACTCAACCCCAGGTACAGAGAGGGTTTGAGGGGTTTCCTATCTCCGAATCAAGCCTCTGTGGCTCCCTCCGATTACCACCAGAGTGCTCCATCACCCGAGTACTAACTCCATTCACGGACTACATTTCCCATAACCCCATACCTGGAGCTGATTACCCGCATACCTGATCTTCATTCCTTAGACTATTTAAGCCACTCTCAGACACACTCTCTTTGTGAAGTCTTGATTTATGAAAAATTCTAAATGATTTTCCTGTGTACTTCGTCCTCAGTATATGACCCTGGACCCTGTTGGCACCTTTGTTACTGTGCCTCATTTACCTGAATATTCTCTGTACTGTTTGCTTCTGCCCTGACCATTTGTGACGTTTGTGACCATGCCTCTGTATTGCCTTGTATATATCTGTTACTGGTGACTGACCTCTGTTTGCACCATGATCAATATTGTTAATAAAGCCGCACATGGATCCCAATCCCACAGATTCTGCATTACACCAATTAGCCAATGTAGCTTTTAAGCATACGTTTTTAAAGTCTATTCTGACACATACATGGATATCCAATCACCCTAGAACTGCACCTGTGTTTAATTTTACTTATGGGTTGTGTTTACTACCAATTTTACATTATCAGATGGGAACTTCAAAGATAAAAAGTAGGAACCACTGATCTGTAGTGTCGAAAGTATCATTAAAGACTAGAAACAGAGATACAGCCAGTCAGACAGAAGCAAGCTGTATAATCGGTTGCAGCCAATGAAGTGAATAACATGTTTCTGCAAAGTTTCAACATAAATTGTTTGAAAGAACTCATTTGAGCATGAGATCAAAAATTGGTTTCTTTATAAGTGATTGAAAGTATGCCAGTTTTTTAAAATATTCTGGGGGTGGTATACTATGTGTTACCCCTCTGGGGTCCGAGGGTGTTTTGGGGCCTGGAAAAGTTTTGGCATGCCCTGACATTTGTGCTTTTTTCAGTTGCTTACAAACATTTGAATGTCTAAAGTTTAATAACACTGTAATCAGCACAAATTGGGCTACAATAATATGTGAGCAGCATGTATGTACTGATTGTGTTTTTGAGAAAACAACATTTATGCGTGCTTAGTCGAAAACTAAAATTTTAAAGTCACTGAAATAAGGCCATAAAACACATACAGAACATTTGATCACAAGACTTTTGAGAACTGATCTTGAAGTCTAGAGTTTTTGCTTCAAAATTATGTGAAAATCATCTTACTCACTCATTCACAGAAAACAATATATCGATTTAAATTTTCTAAGACACTTTGTGTAGAAAAGGTGTATGCGAGGAGGCGTGAATGATCATGAATAATGCTGTGATTCACACCTGAGAAGACAAAGGCCTGCATAATGAGCCTTTCAGTAAGGTGTGTGACAGAGGGAATTGCTACAAGAAAGAAGAAATGTATATATTTTTTTTGTTTGTAGTTTATTTAGAATACATATAACCATCACATAAAATAACTCATGGGAGTGTGTGCATCACATGGTCTTAGCTGTGGTCCAGGTTCTTGTGCGGGCAGGCATCTCCATTTCCATGACCAAGTGGGCTGCTTTGCAACAGGTTCTTTTACACTGTTATTCTCACATCTGAAATAAAAAAGCAAGCATGCTGTTTACACAAACTACATTATTATGATGTTCACTGATAATGGTACTAATTTATCGAAACAAAGAACACAATTACCACATAGCAAACATAGTTTACCATACAGCAAATAAATCTAATTAAAAGTAACATCTGTAAAATAGTGAATGCACACTTACTCAAAGATTCCGAATGGAGTTGAAAACTGAACGAGTGCCCCCTTACTGTGAGAGATGCAGGTGAAGGCAAGTGTGGTGTATTCGGTCCTAAAATAATTTTATATACAATTGTAAGCATTTTTTTCCCCACAGTACCTTAGTATAGTATGCATACTTCATGAGAAAACAGAATGCCAATAACAAAGAAACTACATTTTAACACTATCAACCACAAATAATATTACCATATAGTCTAGGCATAATAAAAGTACAGTTACTATACTGTGCACTTAGTATGATTTTTCAGTGAACTCAAAATGGAACACGTGTGCCTTTCTTGTGCAATTATGCGAGTGATGCATCTTAATTTACACATTTTACAAAAGATGACTTACTAACAATGCTTTCGAAGGCATGAACATTACAGAAAACTGTAGCAGTAATCACATGGAGCGTAATGCTTGAGAGAGCTGAGCAAACCTGCACTAAGATGGCTGCTCTCTTGATTAGTCAGATAATTTTCAAAATAAGAGTCCCAAGCAAAAACTCAAAGTACATAATATACACTCGATGGGCAGAACACTCCCTGCCTGACATCTATAAAGATGTCATCTGTAACAAACTGTTCAAAGGCATTTTCTTATTTTCTTAGCAGGAGTATGATTTCAGATACAGGCCTTAGGAAAGTTTTGCTGGACCCTTCTTTAGTCACTTTAAGTTCAAGCTTGCGAACATATCCGTCTTTACCAGGGAAAACACTTGTGACTAGTGCCATGGACCATTTATTTCGGACTGCTTGTTTGTCCTTTAGTAGTACTATGTCGCCCTCCTGGATGTTTGGGTATTGTTCCTGCCATTTGGACTGGTGTTTGTAAATGTCTTTCTGTGAGAAGTTTCCTGCTGGGGGTGGTGCGCTTGTTTTTTGTGTTAAAAGCATTGCAGGAGAAAGTATCAGGGGTGAGTCTGCATCCATGGAGACAGGTACTAGAGGTCTATTGTTGATAATTGCTGACACTTCCGCCATAAGAGTACAAAGTACTTCATCGGAGAGGTTGGAGAGTCCTTCACGCATCAACATTGAGTTAGGAATTTTGCGAGCTAGACCAATCATGCGCTCCCAGGCACCTCCCATATGGGAGGAGTGTGGTGGGTTGAAAACCCATATGCATTCCTGGTCATTGATGTACCTTTGCACCTTTGATTCTTTTACCACTTTGTTGAATTCAAGCTCATTACAGGCGCCAATGAAGTTAGTTCCGCAGTCAGAGTACAGCTGTTTTGCAGGACCACGGATTGCAAAAAACCTGCGAAGTGCATTGATGCAACTCGAAGAGTCCATGGACATAATGACTTCGATGTGGACTGCACGGGTGCTCATGCAGGTGAAAAGCACCGCCCAGCGTTTACTGTGAGCTTGACCTCCTCTTGTGCGGCGAGCTAACACGGTCCAGGGGCCGAAGACATCTAAACCAGTGTAAGTAAAGGGTGGTGAAACACGCAGCCTTTCTGGTGGCAAGTCTGACATTTTTTGCAACTCTAGTTTGCCACAAAGATTTCGACAGGTTACACATGAATGAAGAATACTGCATATGCATCTCTTGCCTCCAATAAACCATATTCCAGCAGCACGAATGGCCCCCTCTGTGAATATGCGGCCTTGGTGCTCCACACGTTCATGGTAATGGCGTATGAGTAATGCAGAGACGTGATGTTTGCCAGGTAAGATGACTGGGTTTTTCTCTGGGTAGCTTAAATCTGCCTGTTTTAATCTGCCTCCGACTCGGAGTAGGCCATCCTCATCTAAGAAAGGATTCAGTTTTGAGAGTGGAATTTTGCTACTTAGGTTTCCTCCCTTAGAGAGAGTTTCAATGACCTTGCTGAATGATTCCCTTTGCACAGAGTGGATTATCACATTCTTGGCTTTTAACTGCTCACTTACACTGTGTGGTTGTGAACACAAATGCCATCCGCTGCATGTGTTGGATCCATTGGTGGATCTAAAAGAGTGAGCTACATGTATGAGCGATGTAATAACTCTTTGTAAGGATTTCCAAGAGGAGAATGTCTGGAACCTGTCAGAAGTGAGTTCTTCATCCTTCATTCCTGTGGTGCAAGCGGTCACAGTTGGCCTGATTTCCATATCTGAATCCACAAGTACAAAATTGCCTGTCATAATGAAGTCATCTTCACGTGGCTTATGCAGGAATTCTGGACCTGTAAGCCAGATAGACTCCACAAGCTTTGATGTGTGGATGGACCTTGAAGCAATGTCAGCAGGATTGTGCTCTGTGGGTATGTATTGCCATTGTTTCGGTTTTGAAAATTGTCTGAGTCGCTGTACCCTGTTGTGGACGTAGACATAGAAACGTTTAGTTTCATTGTAGATGTAGCCAAGCACAATTTTGCTGTCACAATAGAAGGTGATAGCATCCAGTTTGAAGTCAATCTCTTGGACAATGAGTTATGCTACCTCCACTGCTAAGACTGCTGCACAAAGCTCTAACCTGGGTATGGTTGGCTCATTTTTTGGTGTCAGTTTTGTTTTTCCCAAGATGAAGCCAATGTTGATCTGACCGTCTCCATCCACTGTTCTGAGATAGGCTACAACTCCAATGGCTTTTGTTGATGCATCCGAGAAAACACAGATTCCTTTGTGACTTGCTTTTGAAGGGGAGATGGGCGTGTAAGGACGTGGAATGTGAAGGTGTTGCAAGTTCTTTAGTGAATCTCTCCACTTCCCACTCACCACATTTCCCTTGTGGCAGTGGTGTATCCCAGTCTGTTCCTTCAATAGATAGCTTTCGAAGTAGAAACCTTCCCTGTATGGTGACAGGAGCCACAAAGCCGAGAGGATCAAAGAGACTATTGATTATGGATAGGACACCACGGCGTGTGAATGGTTTGTCGTTAACTGATCCTTTAAAAGGTGAATGTGTCAGTTGCAGTTTCCCAATTCAAACCAAGGCTGCGTTGTGTAGGCATGATTGTTCCACTGAGATCAAAGTCTTTGATGTCTCTTGTGTAGTCTTCAGTTGGGAATGCTTTGAGTACTTGTACACTGTTAGATATAATCTTGTGCAGCCGCAGGTTTGATTCAGAGAGGGATGCTTGTGTTCTCTTTAATAGATCTATTGTTTCCTCTTCAGTTGGCAAGGAAACTAATGCATCATCTACATAGAACTCACGTTCCACGAATCGTCTGGTGTCTGGGCCGTATTGATGTGCACCTTTCTCTGCTGCTCGTCTTGGGCCGTAAATTGCTACAGCCGGGGAAGGGCTGTTGCCGAATACATGGATTTTCATCCTGTATTCAACGATGTCCTTGTTGAGCTCATTATCGCGATGCCATAGAAAACTTAGGTAATCTCTATGATCTTCTCTCACAACAAAACATTTGTTGCATGTCTGCCATCATTGCTATGCACTCTTTCCTGAAACACATCAGAACACCAATGAGGCTATTATTAAGATCTGGTCCAGTGAGGAGTACGTTATTGAGAGAGATACCTTCATGTTGTGTGCTGGAGTCGAATACTACCCTGATTTGATCTGGTTTTTTTGGGCGATAGACTCCGAATAGGGGTAAGTACCAGCACTCTTTTCCCTCTGGTAGTGGAGTTGCACGTTCTGCATGATCATTGTCAAACAGTTTTTGCATGAAAGTTACAAACTGTTCTTTCATATCTGGCTTCCGTTCTAGGGTACGTCGTTAGGAAGAGAGGCGGCTTAAAGCTTGATCTCTGTTGGTTGGAAGAACTGGCCTTGGAGACCTAAAAGGAAGAGGTGCCACCCAAATGTTGGAATCATCCTGGAAAACTTCTCTGTCCATAGTCTTTAGAAAGACTTCATCCTCGATGGAGAGTGCAGACTTACTGTCGTTCTCGGTTCTTTTAAATATAGTCTTGTCTACGTTGTCTTTGCTTATATTCCAGTGGGTTTCAAAGTCATGAGCTGTATACGGAGTTGTTAAGTTGTTGTTGGCCTTTTCTTTGACATGTACATGACTTGTGCAAGGAATAAACAGTGAGGGTCTTCCATTTTCTAATATATTGATCTTGAAACTGGAAACAATGGGCTTGTGCACATCTCCTAGGCATACTTCACCAACCAGAACCCATCCTAGCTCTAGTTTTTGGCCAAAAGGTGTGTTGTATGGGCCATTAATCTGTTCTCTCACCTTATGAGCTCTGAGTATGTCTCGCCCAAGCAGCAGGAGGATGTGGGCTTCAGAGTCCAGAGCTAGAATTTCAGGCGCAATATGCTTGAGGTGAGGTTGATGGAGAGCAGCATCAGGTGTTGGAATTTCATCACGGTTGTCGGGTATTTCATCACATTCAATTAACGTTGGAAGTGCGAGACTAATTCCACCATTTGCTGCCTCAATCCGATAGCCACTTGCTTTTCTTCCTGAACAATCAATAAATCCAGCACATGTCTTTAAGCTGTAAGGAGATGCTTTGCTATTTATGTTGAACAGATCGAAAAACTTTGACCGGCCCAGAGATCTGTTGCTCTGATCGTCAAGCATAGCATACATCTTAACAGCCTTCTCAGGGAGTCCCTCTGGAAACACTTTGACAAGACATATTTTAGAACAAGATTTCATTGAAAGGCCGTGACACACTTCAGTGCAAAGAGAGCTCACCTCTTGAGTCTTTGGAATTTCTTCCTCATCCTCCCCGCCATGCTGTAATGAAGAACTTTGAATTTTGTGCATCCATGAGGGTGGACCGGGATGCAGAGCTGAATTATGACGGTCGCTGTTGCACTTTAGATTAGTTTTGCAATCACGAGCAAAATGTGATGATGAGCAGCACCTGAAGCAGATCCCTTGCTCTTTCAAATAAGCTTTTCGTTCATCGATTGTCTTCAGTCTGAAGCCTCTACATTTCCTTAAAGGGTGGGGTTTATTGTGGACGGGACAATATTTTTCTGGGTCATCTTTAGAAGGCATTTTGTCTTGAGGTGCATCATGCGAGATTTCAGTTTTGTGTACCATCACTGGTGTCTTGATACTATTGTGTCTTTGATGGAGTCTTTCATACTGTGTATGACAACTACTAGAAAAAGCAAAGCTGGGATCGTTGCGTGTTTTAGCGTGATTGCAAATGAACTGAGTAAAGAATGAGAAAGGAGGGTTAGAAACACCAAACTCTTCTTTGTACTTTGAGCCTTGAGAAATCCATTTCTCTTGTAAGGTACAAAATATGGCAATTTTTCGACTATTGGCCTGATGCCTCGAGCAGTGTCTAAATAGGCTAAGCCTGGTAGATAACCATCTTCTTTAGCTGAGAGCATCTCCATTAAAAGATCCCCGAGCTCTCTTAGTTTGAGGCTCTCTTTACCTGAAATCTGTCTAATTTCTTAAACAGTGCACTTTCAATAACTTCAGGTGAACTGTAACATTCATCAAGTCTATTCCAGACCATTTTTAAAGCTGCGTCTGGGTTTCCTATGTGAACTGCCCTGAGACGTCTCACATATTCAGAAGACTCTCTGCCGAGCCACTTTGACAACAAGTCTAACTCCTCACTGGCTATAAGACCCAAGTCTTTTGTTGTATTAATTAATGAGGACCTCCAGGCTCTGTAACTTTCAGGGCGATCATCAAAGTGTGTTAAACCACTGCTCACCAGGTGCTAGATATTTTACTAGGTCCATCATACCGGTAGTGTCTGAGTGTTGTGGCAAAGAGCTTGATACACCACTGAACTTGGGCTGTTGCTGCCATTTATTACTGACTAGTCTTTCTGTTGACTCCTCTTTTGTGTTTCTTGGGAGTTTTACTTTTTGCATTTTCGTCTCTCTTAGAGATGAAGAGGAGGAATATGCATCAAGTATGACATACTGGCAATCATTTACATGCACTATATTTTGTTCAGTTACTTGGTCTGGTTCAGATTTGCAATCATGAGACTGATCAAGAGCCAAGTCAGCCTGCTCACTGACATATGTAGCTTGGTCCCTGACGTAATCACAAACACGCTTCTCTGTGTTTCGTGCTGATGAAGAGTGACTTTTCCTGTCATACAGCGCCTCATCCTCAAACTCTGCTGCCGCTTCTAGTATCTCTGCTTCTGCACTAGCAGCTGCAGCCTCTTTTTCTAGATGCAGGGCTTCCAAGTTAGTCTAGTCGTGCTTTGTCCACCTTAATTGCAATTTCCCTCTCTGCAAAGGTAGCTCTAGCATGTGCTGCAGCAACACCAACTGAAGATCTTGAGGATCTTGAAGTTCTTATGGAACTTTTAGAGGCTTTGTCAGATGTTCTGTTATTTTTACTTTGTGTCTTTCCTCGTGTGGTGTCTTTTGGATACCTTTCAGCCATGATGCTCACTACTTGCTGCTGCATGATCCTATCAGGATGTTCAGCCAGCCAGTTTGTGTCATTTCACTGTACTGCTCTCCTCGCGTGTTTCCATATGTGTGAACAATTCAGCAGCAAGCCAAACTCCATTCAAACAAAGACTGGAGCCAGGGTATAGTTTCCAAAACTCCTGATTTTTACTCCAATGTGCATTGAATGAGAGTGAAACTATCAAAAACAATACAGGAATAAAGTGCTATTAGCAAACAGAATGCAGAACATTCACATATAAAAGGGCTGAAAAGGCAGAATTAACCGTTTCAGCACTTAGAAGAATTAGTGTATATAACAACACTTAATTGTTACAAATACAGCATAGGAAATAAAGAAACTGTTCTTAATTTACACATTTTACAAAATATTACTTACAATGCTTTCGAAGGCATGAACATTACAGAAAACTGTAGCAGCAATCACATGGAGCGTAATGCTTGAGAGAGCTGAGCAAAACTGCACTAAGATGGCTGCTCTCTTGATTAGTCAGATAATTTTCAAAATAAGAGTCCAAGCAAAACTCAAAGTACAGAATATACCACGATGGGCGGAACAAACAGTATAACTCACATTATGTCACGGCGTGCCCCACTGCTGAGCGGACTGAGGAACAAGGAACGGAGAGACACGAGGAGTACATTAATCCAACTGGGTTTAATCAACACATGGCACACTCACGCTATACATGACAAACAATACCGGACGCTGGAGCACACACAGGGAACACTATAGCTGTGTCTCATTTAGAAGGCTGCGTCCTCTGGAGGTCGCATTCGAAGGCTGCATACATCATCGAGACAAGTCTCATGCAAGTAGGACACTCTGAATACGACCTTCGAATGCGACCTTCTTTCACAGGAATTCAGAGGGTGCATGAGGTGTATCCTTCGCTGCTACAGATAACCCCCAATTCTTTGCGTCGCGTGAACAACCGTTGTTAAATTTGAAAAATGCCGGCGCTCGGCGGATGTAACTACACACAAGCGCAGATGTGGTGTTTACAACTTCTGTAAAAACGGATAAACTTTGTTTTTAATATCCTCCTCTTTTTCTCTAATAGATGTCTGCTGTATGTATGCTGCAGCTCCTCAAAAATTGAACAAAATAAAACAAGTAAAACCATTTTTTTTTTAATTACTTTACTTTATTAATCCGAATTTAGAAATAATTTCTTCATTTAAGTAGTGTGAGAGCGCAACCATGCTCTAAATGTGTTGGCATAGCAACACGATACTTCCGGTTTCCTTTTCCGCCCACGAAGGCCGTCTCGTTTAATTCTAGATTGAGGACACTTCGTATATGCATCCTACAGAGGCTGCAACCTCCAGAGGATTCGACCTCCGGAGGGCTCAGCCTTCTAAATGAGACACAGGATATTTATACACACAGGAGGAGGGGATGACGAGACACACCTGAGAGCAATGAAACATCAAGGGAAACACCTGGGACAAATGAACTAAATCAGGACAGGAACAGGAAACTAACCAAATAAAGGCATAGGAAGGCACATGGGGAGCAACACACACAAAACATGGAACAGAGTCTGAAAATTACGTTTATATCATGTGCTGGTATATTTTATTAGAACATAAAAAAAACTGCCTGGCATTGTGAGAACATATATGCAGGAATGAATTTTTCATAATGTTTCCGTGATTGTAAAGTTAGTCAGGATCATGGTTGGAAAACAAAGTAACTAGTACAATATGTAAAAGGTATGTCATAGTAACACAAACAACTAATGCAAGTACGCGCAAAATAAAAAAGCCTTACTATATCCTCCACTGAATATCACGCCGGCGCGTTCTTCTGAGTAAAATCCAAAGCTTATTCCTCTCAGCGCGTCTTCTGAAGTAGCCGAGATGAACTTGAGGGAAAGTCTGGCTGCTGTGTTTTCTGTGATGTGGGCGTTTACATGCGCGTGTCTCACGTGGACGATTGTAATATCAAATGCGCGATCAGCGCATGGGCGTGGTCACATTAGCGATAATGAGGGCGATGGCCAAGACTTGACATCGCATTGGTTTCATACTGATTACTTTGTCACATAATATTTGTTTTCGTCATGACTTACTTCGTTTAAAAGTAGACATGTTAAGCTTTCTATAGATATGTCTGTGTCAATATTCGCCTGAGTTTCAGTTCATTTTAGTGACGCGTTTCAAACAGATATGCGCAGAGAATGAGACGGCTAAAAGCACACCCTGTTTATTTTCTTTATTTTGCAAAAGCACAATGTTTTGTTGATATTGTGAGTGTACACAAATAAAAGTAGACCCTTTACAGATTGAAATGCTGTATTACTCTTATATGTACGATCAAGTATGAAGGAGCATTTTAGTTCTTTTCGCTGTCAACATTCAAATCTGCAAAAAGTTCCGCCGCTGGAACTGTTGACCCCAGGGGGTTAATTTACAGGAAGCGGCTCTTTTTTTGGCAGTAACTCTGCAACAAATTATTTGCATTCCTCTTGTAATTTCCTATCCTTCCTGTTTGAAACCTGCCACTATCAATCATCTAAATATAGATGTAAAACAACAACAAAACATTTAGACCCCTCTATCATACTACTATAGGTCCTTATTGCCAGTTGCCTACTTAATTTACATATTCTTATTTTATATAAAGGTATATTAAGCCTAAACCCAACAGAAATTTTCAAACAATATAAGCTATATTTTTAGATTTTCTGAAGGAAATTTGGGAAGAAATCCATCCTACATGTAACTTTTTAAAGCAAAAATCAACCGCTCATATAACTCTGAATTTTCTTATGGATAGGATCATTTTTCAGTTGGGTCATTTTCTTTCCAGTCTGTTCCTTCCACAAAGCAGACATGCAGACATGAAAAAAAGAGTATGCAGTACAGTTTATACATTTTATCTCAACCCACCTCACTACTATTTTATCCACCCTACACCCCTGCCTAGTATTCTAAAATGAGTTAAAAACCCTAAAACTAACAAGTCTGAAGATATTTTCACTCTCACCGTACATAGAGCAAAATATCTGTATAAGCCACAACTTTAAACAAAACAAAAAAAAAAAAAACAACTGCACTATTGTGAAATGGAAGGTAATTTTGTAATGGTTAGCGAATGCTTTTCTAAAATATCCACTTCACTTTGAGTAAGCTGTTGTTCATACAGTTAAGTTGCTCTCTGGATGGGGAGAGTGAAAATACCTTTAGATTAGTTAGTTTTGAACTTTATTAGAACTTTCTCTTTATATAAATATATAGAAATGTATACTATCAGCTGAAAACTTAGAGATATAGTCCTGACTTTTAGGGTTCCAGACTCAATTCAGGATTCTAGGCACAGTTTGATAAGTAACCTGATATGATCTGTAAGTACAATGAGGGGAAAAAATTGTTACCCCTCCCTTCTTCTGGCTTTTTTCTTCTCTTTCTCTGACAGCAGCCCACCCTATTTAAACCAGTGACTCGACCCACCCTGCACTGAATCTGAACCTGAAGCTTGACCTGTTTGGAAACAAAATCGATGGAGCTTGGAAAAATGGATACATCCCGCAGGGATGAGCCAACATATCTTGCCTGGTCCATCTTCAACACTTTTTGTTGCTGTTTGCCACTTGGAATTGCAGCAATCATCTACTCATGCAGAGTAAGTCGCTTACAATTTATTTTATTTACAGCTCTTATAAATAAATGAAAATCACAATTATAGACTGTATTCTTATTTATTATTATATTATATATTTTATTGTAGGTAGCAATGTAAATGACTTGGAGATGCTGGAAGAGCTCAAGAGTCCTCCAGGATTGCAAAGAACCTGAATATTGCTGCACTGGTGGTGGGACTGATTGCTATAATTATGCTGATTGTAATGATGGTGATTCGAAACTAAAAAATGTAAGCAACATAACCATATGCTTGTGCTTGGATTTTCTTCTTCTTCTTCTTCTTTTTCTTTTATTTGGTACTTGCTTTTCAAACAACATTGCAAACTATGAACTGCTCTGCTCAACTCGATGATGAAGACCAGCCGGGGTTTGAAAATCAAATAAGCAATGATCGCCATACAATGTTGCTTTTATTTAGTGGTTATGCAATGTTCAGAAACTAAAGAGCTACAGAAATATAAATTGGATTTGTTAATAAAAATTGGATTTTGGAAAATATAAAAAAAAACAAGTATTAAACTTTTTTTAATAGCTTTTATTTTTATATATATAATTTCCTTTTTTTTGTTAAATCCTTTTCATTTTATTTTTCACACAAGTACAATGTTCATGTGAATGTTTTATGCCAAATAATGTCATGAAATCTCTTTCAATGTGATTCAGTGCGATGAATGCAAAGTACTGTAATCACATAGCTACTATATTAAACATTTATATGGAAAATGTAACTGGCAAATTGCTTATATAATGTTTTTCTGCATTTATGTATTCATGGTTTTCTCCATTTATGTTTATATATATACTTATATAGCAGTATTATACTCAAGTCTGTATTTTTAACATCACAATATCAACTTTTATTAAATGTCTTTTCATCCTTAAAAATGGTCTCTTTGTCTAAAATGTTCCATCACAGTGCACAGAAGGGAGGTCATAGAAATTTCTGTGATATGAGATCACAGGTCAGATAGCTCTGGGAGTTCTGGTAAGCAACAAATGAGTTTCTTGTAACAGACTCAATTTTCTGGCATTTAATAGTGAGAAAGAATTTCTATGTGAATGGATGTAAGGGAGGGGCATATTTCATGTCTGTTGTCACTCTGTTATAGTCTCAGCTTGATAAATTGTATGCTGTGGTCTGAGATTAGTTTTACTTGTGTTTAATTGGCCACAGTTCTATGTAAAAGCATACACACTTAAAAATAAAGGTGGGGGGGTAGTTTTATGAATTATTTTATTCATAAAACCTTCTCCCACATTTATGTTATGCTATTGGAATTCCATGAGAATGGGAGTGTCTGCTCCTATAGGATTGTAACCGAATTCCTTACAATCCTAAAGCTGTTCCAGATGTGTGTTATATTTCAACATACTTTTGCGGGCCATACAAGCACATCCCTCTGAGTACATTTAATTGTTTTCTTAATCATTATATAACCAAACGGAAATTGTGCAGGCATTCAAACAGATGTATTTTATGATAAGTCTGCAGCATAACAAAATCTGAAGAAAGAAAAATGAAGGGAAAAAAATTCTGAATGCACTATAGTAAATCTGAAACTGTAGTCAGAAGTATGCTAAAGAAGATCCTACATGTAAGGATTACCAAACATTCTGGGGGTTAAGGATTATTTTGTGATAACAACTGATTGGATGTACTTCTGACGCAAGCAGAAATGTAACAAACTGGTGCCAAGCACGTACAGTGAGCTGGTTGTTATTACAAAACAAGACAAAGTTCAAGCAAGACAAACAGTTAAGGGGAAATGTACACTGTAAAACCCGACAAGTTCAGAATACTCAATTTGTGTGGACACCGATTACCTAATACATTTTAAGTAAACCAACTCAAATTTTTTAAGTAAACAATATTTATAAATTACAATTAATCCAAACTTAAGTTTCTCTTTAATTTTAATATTTGAGTACACTATACTTAAAAGTACTGTTTAACCTAAGTAATGTTTTTAATTTATCCAGACTCAATTATTTTGATGCAAAAATACTTTAATTTCATAGAAATTCTATAACACACACAAACTTGTATGCATGACTCATAGGCTAATGAATTGATCATGCTGAAGTTCAGCATACATAAAAAAAAAAAATACAAATACAACATCAGCTAAAGAATTTAATTATTTATTCAGCCTTACAATTTTTAAAACCTTGTGAATGTCTCTGAACATGTAAAAAACACATTTCTGAACATTTAAAGTGCATCAAGAAATCAGGACATAAGTTTGACTACATATCTAACAGCAATGCATCAAACTGAAAGTGACATTGAAAAAAAATGAAAAAATTAAATAAATTATATAAAAAAATATTTAGGGCCTATATAATATTCAAAAAGGACATCAAGTCTATGCCATCGAAGACTTACAAAAACATCCAGAAATACTATAATTTAGTATAGTAAA
Organism: Sinocyclocheilus anophthalmus; assembly: GCA_018155175.1. Taxonomy (NCBI): domain Eukaryota; kingdom Metazoa; phylum Chordata; class Actinopteri; order Cypriniformes; family Cyprinidae; genus Sinocyclocheilus; species Sinocyclocheilus anophthalmus. Next base: position 171,505 of record JADLZN010002636.1, read on the forward strand.
AGGCACATCTCAATTTAAGATTTAGATCAACAAGTTATACTATTTAAAGTGCAACTATGAAAAACTGAGGTAGATTTGGAGGGCAAAACAATCTACCAAATGTAAACTTTCATTCAAATACTTGAAACAACATAAACAACAAACCAGTTATTATACTCGGCATCACAAACATGCATGTGCCTACATACAAGCCTTAACATGGCCTACACATTATTTAACAGGTCATTTTTGAGACTGAGTAGGCAGGGTTTCAGTGGTTTGCCATCATCAAGACCCATCAGTACTTTCTGGATGAAGCTAAAAGTAAGAGAGAGTTTCTTGGGGTAGTCCAAATGCAATGCATAGATCAACAAACAACAATACAAATGCATCGGCAAACCTGGGGATATCACTCATCACAACATCATCTTCAACCACAATAGCGGTGCTTGCAGGATTGAAATGAACCGGACATGCAGTGCCTCTGTTGACCACCATGACAAGAGCAACGGGACAGTCTATGATGTCTGGTTCACCTGACTCCTCACTCTGGAAGCAGCATAGAGGTTTAAGTTTAACTTAGTACATCAAAAGTAGACAATAGCATTTATATTGAAGAAGAGTACTGCACGTCACTGCTCAACAGGCAATTATATAGGTAGGTATTTCACAAGTGAATATTCTTACAATGTATATAAGATTTAAATGCTAGATACAGTACCTGCCAAAAGTTTGAAACATTTGAATGCTTTTGAAAGAAGTTTATTTTGCTCACAAAGGCTGCACTTATTTAATCCAAATACAATTAAAAAAAGTAATATTATATACAAAAATATTTCAATATATATTTTACTATGTGACTGTTTTAAAGTGCAAATTATTCCTGTGATGCAAAGCTAAATTTTCAGCAGTCATTACTCCAGTCTTCAATGATCTTCAGAAATCATTCTAATATGATTTGATGCCCAAGAAACATTTATCATTGCTGAAAACAGTCGTGCTTCTTTAAATTTCTGTGGAAACGGTGATACTTTTTTCTGGATTCTTTGATAAAGTTTAATTAACAGCATTTATTTTGTATTTATTAAGTTAGTTTATTAAATAGAAATCTTGTTACATTATAAATGTCTTCAATGTCACTTTTGATCAATTTTAACCCTAACCCATTTTCAACACTGATAATCTTTCTTCTTAATCTTTCTTATAGGGATAGTTCACCAAACATCTCACACTTAAGTTGTTCTAAATCTGTATGAGTTCCTTTGTTCTCCTGAACACAAAATATATGTGAAGAAGGTGGTACCAGTTATGGGTCACATTGACTCTTCACTATATTTTATTTTTCATAATATGGAGTCAAGGGGAACCAAAAAAACATTGTTACCAGCATTCTTCAAAATATCTTTGTGTGTGTGTGTCACATACAAGAAACTCGTACAGGTTTATGACAACGTGAGGGTGAGTAAATGATGACAATGCTGAAAATTTAGCTTGGATCACAGGAATAAATTACATTATAAAAAATTAAAATAGATTTTTTTTAAACTTTATTTTTGATTATTTAAATGCAGCCTTGTTGAGCCTAAGATACTTTTTTCAAAAAAAATTATTGTAAGGTTTTCCAAAATTTTAATGGTACTGTGTGGTAAGGGGCAGCTGAGGTCTTTACATAAGTAAACCAGAGCATTGCTAGAGTTTATAATAATAATAATAATAAACAATTAACAAAGAGGAACTATCTTGGATTTTAGCAGCCTGATACTAGCAGATTTGTGTATGAACTGAATACTTACATTCCACGTCTTAAAGAACTGTGGGTCTTCCTCACGTAAGTATACTGGGATTGCACGAAGGACTAAAGTGCGCTTTATGTTGGCATCATGAAAATCCTTCAAAAACAAGTGAAAATTAGGCCAAGTAAGCAAGCCAACTTTATTTTATTTTTTAATACAATGAAGAAAGAGACTGTTGTAGTTACTGCTGACACAGTTTTACACAGCAGTCCATAGCAGAACCTTATTTGGACCAAGTTAATCTTTAACTTACCTGGACATCATAAACACTTAGGATGTCACGCAGCATCTCTGATACTTTGCCGGTGCGTGCTGCCTTCTGTCTGAATAATGCCATGAGTTGTGGTGTGTGACGGTCGAGCTCAGCATAGAACTGGTTCCGTAGGTTGACATTTGTAATGCGTTGGAACTCAGCACAAACCTAGAAAACCAAAAGTTATATACAAAAGTGTATAATAACCAATAATGAATTTAGAAAAAATAAAGATGAGTCTGTGTTTTACCTGTGCTTCAATCTGAAGGGCCGGCCATTTCTCTAAGAAGGTCTTCACCAATGGGTTTTCCAGAACAATCTCTTGTCGACGAAGGGCAAAGGTCTTCTGCATAAGATTTTCTATCAACAATAGGTTTTTCTCTCTCTTCTCAACTTCAGAAATAATCTGAACTCTCATTTCTTCCAGACTATCCTGGTTTTCTCCTCTGGGGAAGTCTGGAAGGTAGTTAACTTCAGCCCGTCTGGCTCTTTTTATGTTTGAGTGGGGGTGTTCATTTTCAGGGTTGTTTTTGCTCCTCTTGCCTGTGTTGACAGACACCTCCACACATCCAGATCTGGCCAGCTTTGTACGAAAATTACCCATTTTAAATTTGAGACTCGTCTTCCACCCGTACCATCCACTCACACTTCCCGGCTCCTTAAGACATGGATGAGTTGTAACGAGAGCCTCTGCTGCCATTCCTATGTCCCTGTCACTGGGGTATGGTTTGAATTTGTGCATCACTTCAGCCATGTTCTCTAAGATGTTGTGCTTTTGGGCCCTGGTTAATTTCAGCATCGTTCCAGATGTCTCAAAGGCCACATTTCCGTCTTCAAGGATATGCTCCACTTCATAGGAAAACGTAGGCACAGGGAATATATCAGGCCAGGTCGTCTGACGCTGGCTTACAGGCCCATGAGGGAGGATGTCCGTATTAGAACTGGTATTAGAGTAGGTATCAGATTCTGATCTGACAACTTTCAATGTGCCTTTCTCAGGTAAGTCTTGAACATCAACTAGACAGCAAAGCTCTCCGTCAAAGTCAGGATCCTCATATTGCAGTGTAAACTCAAAGTCCAGTCTTGGCTTGACTTTCTCTCGCAGCATGTTGATTAGCTCGTCCACTAATTTTGGCCGCTCTGTCAGAGTTACCTTCACGGCAACATCTGAGGCAATGTAAACACGCAGCAGGAATTTCTGGGGTTCTGCTGTCATCTGGAAGACAATACATTTGTTTCAGATTTAGCTGAGGGGACAGTTTACCCAAAAAAAGCAAAATCTGCTCTCATTCACTCCGTCATGTTGTACCAATCCAATAAGAGGTTAGTTTCTTTAAAACACAAATTATGGCATTTTTAAACTAATGTCACTACACAAAGCCAATGCAACCAAAATTTTTCAAGATCCAAAAAGGTCATAAACTCGTAGTAAAACTAATCCATATAAATTGTGCTGTTTATCTTGTGAACACAATCGCTCAGTCGCTTTTGGGCCTTAACAGTTTCAACTTTCAATGCAGGGACAGAAATCACTCAGGTTTCAAAGAGGATTTTTTATTTTGGGTGAGCACTCTCTTTAAATGGTTTCAAAGCATCCATTTACACATTGTCAGTATAATTTTCATGACCTTATAATGGAATAAAATAGCACTGTAAATTGTAATTTTTGTAGGCATTGATGACACTAAGAAAAAAAATTATACCGGCCTTATTCTTTGACCTTCTTTTAAAAATTGGGGTTAAATCAACAGTTCAGCTGTTGACAATCCAAAAAATCTAATCTCAATCTACTTTCAGTGTAGCAGTATGAATTGTTTGGGGGTCAACAGCAGTTTGCCGTCAACACTGTATGCAGACAAAGGGAGACAGTCATTGAGCTCTGATATGCTGTGGACAGTCATATTCCCTGGTGAAAGTTCATATGATCTCAAGTGTTCAATGTAGCATGATTTGTGCTCTTGGCAAAGAAATGTGGTGGTGTTGTTAACAAGAAGGATCTGATCAATTTTGCTAAACTGAGGAAGTCCCCCCTCCTGCCCCACTGATACAAACATCCCAGCATCATAATCAGCACCATCAATAATGATCCTTGATGTGCTGTAAATCATGTTGCTGTCTGTTTTTTGTTCAATGTGTACTTTTGCGACCTCTGGAAGAGATGAAACCAAAACAGAAAAGACATTTGATGTCTGCTGATGTGGTTTAAAAAATGATGGTGCATTCAGGTAGTATGCTACCATGTGCTGATGCCTAGATGCTAGTGTTTTTAACACATTCTTAAAGTTTTGTGTATCATGTACCACACGCTTGAAAAAGCGGTGTTTACCCTCGAATCTCATCGTCCACAAATGGACAAGAGGCCCAAAACAACGTATGAGATCTGGATAATGCTCCACATAGTGATGCTTAGGGAGCAGTCTGAACTCAGGAAAAACTTCCTGAAGCATATGTCGGTGATCCTGTATCTTAGTCTGCAAATACTGTATGGATTCATCATCAAATGATGGAGACAACATCAGCTCTACAAGCTCTTTCAAATCCATCAAAACATTCCATGCACCTTCTCCCTCAGGAACTTTATTACCAATCATCAATGGGAGTAGTCTCAACATTGTGCTATTTTCGTGGCCATTGCCACCAATGGTCTTCTTTCCAGCAAAGTTCTTTGAGATAGGCTGTGGTTTGTCCTTTTTGTCTGAATGTTGGTAAGGGAATGACACAATTTTCCTGTTCAAAAACTCAAGGGTAAAATATTTGAGCCGAATCATCTCCTGAATACACAGGGCCAACTCCACAGGAACAATTCCCTCAAGAAGATCATGCAGTATATCTGGTGAGAAACCAGTGGTTGTATGAAAATACTGCAATCTCTCTCTCAAAACACATTCCCGTTGGACACCAAACTGACTTTGACCATCTCTTTGTACAACATCCTGCACATCATGGTCATGGCTGGCTTTTGTTCTTAGACTAAATTTGCCATCACCAACTTCATGAGACTGAATCTGGTCTCGTGTAGCATGGCAGAATCTACATATATATCCTGCTCTGAAAGACTGCGTAAAGCCTGCTAAGGAATGGGCCGCCAGATTATCAGACACAACACATAAAACAGTGCCTCGCACTGACTGGCCAAGGCCTTCAAGGAATACACCGTCTTGTTCAAGCGTGCGAAGGTCTTGTAACAGTGGGCCAAGTGCTCTTTGGTAGCCACACCTCTGAAGATCAGACACCTTACATAGTGCTGCTAGCTGAATCACATGTAGCGCAGATCTGTATTTACCTGGTAGATCAGCAACCACCCAGTACACTGAACACAGTTTGTGGATTTTCCGTGATGTGCCGAGTGGATTTGCGATTTCAAGATCATCAATGTACAAAATCAGTGGCAGTGACAACTCTGAAGATGACAATAAATGATTCTCTTGGAAATATGAGCCATCTTGATGACTCATGTAATGGCCTTTTTGGGAGATTTTGGTTTCCTTCATTCTGTCAAGGATGTCAGTATGTTTGAACATTTCCTGAATCATCTGGAGTACAGGGACGTAAACTACTGTGCGTCCAGGCTCTAACACATACTGAATTGGCTTTAGTACAGGGTAATTTTGCTCAATAAATGTTTTTCTTCGTTTAGTTGAAGACAACTCCTTACCTTTAGCAGTGGCACTTACAAAAATATTTGTGTCTCTAACAGCATCTACCAAATCGTTCAGTATAGCTTCAGTAAGAGAGACATGATGCCTCTGTAGTAAGTCTTTTAAAGTTTCTTTGACAAGAGGTTGAGTCATAGAAAATATCTGAGTCAGATCATCAACTATTTGTTGAGATGCCATGTCAGAAACATGAAGAATAGTTTGCATTTTCAGAAACAAGGAGGACAAATTATGGTGCAACTGAGCTCTTAACTGGCTGGTGTCACACCAACTGTCAGGCTCAGGAAAATCAAATGTGTCTGCATACTCAGACTGAAAAGGACCCTCAACATCAATGTCAGCACTGATTAAACCTGGGGCACTATCGTCTTTTTCAGTTGACACAATGTCATCACAAATGTCTAAACTTCCTGCATGTTTCCTACTTTTGTGTGCATTAAATGAAGAATAGACATTTGTGCGGTAGTCACAGTTCTTAAATGGGCATGTTACAGATTCATGGTTTTTTAAGTGTTTCCTGAAATGAGTGAACATTGTTGCCTCTGAGAAAAGCTGTGTAAAGTCACACAAGCGACAAGAAAAAACTACATGTTCTGCTTGTGCTCCTTCACTTGCACCAGTTCTATGTGTGTCTTTGTGACTTCTTGATAAATGAATTTTCAGGGCATTAAATGACTGAAATGTACAAATACAAGTGTCATATAGACAAGGCAAAGGGCTAATTCGTGAAAAAATTGCTATGCTGTGAAGGTTAGTGACTAAATAACTCTACCCTGGTGTCTGAGGAGATAGGACACAACTTGCATTTCCACTCCATTTAAGTTAAAATTACCTCGATTGTTGAGGCTGTTTGTTGAGGCTTTGTTCAGCAAACATCAATCTCAGCAAGCAACCAGTTCACACTGCAAGTGAAGAAAATATTCATTTATTATATTTCCAGTATTAGTACATCAGTCTTACAGCATTAGTATATTATAGTATTTTCAGTCAGTCAGATTTCATTATTTAACTGAATATAATATCTTGTTAACTTCCCGTCGGTGTAGCGTTAATCGTTGACATTAACTTACTGCTAGCCATTCACGTGCATGCAGAAAAAAAATCACATTTAACTGTTACCATATCAGGGCGCTTACCATAAACAATAGCAACACACTTTCAAAGCGTAAAAATGCAGTTAACTGAAAAGAGTTACCAACTAACTTTAACATTATTGCCCTGCTTGCTTGACGTTAACATAACACTAAGCAGTGACGCTAAAATAGCATTCAAAAAAAGCGCGCTAGCTCTAGGCAACTGCCGCGCTTCACGATGCTTCATAAAAACAGCGTATCCAAAAGATTCAACATTTTCTTCATTATATATTATTGAAAGATAACAAAAAACATCCTAGAAAACTTTCACAAATTCTTTCGATTACTTACAAGTTGTTCCATGCGTTGAATCCTCCCGCTCTCGAGTGTCCGCCATGTTGAATGGATTCTTCCAACGTCTATCAGAGCAACGTCACAACGACGTGACGTAAATGACGTAATTTACGCCGCGCAGTCAGTATACTTAAAAATATTCAGTGAAGTAGTGATGTTTACTCAAAAATGATGAGTCCCACAAAAATAAAACTAAAACGCTCGTCAGAAAATGTATTGTTAAAGTGATTAACTATTGCAATATTTCATGTATGGACTCAAATTTTAGTCCGTAGTAGTCGGGTTTTCGTGTAGTAATTCCTGTTTACTACGTTGCATTTTGATTTCGCACTTCATTTAAAAGAGGGAGGGTTTTTAAAGAGGTCATATGATGCTATTTCAATTTTTCCTTTCTCTTTGGAGTGTTACAAGCTCTTGATGCATAAAGAAGATCTGTAAAGTTGCAAAGACTAAAGTCTCAAATCCAAATAGATATTCTTTATAAAAGTTAAGAGTTAACCACGCCCTCCTAAAACGTTTCGTTCTAACACGCCCCCTCATATCTATGTCACTATGTGGGAATATTAGCATAATGCCACCCAAATGTTCACGCAAAGGAAAAAAAGGTGTGGTTCAGGAAACAGCAGTAATGTTGTGTGATGCAGCCAGTGTCAGGGGAGACGCTGTGTGTATCCAGGGTCGCATTAACCATTGGGCTAGGCAGGGCTGAAGCCCCGGGGCCCAAGCAAGGACCCGTGATTGGCTTTGGAGTAGACTGACGGACATCGGTAGTGCCGATCGCAAAAGCCCCACCACGTCCCTCACTTGTTAGCGCTATTATTTAGTATACTATTATTATTTTATTATTTAGCTATTATTTAGTGATTATTTTTATTGAGTTTTCCGTAAATTCCATGCATTACCATTAGAGATTAAAATGTCACATTTGAATTTGTTTTACCAATCAAATGCATTTATAATATATTTTACTTTTGAACCCAATCAAATGCATATTTATATTTTACTTTGGACGAACTGTGCACGGAGCATATCATCAGGTGACTTGTAAAGCATTGTAGAAGTCTACATATGACTGCGGATTCTGTCATTTGTTTACAGGAGTAAGTCGTCCTTTTTCACAGCACTGATACTTGGTGGAATCTGTATAACCATTGTACTCACTGCATTGCTGGACCTTGCCTCAATCATCTCCTTTGTCTATGGTGTCGGTCCGTTCTCGCATTCTCTCTCGGGCTAAGGCGTAACTGGGTGCCGATGATGATAACTAGTAAAATAGGATATATATATATATATTAATTATATGATATATATATAGATATATATATTTTTTTTTTGTTTTTTTTTTTTTTTTTTTTTATTCCATAACAAGTATATTCAAATCTTTTAATATATTTACTGACATATCGCTCCAGACTTACTGATATAAAAATTATAATTAAATTTTATTTGGAGTACTACTTGTGCACATTTCTCAATATTAAGCCAGTGTTTTAATGTCACTGTTGCCGAGGATTGTATGATCTTTGAATAATATTGGTCTGTACATGCCAAAGATATTTAAAGGGGTCATATGATGCGATTTCAATTTTTCCTTGCTCTTTGGAGTGTTACAAGCCGTTCGTGAATAGATAAGATCCCTAAAAAGGCAAAGATTAAAGTCTCAAACCCAAAGAGATATCTTTATAAAAGTTAAGAGTCAAACCACGCTTACCTAAAACGGCTCGTTCTAACAAGACCCCACATATCTACCTCACTATGTGGGAGGATTTTGCATAACGCCGCTCAAATGTTCACGCAAAGAAAGAAAGGTGTAACTTTTATTCTCTTTGTAGTATTGTTGTTGCCGCCGCCATGGCGTGAAGGCGCTGTGTGCTTCGTTGTGGAAGCGAAACTACTTTGTTTGGCCTTTCCAAAAGAGGACGATTACTGCTTCGTCATGCCTGGAGCTGATCCATGCTGGTTGCTGAGGAAATACAACAACCTTGCGCTGTGGATCACCGGATCGGCTTCACTGTGGACGAAGCGGAGAGTGTAGAGTAGGGCTTGTTGTTTGTCATTTCTCCGATTATAATGGGTTTTCATGTTTTTGAATCATCGCTCCGGCCTGACAGGGCATCATCACAGTATGATAGGGGCGTAACATTTCCGTCACACCTTGAGGTATTCAGCCAATCAAACGCAATGGATAGCGGCCCAATCACAGCACACCTTGCGTTCAGACGATGCGTTTCAGAACGGCGGGGCATAGAGGAGAAAACAATAATGTACAGTATGTGGAAAAATAATGTGTTTTTTTAACCTTAAACCGCATAAACACATTTCATTACACCAAATACACAAAATAATGTTCTTTTTAGCAACATCACATGACCCCTTTAAAGTGTACCTGAAGTATGCTTGAAATAGTTTCACTTTAGTTTCATTTTTAGTACAATTTCAAGCTATTTTTATGAATATGTAAATGTATTTAAAGTATACTTAGAATGAAATAAATGTATTTCAAATACATTTAAATATATTTATTTTTCACTAGGGAGTACCAGTCGAATGTAAAAAAAAAAAAAGTTATTGGTTACTACCCACTAGCAAGCTACACCTCACTGACAATGAATTCTGGATATTTCACTTTCTCCCTTATCATCCAGCTCTTTGTCACAAAATAAGATTAATAATACATATTCAGCAGTAAAAAAACTGTTTTCTTCTCATGGTTGACCTACCTGGCTTACATGTGGTGTCAGCCATTTTGACTTAAGTGCTATCCACAGGCTTTACCCGCAGTACATTTCTCAGTGCCTCTGAGGGTGTAAGTGCAGTTACCCTTTTAGCACCAACTGGCTTAGTATGTTCAAAGTTGAGTCTTTTGGTTTCTAATGAATAACTCCAACATTATTAAGAATTCACTTGTGTCCATTTGGTAGTAGAGCTTTCATTTGATATATTTATACAGTATCTCTCCATTTCACCCAAAATGTCACTTACGCCCTTCTGATTCTCACCCCTTAGCTGCAAGCAGTAATTATGGAGTCAAGCACATTAGATGAGTTTGGCAGGGAGCATCACGACTTGGTGATTTAACATGTTTCAGTCAGTGCAACTTCTAATCTTTTGTAACATTTAAAATGTCTTTACTGTAACTTTTGATCAAGTTAATACATACTAGCTCAATAAAAGTATTAATTCAAAAAAAAAAACTTTTGAATGATGATAGTGTATGTTTTATGTACCATCTGTTCTAAATGGTCATTACTCATGTGATCTTGTTGGCCAAAACCACATCCTGTCCTCTATTAAACCAAACAGCATGTCAGTAGTTATGACTTCATAGATAAAAAGAGATATTCTGCTAATGTGTTTGCATGCCAAAGGTCCTTGAGGCTTAACATCTCTGATGGGCCGAGTGTTACACGAAGACATCTGTTATTTCATAACATTTACTTTTACTCTGTGTAAATAGTCCATCTACACATATATCTTCATTTTAATTTTCCAATTTGTTTTTAGTTTTTTTTTTTCAGCCTCAACATTTTGGTTGTGAATAAATTTAAACTCCACACTTGGAAATAATTTGAACAGTATTGTGTTTAATTTAACATTATAAATTAAATATTCACATTTACTGTGCAACCATTGATGATAAAACATTTTGTGAAAACAACAGAGTGGCAACACACACTTCACAAACAATAGGGCACTGCAATATATTATGACTGTTAAACTAAGCAAGTTCCTCTTTTTCTTTGAAAACTGAACTGTTGGGCCCCCTCAGTTGCATTTGCTGCCCAGGCCCCTCCCTTCTTTCTGATTCCTTGGAATTTTTGTAACTGTACCCCCGTTATGGTGCCTCTGACTATAGCCAATGAAATGTTATTCTTTAGAACACTCCTGCCTTCTGGAGGATAATGCACTCAGCAATCCAGCTCCACAAGGCTCAAAAAATCCCCTCCCCCTCCCCCTTCAAAACTGAAGACAGTACCCAGAAAATCAGATTGCAGTGTTCCTTCACCTAATGCTTTCACTCTTGCACAATAATGTCTGCACTGTTCTACATTGCTCACTCTCACACCTCTGTAATTCAAACTTGTATCTCAAAGAATGACATATTTGCACTTGGAGTGTTTCACATTTCAGCACATCTTTTACCATATAACTGTTTGTATCTTTTTCTATTTAAGTGACTTTTTTTGTTTCATTACTTCTTATTTTATGTATATTTGTCATTTTACTGTAATTGTTTACTATTGTTTAGCATGGGAATAAAACAAATCCTGGTTACCAATGTTCTAGACTAGAAAGCATTCCACACATAAACATATGCATGTCTGAAACAGACCTTAATTGGTAGATTTTATTACAGCTAAAATCATAAACGAGTACCTTTATCCTTATGGATTTTTCTGATCAATAACAGTTTTCACATTTTTCATTGAATTTACTTTGTTTGCTTCTTTTATTTGAAGTCAGTTGCACAAGTACCACAGCTCAGTGCTTCAGAACATGTGTGCTGACTACCGAGTCTCAGCGCTCAGTTCAGATTTACATGATTCGATTGTTTTAAATAAATCATGTGTATTAAGTGTATGTATTGGATGACTTTTTTGTGCTGTTTTGTGTAAATCAGAATGAATGTTTGACTAAGTTGTTTTTAAATGTGTTTAATTTTGCTTTATACATTTGAGGCTTGGAGGTTTTGTGTTCATAGTTCTGGAACAATGAGGGCCATTTCAGGAAAAGTGAGTTCTGAGCACAAGGATTTGGCACAGCGCCAGTAAGTATGAATTGATTTTCTTTTTTCTTACACAGGTGTTGTGAATTATGGTGCGTTTACATGACACTCATCATGCTTATATAGAGAATTGTATTCCGGTTATAGTCGGTTGAAAAGTACAATCCAAATTAAAATGTAAACACCTCAATCGTAAAAATCAAAAATGCCCCAATCTATTGAAATTTCAATTGGTTTGAGAGGGCTGTGATAAAACTTTTCCAATTCATTCGCTTGAACATGTAAGCCATTGATCGGATTGAAAACCGAAAACGGGAAGGTTTTGCTCATGTGCAATGGCTTAATTACATACAGTATGAGGCTCTGAACAACTTCAAGCTGTTGTTGTTGTTGAATATAACTAATGACTGTCGGGTCAATCTAAATTCTATTTTTTATTTCAATGTCTTTAAAGTGGTGAAGGACAACATTGTCCCACAAGTGCTCACTTCAGACTCTCATCTGCAGAAGTTTACATGTTACTGCTTTACATTTTACTTATGAACTGATGTGAGCCAGATGCAGTACTCACACTGGAATAACAATTGTCACTGGAAAGCACTTGCTTATTATAATGATTCAGAAAGTTAATCTAAATCCATACTGGGTGTGTTAAATAAGCTTTAGATTTAGGACCTTAAACTCTTTATTTTTTTATTTTTTGACCTCTCCCTTAACAAAGATAGACAGAAAGGGATGGGAAGGTGGAGAATGAGGGGGATGTAGGACTGGGAAATCACTCCAATGTAGTTGACCTCGGGTCGCTGCACAAACACACAATGGAGTGTATGTATTCAAGACATCTCAGGCAGCTACACATTTGCAGTCTCCACCTACATTTTAGTGCAGAAAGCAAGAACGCATTTTGCAAATTTTAAGTACCTGATTGTTACGTCCTCAACATAACAGAGGCGGAGGCAAGCGCAGGCTCGTTTTAACAGGGGATATTTATTATTAAGTTAATTTAACAAAGGAGAGAGAAAGAATAAATCATAAAGAAACTGCCGATCCCTCGTCTGGTTCTCCCCGAGTTGCCAACAAAAGTCCCGCAACTGCTTTCAGCGTCACAACAGTATTTATGTTGCTCATCTCATTAGGCACACAGATGTTTGAAATCGGCACCTAATGAACCAAGACAAACAAGAACTTTCGGCCACTAGGGAGCAGCCGTATCAGTACAAGCCAATACTTGTGAACAAAAATCTAAATTACATGCATATGTAACACTGATAAATCTGAAGCACAGCCATGAAAAGAACAATGACCATTTTGCTTTGGGTAGACTGAAACCCCTTTCTGGTTAGTCCCGCCCCAAACTCACAGAGTTGGTTGAGCTGATGTCGCAATGTTGGGCCACTTCAAGGGGTCAAGATTTGCTGGTTAGCATTGTATAGTTAATTTCCTACAAGCAGATGCCAGAATATCATTCAAAAGTATCTTTCTTTATTGACAGCCATGAAAATACAGTCTTGTATTTTATATTCTGATGAAACATCATTTTTGCAATCAACACATAAATAAAATTATGAAAAATGGCAAACTAAAACATTTTAAGTTGAAGCTCAGTTATATTGATAAGGTTTCAATATATTCAGGACTGTTTTTGAATAATTTAATAGACCTGTTATAGTTCAATATTCAGTTATGTTGTACAGTTAAAAGACTTTATGTTGCTAGCACTGCACATGTTTGAGTGCAGATGCAATGAACAAGTAATGCCGCCCACACACTTCATGTATGTATTGTAGCCTAGATTTTTAGCAGGTTTCCACCCATACACTACACAAATGTCATAGTTGTCAGATTACTGTTTTCACACTACACAACTGTCTGTCATCGCCAATGTCATTTCCAGTGTAAACACATTCCACACTAGGATTTGGATTGTAGAGAGGTCTAACCTACTAAATATATCTGAAGCATCGGCAAAGCATTGACACTTCTTTTAGGCTGCCCATACACTACACAATTCCAGTCAAAACACATTTCACACTGAGTCACAGACAAGTCCAGATATTGAATCTGCATAAGCAATTCTCTCAGATTGATAACTTGATAACTGACACTATGTAATCATCACTCATGTGAATGAGCACTGATTTGCCTGATGATCTTCATAAAACGGTCAGCAAGTGAAAATCGGGCCTAAAATCATGTAGCGTATACCTGGCATTAAATATCTAGACTTTTCTTTGAGCTGTCCTGTAGTGTGTTTTGGCTGGAAATGACACTGACAGTAGTTGTGTAGAATGAGAAGAACAGCAATCTGATGAGTTTGAAAGTCATATGGGCAGCATCTATGTTTCTTGGGCGATACATCAGTGTTTCACGCTCTTTGATAAATCACACTATGCAATCGTCACTCACGTGAATAAGCACCAATTTGTATCCAATTTTGACCTTTTGTTGGCGATCTAAAGAAAACTGTTGAGTGAAAATCAGGCCTTAAATCTTGTATACCCGGCCTTAGATTGCATCTGTTTTGACTGGAACTGACAACATCTGACGACTTTGAAAGTCATGTTGTGTATGGATGGCATAAGAAATAATTTATCACAGCACTGGTGTTCACACAGCTATTGCTTTTAGCGTTAAAAATAATAATAATAAATTCATTCAAAATGTCTCAGGTTACGTATGTAACCATGGTTCCCTGAGTAGAGAACGAAACACTGCGTCCTCTAGGGGTCGCTATGGGGAACGCCTCGTCGTGACCCGTGTCTGAAGCATACATTAAAAAAACACCAACAACACATTGGCTGGCAACAGCCATGACGTCACTACCAGTGCGACTATAGTATAAATAGGCGCCGGGAGAACACATCATCCACTTCTTCGTCTGAAGCTAGCATCCGCAGCATGGCAAGAAACCTAGAGGACGCAGTGTCTCGTTCCCTACCCAGGGAACCATGGTTACATACGTAACCTGAGACGTTCCCTTTCAAGGGAACTTCGAACTGCGTCCTCTAGGGGTCGCTATGGGGAACGGTCTACTCACGCCACCATGCTGAGGGAGAGTGCCATGCCAGAAACATGCGAGCACTAAGTATCAAATCTACCATAGCATGGGAGGTGCCCTGGACGTTAACACGGCATTATCCCCTACAGCCAAAGGTCTAGGCTACATACCCCAAAAACTTACCTATTAGGGCCAGAACTCCTGGGCCCGGGGTAGAGCTCAAGGCTTGGAATTAGGAATAGATTCCTTTAAGGGAATACTACCAAGAGCCTAGAATCATTCTAGTCTTGGCCTGTCACACAGGGGCTACCGCATGCTCTGCATATGCTGAAGGAACTGTCTCAACAGACCCCTAGTAGCAACACCCTGTTAAAAGTGGGTATCCAGAGGATACAAGGTGGAGTGGTACCCAAGGTGGAACCGGGGCCTAACCGACTCAAGAAAGGGCACGAAGCCGCCGCGCGTAGCCCTTACCATACAGGATTTTAGAAAGAAAGCAAGGTACTAGCGTGTGAACTTACCACAGTATGGATTTTGGAAAGTGTACAAAGACTTCAAGTGCGCACTAAAAATACTATTCTAAGGGGCCCTCGTGGTACTCTAAAGAGCAGCCCATAGATGGAAATGGTGTATCCAGGTGGATGCGTGCTGCATCCCAAACCACTATGTTTGAGAGGTCATCAATTCGATCTAAGGTATGATTCGATTCGATTGCTGGAGTGGCTAGCAGTAAATCTCTAGCTGAGGGAGCAAACACCCAGCTCTCAACCGAGAGGGGGGCTCGACCTGCAGCATGCTCCAATGCTGGAACAGCTAGCAGTTACTTAGCTGAGGGAGCAACGCACCCAGTTCTCAAGCGAGAGGGGGGCTCGACCTGCAGCATGTTCAATGCTGGAACAGCTAGCAGTAACTTACTTAGCTGAGGGAGATCTCCTGGTGACCACGAAGCCCCCCAGGGCGACCTAGATACGGTGTACCAGACAGGGCAGCCTGAAAGCATAAGCCCAGCTCGGACGTCCAGAAAATTTTGCAGTGCCGTGCCGGGGGCCTGATGGACGAGAAGGCTCCCGTAGAAGCCTGTGACCTGGCTGCATGATCCAGGAAGCATTAAGCCGGAACCAGGGCTATCATACCGACTGGACACAATATCGACGACGGGAAGTAGCCTTAGAAAAAATAGGATCGAAGACTACCAGGTCCCGAAAACACTGCAAAGAAAGCTAAGCAGTGGATATACACAACCACCACAGCACATTAAATACATATATATTAGAAAATGGATAGGACTCAAACCACCCATCGGTTCCGCGCGGACAACACCGTTTCAAGAAGCGACCCGAAGAAGCCTCTAGTCCGGACCATCAGCAAGGTGGTCACTATGAAGTCATAGAACCAACCAAAACATCATAGGTCCAGCATAGGAGATGTTCCCACCTAACCGCGGTCAGGTGGAGAGATGGTGGTTACAGGGGAACTAAGGGGAAGATAAGGGCAGATGCAAAACCCCCAAAGGAAACGAGTAGATACTCAAGTATCACTCTGATCCGGACGAAAGCGCTGACGCCTTGTCTAGATCACATCCCTTAGGTCTTGCCTACCTCCCTTTGACCCGCGATTCCTCGTACCCCTAACCGCAGGTGGAGGAGGAGCGCAAGCCACGACACTAGCCATCTGAGCCAGTCTCTGATCCTCAAACAGGGACGGGCTAGGACCCCTGGGTTGTTCGGCTCAGACCTGGACCTTCGTGGAATGAAGGATTCGAAGGCCGCTGAGCGCGCCTTCGCCTCCCTGAATTTCTCAACCACCGTCTCAACGGAGGTACCAAAAAGTTCAGAAGGCGAAACCGGAGCATTGAGAAGAAAGCCCCTCTCTTTCTTCCCGATATCTGCCAGGTTCCCCCACAGATGTCTCTCCGTCACTACCATAGCCGCCATGGACCTGCCCATAGCAGAGGCACCCTGCTTAATAGCACGGAGAGCGAGATCCGTGGTGCGGCGCAACCTTTATCGCCTTTATCCAGGTCTTTCAGCAGGTCAGCCTGATATGCCTGGAGCACCGCCATCGTGTGCAACGAAGTGACAGCCTGACCTGCTGCTGCGTATGCCCTGCCATTCAAGCCAGATGTATCCTGAAGGGACTTAGATGGCAAAGAAGGAGTTTTAAGAGATGACGTCTCACCCATAGAGAGATAGCTGGCCAGCACCTCTTCTACAGGGGGCATCTTCTCATAGCCGTTTTTGCGCATCGCCTCGATGTTCGCATAACTCGGAATGATGGATGCGTGAGGAAAACGGCTCTTCCATTCCGTCTCGAGCGCTTATGGAGACAGGAAACGAAAAGGAAGGCTCACCTGAGGTGGAGGGTTAGCCAGAACGTTAAAACGCTCATCGAATGACCTCGCGAGTCAATTTCTTATCCCGCTTTCACGGGCAAGTTAAGCCTCGCCGAGGACACAAAGATCCATACTTCAAAAGCTCATCATAAGCAGGGCAGGAGGGTTGGGAAGGCACAGCCTCAGCTCTTCGCCCTCCTCAGACAATTTCCGCTATTCTGGATGAACACAGCAGAGCACTGGCCCCGGGATAGGAGAGTTAATGAAATAAAATCAGCCTCCAGCGGGCTCACGCTCGTCCACAGGCGACGGGGTGAGAGGGAAAAAGCCCCACTTTAAACTTCATCCGCCAGATCCACCTTTTTTTTTTTGCGATCCCATGACTGCATTCTCCTCCGTGCCTCAGCAGCGGCGGGTCATGAATCGCGGGGAAGAAGCTGGCTGCCCCTCTTTCCTCGAAAAGAGAGACAAACAAGAGCGGATCTGTTCATTGGAAAAAAAAAAAGCTTGCAGTGCACGCAGATTGCCCCCTCAAGGACATCGCGTGCATGCTCTTCGCCCAAACAAACAACGCATAGATCGTGTGTGTCATCGGGTGTCAAATAATGACGACACGGATGCACACACCCTCTAAACGCTTGCTAGTGCTCGCCATAATGATAGGATAGAGATTGCTCTTACCACGTTCAAATGCATGCTTCAAAAAAAACAGTCAGTGAAGACGAAGAAGAGATTGATGTGTAGCTCCCGGCGCCTATTTATACTAAGTCGCACCGGTAGTGCAAGTCTGGCTGTCGCCGGCAACACATGGTTGGTGTTTTTTCAATGTATGCTTCAGACACGGGTCACAACGAGGCGTTCCCCATAGCGACCCCTAGAGCAGTGGTTCTCAAACTGGGGGCCGCGGCCCCCTGGGGGGCCAACAGATGGCGCTAGGGGGGCCGCATAGAAATTCTAGAATCTAGATTAGGAAATTATAAAAAATTATTTTACCTGTATGTAAATCAGGATTGTCAATCTATGTAAACCATACAAAAAATAATATCATAATAAAATAATATAAATTATACGCAGCACACTACGGAAACTCTCCGTTGATGTACTAGTGCACAGAACGGTTAGCAATGAACACGCTGATAAATGCTAAACCTCTTTAAAATGGATAAGTTTTTAGATAGAGGATGCAGTGTCTCAGCTGAGAAGGTTAATACAGAAGATGAAAAAAACGAAACTGCGTAAATTTGACGACTCGTACATAAAATATGGCTTTATGTTATATAGTGACGGTAGACCACAGTGCACGTTGTGCTTGAAGATTTTATCCGTTGAAGCGCTGAAACCATATAAACTCAACAGACATATCACAACAATTCATCCGGAGCATACGGATAAAAGTAAGGATTTTTTCCAAAGAAAGAAAGAAGAATACATCAAGCAAAAGGTACGACTGACTAACATCACAACAATACCTGAGAAAGCACAGCAAGCATCGTATCTTGCAGCCCTGCGAATAGCCAAATGTAAAAAGCCTCACACGATCGGGGAAGAATTAATACTTCCAGCAGCAGTGGATATGTGCGGAGTGATGGTCGGGGAGGAGGCCGCGAACAAGATTAAATCCATACCACTGTCCAACGATACAGTAAGCAGACGGATCAAAGACATCTCTTTTGATGTGAAATCTCAACTGACCGAAAGATTACGATTGTGTGAGCAGTTCGCGCTTCAGCTTGATGAATGCACTGACGTTAGCAGCGCTGCACAGGTGTTAGTGTACGTTCGATATTTATGGAACAGTAAAATTATGGAAGATTTTTTATTTTCAAAAGAACTCGAGGGGAGAGCTACAGGTGAGGAAATTTTCAAAATGTTGTACCCTTTCATGGTAGAGGAACATCTGAGTTGGGAAAAATGTGTGTCTGTTTGCACTGATAGTGCGGCAGCAATGACTGGGCACAGGAGTGGAGTTGTCACGCGAATTCAAGCCATAAATCCAAAGATCGCAGCCACTCACTGTATGCTTCATCGTCAAGCACTTGCATCGAAGTCAATGGCATCCGACCTGCATGATGTTTTGGAAGTAGTAGTAGCGGCTGTCAACTTCGTGAAGTCAAGACCGCTGAAGTCACGTCTCTTTGCAAAACTATGCACAGAGATGGGGGCAGCTCATGGTCGGCTGCTCTTCCATTCAGAGGTGCGGTGGCTCTCACGTGGAAAGGTTTTAGAGCGAGTGTTCGAACTGAGACGTGAGCTTCATGAATTTCTGAAAGAACATAAACCTGATCTAGAACTGTTTTTTTTCTGATCAACAGTGGATGGCAAAACTGGCCTACCTTGCAGACATTTTCAGTAGTCTCAATGGACTGAATCTGTCCATTCAGGGATGTTATTCCACAATATTGGAGGCAAGTGACAAAATAAATGCATTCAGGAGAAAAATGGACCTGTGGGTACATAAACTACAAAGAGGCATCACTGATATGTTTCCAAATCTATCTGAATTTTTGGATACAAACTGCATGGGAGTGGACTTCATGCTCAACACCATTACCAGTCACCTCACCTCACTGAATGAACATTTCAGTCACTACTTCACAGACATTGACATGGAGAAATATGACTGGGTTCGAGATCCCTTTTCTTGTCAAGTGATGGCCAGTGGCCTCAGTGGAAAGGCCGAAGATGAACTTTTGGAATTATCCAGTGATCACACTCTCAGGATGAGATTTAATATGCAGGGCCCAGCAGAATTTTGGCCCACGGTTGAAAAGGAGTACAAGGAGGTTGCTCTTCAGGCCATGAAAATATTGCTGCCTTTCCCAACAACATATCTTTGTGAGACATCTTTCTCAGCCATGATGGCAATAAAGACAAAATACAGGGCACGGCTTAATGTGGAAGATGACTTGAGAGTTTGCCTGTCCCCAATAACACCTAGAATTGATAAGCTCTGCAAAGAAAGACAGTCTCACCCTTCCCACTAAGGCAGGTTGTGTGTACTTGTACAGTGGTTACTAAATTGATGTCTGCATTGCATGATTTCTTTTATATTGTAAAACTTGTATAATATTGTATATTTCTTTTATATTGTAAAACTATTTCTTTAGGAGTAGACATTTTTTTGTTTCTTGCAGAAAAAAAGATTGTTGAAAAAAATCAGATTGCTGTTCAAATTGCAAACCAAACTGTTGAGCTACTGTCATTTTACTACATCAAAATGTAAGAAGTTTAATGCACTTTTTAACAAAATACATGTAAATTTACTTTTCAGTATTCATCTTCTACTATGGACATCATAAATTACTGTTCAGTATTCAATACTTTTGTTGCACTTTTCAGACCATTTTTATAACAATTTGTTATATTTTATGAAATGTAAGAATTTAACATATTTTGTTTATCCAACATCAGAGAAATAAGGCTACAAACAATTTATGTTCTGGCATTGTACAAATTCATTTGTTTTTGGTACAATCTAAAATTGTTAAGTAAATTGTAAGTTTGGGGATGTTTTGCGTCATGATTTTTTTTTGGGGGGGGGCCACAAAAGGATTCACCCTTCACAAGGGGGCCTTCTGCTGAAAAAGTTTGAGAACCACTGCCCTAGAGGATGCAGTTCGAAGTTCCCTTGAAGAGAACGTCATTCACTTTCCTCACCCATAACCCAACTACAAGCTCAACTCCTCAGCACTATATGACAACCACAAGAACTTTTAACATCACAGAAATTTTTAAATGTCCAAAATTACTAACCATTAAAAACTAGGTCTTTTTCCTTCAAGTACCAGTAAAATGACTACAACAAACCTGTAGCGTCTCGACCAATCTGACACAATAATTTTAATTTGATTTAACAAATCAATTAATCATTAGGTTAACAAATCGTCACAGTCCCCTCACTCCATAAACTGGATGCCAGGATTTCTGCAAAAACACCAGGCCTCCTGGTCCCCATGACAACTAATCATGATATCACTAGTTTTATGACCCCCCAGGAATGTGAGAAGGATAGCCCCCTCTTTGTCCCAAGGAAAAGCAGAATAGAAATGGACTGTGTTCTAGTTAATTCATAGAAAAACCGTTATTTGAATGAACACACATATTTCTTCAGGCCATTGAGTATATTATTGTCATTGTGTATTTTGTCTTTGATATTCTTAGACTATTTTAGTATGCTTGTGAGGGGACCCATTCCTGATCCTCCATTTTCACTATATGTAATCTTACCTTGATTAGTATCTATGAATTTGCCTTCTTATGATCGAAACAAGGGTGTATATTATATGTTGGTACATAGGCAATAAATATTAGGGCCCTGAGAATCGTTAATAATTTCGATTTAAGGCCATTTGCAAATTACCATGCTTAGAGAACAAAGGGTCGTAACCCTCCAGCAATTGCCACCTCCCGATCGGAAATTCCATTT